>CM046382.1:3186062-3286389 GCA_025413485.1 Ficus microcarpa | reverse complement strand
CTATTTTACTAATTCACTCCGTGAAACAACCTGCTTCTTCCCCACAAAAAAAAAAAAAAAATCCATTTTTTGCCATCATCGGGCCAATCCACCTGTTCCACGTGTCCCAACAGCGGAGTTCAATATTATAGGATGCTTTCCTTCATAAAAAGTAGACTTTTACCCTGTGACAAGCCTATTTTATCCGGGAGACACGAGTAGAGTATCATATATATAAATATTTATATATTGATATAATTTATTTTTAAATCATTAAGATATAATCGAATAGTTAAAATATTATTTCTATATAATAATTATAATGTAAGTTATCTTGTATTAATATAGACTAATAAATTAAAAATTAATTAAAAAAAGAAATTATCAAAAAAACCAACCTTTGACCGGTGGTAGGTGCCGCCTTCCCCGATGGTTGCAACGAGCCCCCCTCGTGACACTAACGACAGACCCCCTCCCTTGACCAAATTTGCACCCCCCACCCCCAATGTCGACTAAGAGGCCCCTCCCTGACGACGACAACAAGTCCACCCGTCCCCCTTTCAATGTTGACCCAGTTTTTCCCCTAAAAAAAGCAAAATCTGACACTTCTCCCCCTCCCCCTCCCCCTCCCCCAAAAAAGCCAAATTTGTGCACTCCCCCCGATGTTGACAAAGACACCTTCCTCGACTAGATTTGCGCCACATCCCCTGCCGCACCACCCACAACACCAGCAACGAGCTCCGACCTCCCCCGGTCGGCTGCCAGCCCAAAAACCGGCCACGAGCCCTGAGCCCCGAGCCCCCTGCCCCCTCCCCCAGACGCCGTCAATTATAAAGGATGTTAGTTTTTTTTTTATAATTTTTTAATTTATTAGTCTATACTAATATGAGACAAGGTGCATTATAATTATTATACAAAAATAACATTTCAACAATTCTATTACATCTTAATTGCTTAAAAATGAACTCTACTGATAGAGTATATTAATGACTCAGTTTCTCCCGTTTCATCTTATGATGGGGTAAAAATTATTAATCATTTGATTTTTTTTAAACAACCTAAATTAAAAAGGATGCACGAAAATAAATGTGAGATTTTTACATAAGATTACATATAAAAAAGAGAAGAAAAGAAAAGAAAAACTAATACATCAGCGGTGCAATGAACTCTTTGTTGGAAAAAATGGGTTTTAACCATTTTGAGGTCTAAATTTGAATGGAACCCACTTAGTAAAATTGACGGGTCTTGGTAGATTTGCATTCTCCGTCGCGAGGAGATCGAAATCATATATTTATACGTCCAAAATGGTGTTTGGATGAATAAGAAATTGATGCTCAAAGTGTGCCCATTGGAAAGGATTTTGTTGGGAAAATGTGGAGTCCCACATTGGTAATGAATGAAAGCTTGATGGACTTTATAAGGATTTGCACTTTTAGACTTGGGTAAGTTTGTGTACCCAAGATGCTCTCTCACGCATAGGAGGAGTGCAAATCCCAACCCCGATGGGTTGGGGGCCCAATGTGTGCGCCCACATGACGCGGGCGACACGAATGCCGATCCGTCGAGCTTGCTTCGCTCGAGCTTTGTTTTGAAATTTTGTTTCCTCTCCAACATAAATTCCGAATATTCCAAGAGGTAAATCCGGAGTTTTTGTAACCTCCAATCCGGATTTTTTGCAACCTCCAAGACCGGATTTTTTTTGAACCTCCAAGACCGGATTTTTGTAACCTCCAAATACCGGGTTTTTATAACCTCCAATCCGGATATTTGTGACTTCAAATCCGGAATTTTGTAACCGCCTTGAGCCTATAAAAGGAGGCCTCCACAAGTTTGAGAATTCACACTTCACACTTAACACTTCTCACTTCACACTTCACAAAATCCGAGAGCACTAGTTTCCTTTCTGTTGTTTTCTTGTTCTTGTTTTCTTCTTGTAGTGATCGGTTTTGAGTTTTCGGTGATAGAGGGAAGACTTTGGTTCAAGTTCGACGAAAGCAGGTTTTCGATCATACTAGACTACCGCTGTTATCGTTGTATCATGGGAAACGGACGTCCGTTTGAAATCTCGTGCACTTACCGGAGGGAATGAATCTGTTTTAAGGAAAGCGTGATTCACGTGTCTCGAGGATTTTCTTTGTTTGCTTTACTTCGGGTTAAGGTTGTATTTTGGTGTAATCCATTTTCATTATATAATTTCTTTAATTCGCTTGTTCGTTGTTTATGCTCTATATTTTCTAACAATCTTAAAACAGATTCGATCATAGACGATGGACAGGTTATTCACATTCAGTGGGAAATGCTTATATTTTTTTGTGCTACGGTTTATGGTTATATGTATATGCTGTAGTTTAATTTTTGAAAAATCGTTTTCGAACGTTGTCCATATTATATATAGCATATTTATACATAAATTAATTTATTTTTAAAATGTTCCATTGAATTTCAAGTTTTAAAATTTATATATATATATATATATCGGTATCTTATATATAAACGTTTTCTTTATAAATATATTTATAAAGTTTTGTAAACGTTTTCTAATATATAACATATATATATATATATTTAATTATTCTAATAAGTTATAAAGTTTTATAACTTTTCTTAATTGGCCTTTAGTTATAGAATTTATTTGTTATATTGGTAATTAGAATTTGGTTCTAATATTGTGGTTTGGTTTTAGAAATGACTGAAAACATGAACATCGTGCCAACGGAGAATCCATCTGTGACACCAGTACCATCACCTCAGGGAGCCTCGTCTTCAACACAGCCATCACCTCGGGTAGCCTCGTCTTCAACACAGCCTGTGGCGGTCTCGGCTCTTGTTAATCATAATGAGAAACCAGATAAATTTACCGGGCTGAATTTTAAGACGTGGCAATAAAAGATGTTGTTCTATCTGACCACTCTGAATCTTGCGAGATTCCTAAAAGAGAATCCTCCTACGATGAAGGAGGATGAGACGGATGCACAAATAGTGCATGCTTTTGATGCTTGGAAACATTCTGATTTCCTGGGTCGGAATTACATTCTGAATGGCTTGTCTGACTCACTTTATAGTGTGTATAGCATGAAGGGATCGGCTAAGGAACTGTGAGAGTCCTTAGATCGTAAGTACAAGTCTGAATATGCAAGTGCTAAAAAGTTCTTGATGGGACAGTTCATGAACTTTAAGATGGTGGATTCCAAGACCGTCATCAGTCAAGTTCAAGAGCTGCAATTAATCATTTACGGGTCTTTCCAGGTAGCTGCGATTATATAGAAGCTGCCCCCGCGTGGAAAGACTTCAAGAACTATTTGAAACATTAACGAAAGGAAATGAATGTAGAAGACCTCATTGTGAGACTTCGCATTGAGGAGGATAATAGAGGCTCGGAGAAAAAGCTCTCCAACAACCTTGTTGCCAATTCCGCTAAGGCTAATGTAATGGAGCATGGTCACAAGAACAAGAAACCGGGGTCTAAACTGGGACCTAAAGGTGAAATTTCTAAGAAACAGAAATTCTAAGAGAAGTATTTCAATTGTGACAAAATGGGTCACAAGTCGACTGATTGTAGATTGCCGAAAAGAAACAAGAAGAAATAGGCCAATGTGGTGGACTCCATCACACAAGAGGTGTCCGACATCAGTCTTTCAGCTGTAGTTTCTAAAGTCAACATGGTGGATTCCAACCCAAAGGAGTGGTGGCTTGATACTGGTGCCACCCGTCATGTTTGTTCGGATAGCGCTGCATTTGCTGATCTAGTTCCTTTGGAAACTGGGGAGAAGCTGTATATGGGAAATTCTGCAACTTTTGAGATCAAGGGTCAAGGGACTGTATTCCTGAAGATGACGTCTGGAAAGGAAGTGAAGCTGCACAACGTGCTATATGTGCCTGAAATCCGGAAGAACCTGATTTCCGGAACAATGATGAGCTCACATGGCTTCAAGATGGTTTTTGAGACCCAGAAAATAGTTTTGTCTAAGTACGAAATGTATATGGGAAAGGGTTATGTGAAAGATGGAATGTGGAAAATGAATGTAATGGCTGTTAAGCCCAATTCCATTAATAAGAATAAAAAGTTTTCCACTTATATGCTTGAGTCTTCTAATTTATGACATGGTAGACTAAGATATGTTAATTTTGATACATTGCCTAGATTAATTAACTTGGATCACATACCCACTTTTGAAATTGATTCAAAACATAAGTGTGAAACTTGTGTTGAGGCAAAACAAATAAGATCATCATTTCAAACAATTGAAAGGAATACTGAACCACTTGAATTAATTCATAGCGATGTTTGTGACTTAAAATTTGTTCAAACAAGAGGTGGTAACAAGTATTTTATCACTTTTATCGATGATAGCACAAAATATTGCTATGTATATTTGCTTAAAAGCAAAGATGAGGCTGTAGAGAAATTTGTTCTTTATAAGCAAGAAGTTGAGAACCAACTTAATAAGAAAATTAAGATGATAAGAAGTGACCGTGGTGGTGAATATGTAGAACCATTTGGTGAATTTTGTTCATAACATGGTATTATTCATGAAGTCACGCCACATTATTCTCCGCAGTCCAATGGAGTGGCTGAACGCAAGAATCGTACCTTAAAGGATATGATGAATGCAATGTTGTTAAGTTCTAGTTTGCCATAGAACATATGGGGGGAAGCCATTTTGTCGACTAACTATCTTTTAAATAAGATTTCCCGGAAAAAGGAGGATAAAACCCTTTACGAATTATGGAAAGGAAGGAAGTCTTCCTATAAATACTTAAGAGTATGGGGTTGCCTTGCAAAAGTATTGGTACCCGGGCCAAAGAAGATGAGAATAGGTCCTAAAACGGTTGATTGCATCTTTATTGGCTATGCCCAAAATAGTAGTGCATATCAGTTCCTTGTGCATGAATCTAAAAATCCTGACATACACAAGAACACGATAATGGAATCTAGGAATACATCGTTCTTTGAACATGTATTTCCTTGTATTTCCAAAGAAGATATTCCAAGTTCGTCTAAACGAATTCATGAGACTATTGAAGAGAATAGTCAAGACCAAGAGTCAAATTATGAAAATGAGAAAGAGGAAGAAGAGTTTAGACGAAGCAAAAGGGCAAGGACAGAAAAATCATTTGGACTAGATTTTCTGACCTATATGCTAGAGGCTGAACCTCAAACTTATAAAGACGCAATAAGCTTTACTGAGGGTTCTTTATGGAAAGAAGCCATAAAGAGTGAAATTGATTCTATCTTACAAAACCATACTTGGGAGTTAGTGGATCTTTCTCCGGAAAGTAAACCATTAGGTTCTAAGTGGATTTTCAAACGGAAAATGAAGGCAGATGGAACAATTGATAAGTATAAGGCCAGACTTGTAATAAAAGGATATAGACAACGAAAAGGCCTTGATTACTTTGATACATATTCTCCCGTGACGAGAATAACTTCAATAAGAATGATTTTGGCGATTGCCGCACTGCAGAATCTTGAAGTCCATCAGATGGACATAAAGACAGCTTTTCTTAATGGAAACCTTAAAGAAGAAATTTATATGGAATAACCCGAGGGTTGTACAGCTCCAAGAAAGAAAAAAAAAAAAAAAGTCTGCAAACTTGTGAAGTCCTTGTATGGACTTAAGCAAGGCCCAAAACAATGGCACGAAAAATTTGATAATGTCATGATGACAAATGGGTTCAAAATCAATGAGTGTGACAAGTGTGTTTATGTCAAGAACACAGATGACGGATATGTCATACTCTGTCTATATGTAAATGACATGCTAATCACAGGTAGCAATGGTCGGATGATTAAATCTACAAAGGATATATTAAATTCAAGATTTGACATGAAAGACATGGGACTGGCTGATATAATTTTGGGAATTAAAATTATAAGATCACCTGATGGTCTTATATTAAGTCAGTCACACTATGTGAACAAGATACTCGATAAATTTAACAAAGATGATTCTGGAGCGACCAGAACTCCGATTGATGGAAATCAACATCTGTCCAAGAGTAGAGGTGATAGCATATCTCAAGTGGAGTATGCAAGGGTGATAAAGAGTCTGATGTACTTAATGAGTTGTACAAGATCGGACATTGCTTTCACTGTGAGTTGTTTGAGTAAATTCACGAGTAATCCAGGGGCCGACCACTGGAAAGCAATTGTTAGAGTACTCAGGTACTTACGTTATACTCGTGACTATGAGCTGCATTATACTAGATTTCCTGCTGTTCTAGAAGGATATTCAGATGCAAGCTGGATATCTGATATACAGGATTCTAAAGCCACTAGTGGATATGTATTCACTCTGGGAGGTGCAGCAGTATCATGGAAATCTTCTAGGCAGACAGTAATAACCAGATCCACGATGGAATCTGAGTTTGTAGCTTTAGATAAAAGCGGAGAAGAGGCTGAATGGCTACGATAGTTCTTAGAAGATATTCCAGAATGGCCGAAACCTGTGCCTGCAATAAGCATACATAGTGATAGTCAATCAGCTATAAGCAGGGCACAAAATGTCATGTATAACGGTAAGTCAAGACACATTCGTCGTTGACATAATACCGTTAGACAATTAATCTCAACTGGAATTATAACGATTGACTATGTAAAGTTAAAAGAAAATATTGCGGATCCGCTAACCAAAGGGTTAAATAGAGATCTAGTTGAGAAATCATCAAGGGGAATGAGACTTAAGCCCATGGGAAAAAATAGGTCGAAACAGTGGAAACCCAACCTAGAAGACTGGAGATCCCAAGATCTAGGTTCAATGGGATAACTAAACTGAATAGACCAAGTAGGATCACTATGGGGGTTACCCTCCAACTCATTCTTGTGATGAAA
The DNA here is from genome assembly GCA_025413485.1 of Ficus microcarpa. Classification (NCBI taxonomy): domain Eukaryota; kingdom Viridiplantae; phylum Streptophyta; class Magnoliopsida; order Rosales; family Moraceae; genus Ficus; species Ficus microcarpa. The sequence continues at coordinate 3,279,578 of CM046382.1, read as the reverse complement.
ACAGTGGTACCCGTACGAGATAGGTTAAACTATGTTTTTAATGATTTTTAAGCGTCGGGAATCCGAGCGGAGTAATGTGGGATACTCTTGATTAAGAAATCACCTATGTGAGAGAGAAGTGGGGCCGCTTCAAAGAAGAATTGCTAGGGCTCAATTCTTTAAAAACTCTTGCAAAACAAGGACGATGTCCATGGCCAAAATGGACATAACCATGAGAACTGAACTTGTGTCAGGAAAATATCTGTGTGAGGTATACTATCGTTTACACAAATGGCAGAACAGTTCAAGGACAATGTGTCTACTGATCAGCTAGTAAAGAAAGTATATTTTCACAAGGGAAGGTTCAAGGGTTAACGCCTACCTATCCTGTGCAGATGTTAACCGTAGAACTTTATCACCATGTACTGTCTTTTGTTTTCCCTCATCGTTGGTCAATTTTCATTCATGTGGAGGATTGTTGGAAAAAATGGGTTTTAACTATTTTAAGGAGCCATTTTGAGGTCTAAATTTGAATGGGACCCACTTGGTAAAATTGACGGGTCTTGGTGGATTTGCGTTCTTTGTCGCGAGGAGATCGAAATCATATATTTATACGTCCAAAATGGTATTCGGATGAATGAGAAATTGATGCTCAAAGTGTGCCCATTGGAAAGGATTTTGTTGGAAAAATGTGGAGTCCCACATTGGTAATGAATGAAAGCTTGGTGCACTTTATAAGGATTTGCACTTTTAGACTTGGGTAAGCTTGTGTACCCAATATGCTCTCTCACGTGCAGGGGGGGTGCAAATCCCAGCCCCCGATGGGTTGGGGGCCCAATGTGTGCGCCCACACGACGCGGGCGACGCGAATGCCGGTTCGTCGAGCTTGCTCCGCGCAAGATTTGTTTTGAAATTTGTTTTCCTCTCCAACATAAATTCCGAATATTCCAAGAGGTAAATCCGGAGTTTTTGTAACCTCCAAGACCAGATTTTTTAAACCTCCAAGACCGGATTTTTGTAACCTCTAAATACCGGATTTTTATAACCTCCAATCCGGATATTTGTGACTTCAAATCCGGAATTTTGCAACCGCCTTGAGCCTATAAAAGGAGGCCTCCACAAGTTTGAGAATTCACACTTCACACTTAACACTTCACACTTCACGTTTCACACTTCACAAAATCCGAGGGCACTAGTTTCCTTTCTGTTGTTTTCTTGTTCTTGTTTTCTTCTTGTAGTGGTCGGTTTTGAGTTTTCGGTGATAGAGGGAAGACTTTGGTTCAAGTTCGACGAAAACAGGTTTTCGATCATGCTAGACTACTGTTGTTGTTGTTGCATCCTGGAAAACGGACGTCCGTTTGAAGCCTCGTACACTTACCAAGGAGACGAATCTATTTTAAGGAAAGCGTAATTCACGTGCTTCGAAGATTTTCTTTGTTTGCTTTACTTCGGGTTAAGGTTGTGTTTTGGTGTAATCCATTTTCATTGTATAATTTCTTTAATTCGCTTGTTCGTTGTTTATGCTCTATATTTTCTAACACTCGTAACAAAGGGAATTTTTTCTTCTCCCTTCCTTTGCAAGAACACCAAGCTACATAGGGAAGTGGATACAAGGCACAAAGATCTGGATTTTCGACTCGGCTTGGCCACATATCTGAGGTTTGAATTTGGGTGACGGAATAAGTGAGCTCGCGACATGAGCTGCGGTAGCATAGGTCGCTGTATGGGTAGTGAACGGCTGGCGCTAGATAGGGGAGCGAAGACAAGGGTTCGCCAATTGCTAGATCCGGCACAAATATGTCGTCAACGGGATAATGCTATACTCCATCTCTCGCCTCCACATACCATCGTCGCCATCAAAACTCCCCCCCTTTTAGTGCCCATTGCCAAGCCTCTTGTCGCACTTTGTGTTCACGGTCGTTGGCCAATGTGGGAGAGACCTTCAATCTTGGTATTATTGGCATTGTTGCCGATTGACTTTTTTTTTTTTTTTTTCCTTTCTTTCTTTCTTTTAACTCTATAGGGAGTGTGCTCTTTAGCACTTTTAAACTCTTGAAGTTAAATCTAAGGGAGCATTATTATTATTATTATTATTATTATTTTCCATCCATGGGAAAGCAGCTTAACCCATGGTAAAAGTCCCCTTAGAAAAGAAGGATAAATTTTATTTTACCTTTGAATTTAGTGCTTTTGTAATTTTACCCTCTGAATTGATAAAAATGGTGCTTCAACTCTTTAAACTATAAATTGTTAACAAGAATGCCTTTTCTTTTTTACACCATTAGCAAAAATACCGGTTCTGCCATATTTTAATCCCGTGGGACTTGAAATAAAATTCAATACATTTACAACTTTACTTTTTGAACTTTGAAAACTGACACTTACACAATGAGTCCATTACTTACTCACAACTAAGGTCAATGAATTAATCGACATTAATCAATTACAAAAAAAAAAAAAAAAAATTCTTAAGAAAAATTTGCGAAGAAATGAATTCTATTGTGGTCTTGTTCAATGTATTTTGAAAACATACAGGTGTCTGCATTCTTTTGTTAACATTATAATAATCATAGATAAGATGGTTCTACCGAAGCTAGAATATAAAACACCACAATCTTGTCAATATTACTTCCCGCAGATCTCTCCACTGTTATAAGCTTATGCTCTTGGAATTTTTCTTCAAATATTCTGGTTTTAGATTTTGTTATTTTGTCTCTCATTGTCCATCCTCCTCTCTCTCATGTACTGTTGAGTCTTAATTGGTTCTTGAGTTCTGAGTGTTTTTTAGTAGTTCTGTATTTTAAATTTATTTTTTTTCTGGATTTTATGGGTTTAGGTTCTTGTTATGTCATGGAAAGGAAGATAATTGATTCTTAGACACATTGGAAAACGATGAACATTTGTTTTCAATCAACTATAGATGGAAGTATACCTCCTGCGTTTTAAGAAATAGATTTTGGACTGAATTTAAAAGTTTATTTAGATTTGCTCATCTCATTGTCCATGTGCCATACACATGTCAGTACCCATCTTTGATGAAGGTATCAGAAGAGCTACTAATGCATGAATTTTGAAGTTTGCCAAGATTCTTATTTTATGAACTGATTTGCCAATCACAAAAATTCAAGAAGTAATAGTGCAAAAAAGCCTATCATTTATCTACACTAACACATTTTTAAAGGGAGAAGGAAAATAGGTCAAAAACTTCTAATAATGAAAATAAGAAAACTTTTTTAAAGTGATGGTAAATAGCATATTCATGATTAATAACACATTTACGAAGCATTTTTGCAACAAAATTATCTTAAAAATATTCTTCTATATTAAATATTTACAATAAATAACATATTTATGATAATATTTTATTTACGAAACATATTGACTATAAATTGCCTTAAAAAATTTTCATATTTAAACAATTTATTGTAATAATCCTATTGATCACAAATATTTTAAAAATATGCTATTTATTTTAAATATTTTTAAAAATGACATATTTACTGTAATTTCCCGGTATAATATTACATGATATAATAATTTCAACCATCCATGCTATACATTCATTTTTTAAAATACACCGTAAATATTTTGTGAAACAAAACTAAATGAATTTCTTTTTTGGCTTCTACAAACTAACAAACAAAAAAAGGAGAAAATTAAGAGAAGCAATTTCTAATACACAATACACAAGAGTTTATATTTTATAATTTTGTTATATGTATGTTTTTAGTTATACTATAAAGATCTAGAACATATATATATACACAATATATATATATATATATAACTAAAGAAGGCTATATATAACCATATCACAACCTTTAAGTTAGCAAGCATCCTTCATATTTATCTTCCTTACAATGACCAAACTCTAAGGGATCATGTGGAAGTATATGCCTCTTATGTTTTGATCGAACTTTGGATTTTCATATAGCTATATCACAATCTTTTAGTTATCAAGCATTCTTTATATTTCTCATCCTTACAATGATCAAACGCTAAGCGATCATGTGAAAGTATGCGCCTCTTATGTTTTTCAGATTCCTCGACCAACTAATTTGTCAAACAAAAATTAAATACCCATTTTTTGCAATGCAATTTTATTTGCTTTATCAAGCACTCTCTTAATATTTCACTTCTGCAATTTTCCATCAACTCTTTTAGATTATTTTCTACTAAATGACCATTAATGTTTTTTACTCTTTCGCTACAAACTTTCTCCGTAAAACTAGTGCACAAATCTCTTCTTTCTCGCACGTGTGGAGGAAATGCCCTACCATTACTAAAGCCATTATTATTAGGTATATTAAGTAGAGATGAAAGAGAATGATAAGGAAACATAGTCGCAAAAAATTTAATTGACATTACCATCCCAAATAAACACTAGTATAAAAAGAGGATACCACAACCGTTTTTAACTGTTGTGATATCTTTTCTAAGATGGTTTTCTAACTGTCGTGTTATCCAGAGTCATGGAATCTATTTGGATTTTACAACGGTTTTTTAATCGTCGTGACATAGATAAAACTGACGTCAAATGGTGAGTAGATAATAACCATTCCACGACAGTTTTTTCAAAAAAACGGTCGTGGTAGTTAACCTACCACAACGGCTTTTTCAAAAAATGTTCATGGAATAGTTACCTACCATGACAGTTTTTTCAAAAACCGGTCATGGTAGGTTAACCTACCATAATGGTTTTCACAAAAAACCATCGTGGATTCATGCGATTTCCCACGGGTGGCAAATACCGTGTGTTATCCATTGTACAGCCCAGATGAAAATAATAGCTAATCTTCAATTGAGTTTGTATCACAATGTACAACAATTATTACATAAACATACATTACATTACAAAATTAGTAGATTATCTTCTAACTATATTAGATGAACCGCATTATATAATTAGCCGACTCTTGTTTTATTAAACTCATATCAACGTCGGTATAAAAGTCCTTAGTTTGAAGTAAAGCTAGTCCATTGAGAGTCAAGGTTATCTCTCGCATATCGGCTAAAACAAAATAACCACACTCAACATAATCTTCTTGTAGCGGATACTGAACAGTATCAATCAACGTTCGTCGGGATTGAATCTAGGTGAATTTGTTTGTCGTTGTTTTCTAATTTGAGAACTTGTGAACACATCCTCCTTATCTGTGACATTTAAATCAATCTAAACAACTTTGCACCCAAACAGTAAAAATGGTCAAAATGCGACAATAAATCATTCTACAAATATGTCACCTAAATGGCCAAAAAAAATCACACAAAATCATACTTGTGTAATTGTAAATCAATCTAACAAAATCTTAACATAATTATGTAAAAAAATACACAATCTAATCAAATGGGCATTTTATTGAACATGTAACATGTAAAAGCATAAATCACAAAATTAACACTTTTTTCCCTGATAACAATCCAAGCATAATCCTCACCCAAATAATTCAAATCAATCTAAAACTCAAAGCGAACCCAAACATGTAAAAAATCACATAATATAATCAAACGGGCATTTTGTCGAACATGTAATATGCAAAAATATCACAAACACATTCAAAAAAATTTTCAAGAAAACAATCACTCAAAATCACAAACATAGTCAACAATAACCCAAAATCATGTTTACAATCAACCAAATGAACTTCCATAATATGTGTGGTGCAAGAGAGAGCAAGAGAGAGAGAGACTTACTAAGTACACAACTGTGGGTATGCTCGGCTTCATAGTGGGGTAGTTGGCGGAGGATGGGTTTTAAGGAAGAGATTGAAGGGAGGAGTCATAGCGGCGAGTAGAGGCGAGAGAGGGAGCTAGCGAGGGAGAGGCCCAAGAGAGAATTAGTGGTGGAGTCGTGGCCGGTGGAGATGAGAGGCGACGGAGAAAGGGAGAGGCTGAAAGAGAATGGACGCGAGGTGGGAGAGAAAATGGAGAGAGGGGTCATGGCGAAGGAGATGGGTTTAAAAGGAGAGTTTGAAGAGATGAGAGTGAAAGAGGTATGAAAGTGAAAATGTGGAGGGAATTAGGGTTTTTTTTTTTTTTTTTTTTTTTAATGAGTGGTAGATTCAAGCTACATTTAGAAAAAAAAAAATTTTAAATGCACCACTTACTATGACGGTTTTTGACATACCACGACGGTTTTTGACAAAAACCGTCGTGGTATGTTGTAGTTTTTATTTTTTTATTTTTTTTTAAAAAGTGACGGATTCACCCAAAATTTTGAAAAAAGAAATTTTTTAAAATGCAAGACATGCCATGATGGTTTTTCAGAAACAGTTGTGGAAAGCCTAAGCTTTCACGATGGTTTCCATAAATCGTTGTGGAACCCAAAAACTTCCACGACGGTTTTTGGAAACCATCGTGGAAGTACTTGACAACCACGATGGTTTTCGGAAATCCTATTCCGCACCGTATTTTTAGCGTACTTTCCACGACTGTTTTTTAAAAACGATTGTGGAAGCTCCGTCGTGGAATTTGTATTTTGTAGTAGTGAAACTTCTCATCTTTGTATATTTGTTATTCCTCCTCCTTTTTCATTTATTTATTTATTTTTATCAACAAAATCTTCACAAATTACAACTCTTATATCTTGAACATTGTATGAGTTGTATCCAATGAAAGTAAAAAAAGAAGGAAAAAAAAAACTATTTTGTTGGACAAAGTTTCATGCTAATCAAGAGACTCGCTTTTACTTTATTGAATGTCCAACTTAATCAGAATTATTGTTCCCATTAAGTTAATTTTTGGTGAACTAATGCCCCTTTACCAAAAGTCATAATTTTATCTAATTTGGTTGAGAGACAACATATTTTTAACTTTTAAAAATTTGTACGAATATTTTAATAAAATATTTTGGTGTATTTGCTAGCATTAAATTTTCAAGTATTTAGACTTAGGGTATGTTTGGTTGGTTAGTTTGAGTTGAAATATTTTAGTTATAATAGTAAATTTTTTTGAATTTTTAGAAAAGACAAAAAACTTTTTGAGAAAAAGACAAAAACTTTTTAGGAAAAAGATAAAAAAAAGTACAGTTTGAGTTGAAATGAAATGTCGAGCCAAACATACCCTTATAAGAATTTTGCGACATTGTACGGAAAATTTTATGGAATGGTATGAAAAACACCTATTAAAAGGATTTGGTGTTAGCATCACAACATTATTATTATTATTATTATTATTATTTAATGTTTAGTAGTAGTAGTTGTTATATATAAGCTGTCTAGAGTTACTTTGAAAAGCTTGATAGTTTAATATTATTAAGTATTGAATAAATCATCGAAAAAAGGGAAAAAAATGTAATAAATTGAAATTATTACATTCGTGGATAAAAAGACGTGTTATAATCGGTCTAAACTTATTAATCAAAGAAGCATTCTCAGATTTAGGAATCAGAATATTCAAGAAATTAGAGTTTAAAATTCTGAAGTAGAAAGCCCTTAAGAAAAAAATCTTGCACAGCCGACAGGACACATCCTTGCCAACAATGTCCTACTCCTAGGCCAGACTGGTGAAAACTGCCTCCAAAACCATCAGGATTTGACCATATACGAAATACCATAGCCTTCGCATCGGCAGAACAGAGAGGAACAAATCTCCTCTTTATACTTTACTAGTTGTGAGCCACATGCTAACGCACGTGTGGAGAATTTTATATAATATATTTAATCTATGTGTCAAAATTTAGATTATCTTGCTATTTTTTTAATTTAAAATAATAACAGAGGTCTTAATTATTTATTATCATGCAGTAAACACAATCAAATAAATCAAATAACAATATTTGTTTACTTTTTAATTTAAAGAATTATTCGAATCTTGTCAGCATTCATGGTTAAATTTAAGAATAGTACATAAAAACGTTTATCTAGATCTAATCCTATTAGTTCAATATCAGCATCCAACAACAGTAGTCTAAGAAAACTCCATGTAAAAATAAAGTCATTAAAAATACCAAATATATCAAACTTAAATCAGAACATTCTCTTTAAAAATAAAATAAAAAGAAGAAGAAGAAAGAAAGATAGGAAATAAAGATAAAAATCAGAACAGGACAAAATACCAAAAATGACAAAATAACTTTACCAAAACTTTGAATACTATTTCGAAGAATTGTGGTCACCGTCTTCAAGCCATTTCAATTTAGCACTCCTTAAAAAAAATAAATAAATAAATATAAATGAAGAAAGATTGAGATTGTAATGCCTGATTAAATGAATTGTGAGCTTCTATCTCTAATTTAAAACGCTCCTCAGAGAACCCATTGATAGAAATATCAACTTGAATATCCTCAAGATGTTGTTTAGCCAAATCCACCCTGTGGAACAGATTCCCAAAAAATTATGTTACAAGACTTAGAGCTCAAGTTTCAACAACTTTAACTTTTGAACAATCCTGCACCGAAAAAAAATTCCAACATTGTGAAACAACCAACTTATTTTATGAGAATTCTGTAATAAAAACCCTTTTTTATATAACTTATTGATAGAACTTATTTTCAACTGTTTAGATATAATCAAACGGTTGAGATGTTAATTTTGCATACTAATTACAATACACCTTACCTTTTAATAATAAGAAATTAAAAAAATTGAAAAAAAAAAGAAATTAAAACATTCCTATTTCCAGCGATCGAGGTTTTCTAGGACATCGACCAACGAGGTCGGCGACGACGAGTAAAGGTGGCCGAGGGGGAAGGGGGGTCCAGAGTCAGGGGGTTAGGGTGCGATGATCCTGCAGATCGGGCTAGGGGGGGTCTGATAGTCCAGGGGGTTAAGGTGCGATGGTTCTGCAAATCGGGCTAGAGAGAAGGGGGTCTGATCATCGAGGGGTTGGGGTACGGTGGTTTTGCAGATCAGGGGAGGGAGGTGTGGTGTGACGCCGTAGAAATTCCTAAACTTAATCTCATGAATTATTAGCACGAATTTCATTCATTAATATACTTCGAATTAATTATTTAATGAATATCAAATTTCAAGCTCATAAATAAATTTTTATGTATCATCCACAAGATGATGTTAATGCTCTATCAATGTTAAATTTCTCTATTCAAATGAGAAATTATAAATACCTAGAAAATATGTTAAACGACATATAAATTTATATGGAAAATTTTATTATGTCATATTATAGAGATAAATGTCAATTTTTGGAAAGGAATCTCAATTATTGTTAGTAGGTCAATTTGATGACCTTAATATTTATTTTGATCATACCAATATTTAAGTTTTGAGAGTATGATTGAGAAAAGTAATGTATAACATACATAAGAAATGAATTATTAGGATTTACTAAAGGTGGAAGATCGATCAAAAATTATGCTTCGATTTGAAATCAATAGCGTAAATTTTATATTAAAGGATCATAGGCAAATCAAAGACCAAACATTGGATGATAAGTTACCAATGAGAACTCAAGGTAAGGATTGGTGTGATGAAAGATCTAATGGGTGAGATCAAAAATGACAATCTTTGATCAATGGTGGAAAAATTTAGAAGAAAGGAAAACAAAAACAAAAACAAAAAAAGGAAAATGGAGAGGGGGATCCAGATTATTGTGGTCAAAAGCAAGAAGAAATTTGATCAAATGAAAAAAAATGGCATTTTGTTCATGCATGCAAAATCAAGTAAGGAATTGTATTGGTTATTTTGGCAATATAACACAAATAAGGTACAAGTGAAAGTGACCATCTGTCTTATACCTTGTAGAATAAAATTTTCAAACCAAATCCCCCCACAAAGTGACGACAATTCAAGGAGAGAATCAGATCATATTTTTCAATTTTACCCCTAAAAGACAAACCCATTTAAGAATATTGATTGAAAATAAATCATAACATCCCGTTTTATTCTCCCACAAGTTAAGCTCAAAAACTTAGCTTATCTAGCCACCATCAAGCTCAAAAAACCTCCAACACTATTCTTCATCTCCAACAACCCTCTAGCACCCTCCTTCCTCCATTTTCAAGCTCCAAGCAACCCCATTACCAAGTTCAAAGAAGTGTGAAATTGAGTTAGAGGATGTGTTACTAGAGGTAATCTAGTAGTTTTCTTTGTATTTTAGTCATTTTTAGGGAACTAAATCATGTTGTTTAGTTAGAATTTTAATGTTAGACTTCTTCTTACCTAAGAAAAGGTTTAGGGAAGAACTTTGAAGGTTCGAGGTCTTAGAAAATCCACGAAGTATTTTGACAAGATCTATGAATTTTGTTAGAGCTTGTAGTTGTTATGATGATATGGCATAAGTTAAAAACTTTGACATGAAAAATAAGTATACTATAAGATTCTACAGATAATAAGATACATTTTGGGCTTTAGAATCACTTAATTTGCTTTTAGATGTCCAAATTTTTGTGCATTTGAAATTGTGACACAAAATTAGAGAGAAAAGGAATATCTAGAGTACAATATAGCCATGGGTTTTGTGAAATCCAAACCTCTTAAACTCACAATATTAGATCATAAGTTATAGATCTAAAATCTAGATTTCTTACGCTTTCTAACAAGGTATCATACACTTCAAATGAATAAAAATGCAATTTTTGATAAATTTCACAAGTTAAAACTACAAATCGAGAGGTTTTGTTGGAACTGTATACTTGCCGGTTTTGCATATTTTGGGTTAGTAAATCATAATTTTTTACAAAACTATTTTTGATGTGTAAACTAGATATTTTAAACTTTTCAACTACATATCTTTTACCTTATTTAAACTTGGGAGTGAATTATTATGATTTTTCTAAATTTAACCACAAATATGGGCATATGATACATAAGTGAGACTAACAGTAATGAAACCTCATTATACGAAATGTAATGGTCAAAAAATTAAGAAAATAACTTTATAGTTATAAAGTAGACATCTAAAACTTTGAATGAGCTATCATATGTTTAAAACGGGAATGTGCATAATTTGTAATAAATCACACAAAATTAGATTTCGACCTGATAAACTGAGATTTTACTGTGGGACATTAAGGAGAATGTCCATATTAAGATTTGAAACCCTTAAAATTTTGGACAATAAAGTATAAAGACAGAAGCTAGATACTTCAAACTTTCTAACGAGTTATCAAGTGTCTAAAACAGAATTATACACATATTTAAATAAAATCTTATAAATCAAGATCTCACACTAAACAAAACAATTAAACTCTAAAATGTGACATAATTTGACTCATAACATGGAGATAGAACTATTGATGAAATGATATGGTATTAAGTATATGATCAATAAATATGAAAAATCCTAACTTTGTAAAGTTAAATTACAAGTTTTTAGATGTGTCAAGATAAAGAAGACCAAGGATTACTAAGCATATACTAAGAGACTACTTTAGCCCAACTTAATGACCATAGCTATTGGGAATAGGCCTTACAAGCCCAATACTAAATGGAAGACAACCCAATCAAGAGTATATACTTAGGTGACTCGTTATCACTAAGGTGATGAAGATTAATTAATTAACTAATAAATTCATAACAAAATATAATTATATTAAGAAAGTTAGTTAGTAATTAATTAATTATTAATTAATTATAAGAATTAATAAATGATTATTAGTTGTGTAAGTAAAATTATTAAATTGAATAACTACATATTTAAAATTGATGATTAATTAGATATTAATTAAACATTAATTATCTGTATAATCTAATTATTAATTATTAATATAAGAATTAATAATTAATAATTTCTTATATTAATAATTGATAATTATTATATGAGAAAGAATATTTAAGTAACATAATTTTTTTTGAAAGAGTAACATAATTAATTATTATTGATATAATTATTAATTAGTCAATTAAAATTATGTATTTTATTTATAATTACTCAATTAAATAAAGTGATAATTAAGTCTAAATCATTAGATAAAAACTCTCTAGAATTACTTTGAAAAGAGAGATAATTTAATATTATTGAGTACAACGGTTTCGTTTGGCTTATAGTTCAAACATAAGTTTTTATCTAAGTTTTGATTTTGTTTTACTATATATTAGAAATTTTTTAAGGGATCATTATTTTTAATGCGTTTCAGATATATACTCTAAATCATTTGACTTAAAACACTTTAGAATTACTTTAAAAAGAGAGATAGTTTAACATTGCTAAGTATTAAATACACCACCTAAAAACAAACTTGTTTGGTTGATTAGTTTGAGTTAAAATATTTTAGCTGTAATAGTAAAATTTTTTGAATTTTCAGAAAAGACAAAAAAGTTTTGGAGAAAAAAACAAAAACTTTTTGAGAAAAAGACAAAAAAAAGTACAGTTTGAGTTGAAATAAGAAGATAAAGAAAACATGGACTATAATTTTTTTTTTTTTTAAGCTGAAACGAAAATTATTTTCTAAAAATATGGAAAAACAAGTCTTTTTTTTTAAACGAAATTCATTAATTACCGTTAACAAATTGATTTAATTGCTTGAACGGTCTCACAATTATTATCGGTAACGTTTTGAATCCCCGTTTTTAACAGCGGAAATCTCAGATTTTGTTAAATTTGCTAAACTTAACTTTAGAAAATGAAATAAAATTAAAATAAACCAAAAAGAAGAAGAAGAAGAAATGATTATTTTACAAAAGATTGTTGGGTTGGAGTCTTAAAACTTGAAAGACATGATTGAAAGAGGGTACTTGCTTTATTTATTTGCTTCTTACAATTCCATTCCCTGACCCCTGTTCCAAGTTCCAACCCGTAGAGGAGCAAATCCATTGCACAGTGGTCGGGTGTTAATGGAGAATGGGCAGCAAAGCCAAATAGAGGAGGAATTCGCACTGGATGTCGCAGAGTTGGATGAGGCCCTTAAGGTCTTGGATTCTTCTCTTTCCCTTATCAAATGGCGTCTCAAAGCTACAGCAAGACGTCGACTCCATATAGGTCTCTCTCTCTCTCTCTCTCTCTATATATATATATATATATATGCATCTGGGTATGTACATATATTTGTTAACTATCAAAACTTCTAACTGAATTTTCAGTCAACTAATCAATCACTCAAAATCTCATTTCGGGTTCAACAGATTGACTTGTTTATGGCTAGATGAGAACCATGCCTGTTACTATTAGCTCTGTTTTTCTTTTTTGGATTACTCTCTTTTAACATGGCATAGGGCATCTTCGATGTGCATCCTTATTGAAGGGTTTTTTTTTTTTCCTCCAAAATTTCAAGAGTATGGAAATGGGTACTTTGAAATATAACTGGTTCGTCAGAAAATGAAATTAAGATTTGAGAAGAAAACACAATACGGTGTTGTTATATTTTCACGACGTGAGACTTGGGTTTCTTTATACCCTTGAAAAAAAAAAAAAAAAAAAAAAAAAAAAAAAAAACATTATAGGTTTTCAGTTGAGTTATGATCTATTGTTGAATGTAACTGTTTTGATACAATATGTTCAAGAAACTATTGGAGTTTTCATCAAATTTATTTTTTATTAGTGAACAATTTTTTAACAATGGAACTTTGCTCAGAAAAGGAATACAAAAAGAAGAACAACCAGATCTTAAACGTATGATGATCTGAGAATGTGATGTTTCAACCCCTACATCATTAAGTAGTATTTTTCTTTTTTATTTTTATTATTTTAGTGTATAAACTGTTGATAAGAATTATTTTTGGCCAGATGTTCTTGCGTTATGCACGGGAATGAGGCCAGTTGTTATGGTAGACTATGGGGGAAAGATGCCTGAGCTACAAGAACGACTGTGTGCACTTCTAAAATCCATTCAAAAGGTATTCTTTGTTTACCACCCCGTTGCCACTTTATTTTCTATCAGACGCACTTTATGAGTAAAGTCTATGTGAATTAGGAAGTCTTAACAAGAGAAAGCCAAATCCATGGCCGACAAAATGACATGAAATGTAACACAAAGAAAGGACAAAAGGAATGCCCATATCATCAAACCTCCTGCATCGTCTATTTATGCTAATTTTGTACTACTTTTAAACGATTATTTACAACAAATTTATAGCCTTTACAGCTTACAATTTCTCAGAGTCCTAGTTCACTTGTATGGAATTATTTCATTTTCCTGGTTAAATTTCCGTAGGGAAATTTTGCAGTTTATGTTAACCATTTACATGATTTATCTAGGTGCAGTATCTATCATGTGAAATTCGTGATCACATTATCATGTGGTATAACTATCTTGTCCATATTACCTTCAATTTTGGGCCTTTTTAACGTTGTGAATCATCTTACGCTGAAAGTGCAGGAGTTGTGCATTTTTGAGCATCTAAGAGTAATGATCATAGAAGATATGATTTATTTGATACACTTAAGAGAACTCGCAGCACACGTTCAGTCAAGCTTGAACTCAAATTCACAGCTTCTCTTTGTGGACCTTGAACATGATCCTCCAGAGGTCTTTCTGTGGACTACTATTTCTATGATCTCTGCAATGGCCATGCTTACTTTTCATATTTGTTGACGCTTCTCTTTTCATTTTGTTCCAGATGATGACACAGCCTGAGAAAACCCCGTTAGGAATGCAGCTTCTAGCAGTTCTAAAGTCGTTCTCATCGTTATTTACAGTGGAAGAAGCAAAAATTGATTGTGCGTCAAGTGACAGGACGGATAGCATGGTCAATGCCAAATCCCCTGTCAATGACGGTCTGACTTCTCAATCTTGTGAATTTATTGATCTCAGTAGCTGTTTGCAAGACACTGAAGTCACTGTGCCAACTTTAAATGGGTATTTCCTTTTTGATGACTTTAATATACAGATGCTTTACAGGCAGGATTTTTTGCCATTCTTCATTTGACTATGAAATACATAATTATTGACAGAAACATAATATATACTTGCAAAGAGTATATTATAGCTGAGCAGCTACTCTCCACAACTAGAAGTTAAATAGAGGAATTAATGTTGAATCTGTAATTGAATGTATCACATTTCGGCATGGTGTATATATGATATTTTGCTGGTTGTTCCTAGGGATGCCAGTTGACAATTCCCAAAAGAATAGATAGCACCAAGAATATAAGACGTCTTTAAAACTTGGAAAGAGTTACCTTGAACTTGTTGTAACTGAAAGTCAAGAAGCAAGGGAGAAAGAAAAAGGAGATAAATACGTGGTTCATGCAAATTATTTTGATTACAACTTTTGAAAATATTAACTTCAATTTTATCTTTAGAGCTCATAGATAGAAAAATTATTATGTTTTCTTTTTTATAAAGTATTTTTGAAAATACAAGTGTGTTCTGATCTTCGGCAGACGACACCATGACAATGAAGAACCCACAACTAGAAATGTTAAAAAAAAAAACGGGAGTTTATTTTCCCGTACAGCCAACTAATTCAGGTGATGAAAATCCATCATCAATTGAAAAAGATCTTATAACTCTACTTGAAGACTACAGATTAGTTGAATTGACAGAAAAAGGAGCGGGTAAGAGTACCATGTCAACCTAGCAATTAAGTTTGGATATACACAAATATATAACAGCTTATAAATCTCCATTCTTTTACACTTGTAAGGTCCAAATCTATTCTGGTATTAAGAATTTCCAATTAACTTCTAATTTTGAAATCACCAGAAGAATGGTTAAGTCGTTACTGAGCAGACAATCTAAAGATAGAATTCTGGTTCTGTGCTAACTGCTTGGCATTTTTACTTTAGTTCTTACAAATCTAGACTTATTTTCCCTGCATTGTTTCTAATATAGTTCGACCCTGCCAAAATATGATGACACTGTTTCATATGCTTCAGATGGCTTCTTGGTTATCCTGTAGTCTACGCCTTTGGAAAGGATCATATCTCGGATGCGATTTATAATCTCTCCACCAAGCCTCTTCACATTTTCAGAGTATCAGTTAGCAGGTTTACCTTTTACTAATTTCTTGTTTGAATATATGCCATAAATACATTTGAATGATTAGTTATTATTATTATTTTTTTTTCACTTGAGAAGTGATGGTGCAAAACCTCCTCTGCATTCCCCCCAATCCTGATTGTTCCAACTTGCAACTTACGGATTACTTCCATAGTGTCCCCCTAGAGTTAGGTTTATTTACGAAAATCTAGGGATAGAGGTCCTATTTTTATCAAGATAAAAACTCCATGCCTAGGAAAATTAAGTTGCGGATAAAAGGAAGTATATGGGGAAATCAATTGTCTACAAGTGATAGTATATTTTTTTTACTGATGCACTAATGTATAGTTCTTGATGCTATCTTATTCATGCACAACACTTGCAGGAATGGTACGTCCAGTAAAGGATCTCAGTTGGAGGAACTGTTGAGGTAATAATAGTACTCCTTTCTTGGACATGATGTTTGTTAGCATCATGGGTTTTGGGCCATCTTTTTAAGCACCTTGTTTGTTTGCTGAAAATCCGAAGTGATTAGAAGGGGACTATTTTGAAATGAAACACTGATTCGCACATTGTATGTGAAAAACACTTTGCTAAGCTACACCTACAGATCATGTACTTGCGAAATGAGTAGACAAAAAAGTATGCATATTGTATGCGAAAATTGTGTTTATTTGCAGAATCTTTACTTGCTCTTGTGTTTTGTGAAATGGTTGAATAGTTTCTCGGTGCCGTTTGATTTGAGCATGGGTGGCCGCAATGAACAATGGGCGAAAGCATATTTGGATCAAATGCAGATGAAGTGGGAAAGATGCAAGCAAGCTTGGAGGACTTTGCGGATGGATGTTCGTGAATGTTATCCACAAGCCATTGTGTTGTAATTTTATTCCCCTATTCTCAAGTAAATGAATATATAGTGCTTAGAGGAAGTTGTTGTCACTATAAGTAGTTGGAATGAGTCTACTATCTTATCGCCCAACATGTCTGGTAAATGTTACTTTTTATTTAGATATGTTTAACTGCGAGTTGATTTACATGTAATTTTATAGAAATTTATGTGCAACATGAGACTGTTTGAAGCTATTAGTGCAAATGACGTATGTTATGAAAACTGTTATATTGGAATCAATTGATTGTTCCATGAATCTATTAAAAAAAAAAAGGTTGCAAGTGTGTTTTATAGGAGTGCTGACTATGAGACTGAAACTAAATAATAGTTATTCTCAGTTTGAGAACATGGACTCTTGAGCTCTCCAAGAGAAGAGACTGAATGAGATAATATTTGAGACAGAAATTGCTATACACCAATTATATATATGAAACGTCCTTTACCATGTGGAGAAAATTTCATCATGTTTTATCCTATATAGCCAATTTGAACCAAGTCATTTTCTTTTTCCTTTTTTTTTTTTTTTTTTCTCCTGACAGGATTGGTTCAACCAACTATGATCTCCCCTTCTCTAGTAGTCAAATTTGTATTTCTTATTTTTTACCAAGCAACTTGTGCGTAAAGATTTCTTGCAAAAATAATTATATTGAATTGTCTCTTAGCTCTTTTAACTTCTGAGTGGACTTTGAATTCCACCGACCAATCTTTGTGATGACAACCCCATTCAAAATCAGCAAATGGGTTTAAACAAATAAGGATACCATGTTTATCAAGTATTTGAACGCCTGTTCAGGATAGGATCAAACCTTTTGCCAAATAATAACACTAATGATAAATAAAATAAGCAGCAACAAGTCAGCTATTGGACTGATACAGTCTTGAAAGTAAGGTAATCTCTAATCCATAACTCTATTTTAGAGTAGCGTTTACACCAAAATTTTTGCACTAAACTTAAAAGTTCATCTTCAACCCATCTACTTTAAATTTTACTCTAAAAAGAATATTCCCAGTATATTTTCTTTTTATTCTAGTTAAAAAAAACAATTTTCTTTCATCAACTAGATACTTATATAATTATTAACATATTAGTACAATAACTAATTATTTATTTCTATTACATAACTAAAAATAAATTTTATTTTTTTGTGTAACAATTATAATGATATGAATTAAAATAATTTAAAAAAATAAATTTAAAAACAATTATTTAAAAAAGGATGTCATTTTGTGGGGGGAAAAAAACAATTGGGGAAAAACATAAAATTTCTAGTACGTTTTTAGGATTTTATCAAAATAAAAAAGAAAAACATGTTTTTAAGAATTTTTAACGATTAAATTTATATTAAAAAAAAAAAAAAAAAAAAGGGAAAAGTCTGCGCTATCAGCCAACATGGCGCAGCATTGTTCATCCCCACCAATTTGGCGCCTGGTCGGAGATGAAATATTAGACCATCTCCAACCCAAATACTCTATTTTAGAGTACAAAAACTCTAAAATAGAGTATATATCACTTCAAATAACTATTTCATCTCCAATCTATTTACTCTATATCATACTCTAAAGGAATATTCTATTTATATTCTTTAAATATTACTTTAAAATTTAAGTAAAAAACAAAAAAGAAAAAGAAAAAGTAGTTTAGAGTATGAACAGTGATACTTCAAATATGAAGTATACTATTCATACTCTATATTTGAAGTACCATATAGAGTATAGGTTGGAGCCCTCTCTATACTCTAAAATGGTGTAATACTCTATAATAGAGTACCCATTAGAGATGCCCTTAGGCCAAATCCTCGTTTTGCGCCAACTTGGAGCTCGGCTGGAGAAGGCCTAAGAACATCCAATAATACTATTATATAACCCTCTCTTTCTTATTTAGAAAAAAAAAAAAAATCATATTTAGGGGGAGTTTGGTGAAATAGTTTGAGTTGAGATTTTTAAGTTTGAATAGTAAATTTTTTTGAATTTTCAGAAAAGACAAAAAACTTTTTGGGAAAAAGATAAAAAAAAGTTTGAGTTAAGTTGGTTGAGTGCATTTACCAAAGAATCCTTAATTTGTTTTTTAATTAACTATTTAAACTCTATATTTTATGATGAAATGAAATGAGACGTATAAATACAGTAAAATTATGTCTATAATCATTACAATCAAGAGATTGATAAAAGCAGGTTGATTATAGTTAGAAGCAACCTTTTCCTCGTATCTTTTTTTTTTTTTTTTAATGTTATCTTCTCTCTTGACTACTAATTTTTATTATAAACTAGTCTTGCGCATCATTTTGTGCGAGTTATATTTTCAACTTCTAGATCGTATTTTGATACAATCTCATTATCTATAATTACATCTTATTGGTACAATGTTGATTGTTGAAACATTAATGATTGCAAGCATGTGTGAAGAAATAGAGATGTGCGAACTTTTTCCCAACAAATTTAAAAAATAAAATAAAAAATAAAAGTAAAAGAATTTATTGAGAAATAATGCCCTGGGAGGGCACATGGTCTTTGATCATTACATCCAGAAAGATGTGATAAAGAAGGAAACTAAAAGAGACAAAACGAAGAATAAAAAGAAAACAACTGAAGTCGAAAAATCCGCTTTTCTCAACTTGCAAGCAGCTCCTAAGAAAGCAAAACGGAAAACAGCAATTCCAAGAAAATGAAAAAAGAAAAGTTAAAAAGAAAACAGAGACTAAGAAAAAAGAGGCAAAAACTAATGAAAAATCCTCTATCCCTCCCATTTAGGCACCTTTGACCAGGTTGAGGACATCTGTCTCCGTGGGAAGGGCCGGGATTGCTCCTTTCTTGGTGGTTGTTATGGCTCCACTTGCATTCGAAAATGTCAAAACTGCCCTCAACCTTTGCTCATCCTGAAATTCATCACAGATTTAAAAAAAAAAAAAAAAAAAAGTTTTAACATCAAAACGAGGAAAATGTTTTATATCATGAAACTAAAAATAACTTATTAGGATAGAAAACACATTTTAGCTTTGGAATTAGGATATTTATCCTTTGCGATATTCATGCTAAGACTTTTTTGATGTGTATGATTGCTAACAAAGGGTAAGTAGTACACATCTTTTTTTACCACACAAAAAAGAGATAAGAGTTGAAGTAAATAAAAAAAAATAACCTGTTAGCAGTTAAAAATAAAATAAAATGGGGAACAAAACCGTCGTTCGTGATATTAATGATAAGACCTTTTTTTGGATGTGTGTGATTGGTTTTAAAACAAAGGGTAGGTACTACAAATCTGTTTTAACCACACAGAAAAAAAGAGAGGTATAGTTGAAGGAAATAAGAAACGTACCTGAATAATGGACTGATCATCAACAATCTTGGCCAACAATGCACCGACAAATGAATCACCAGCACCAGTGGTGTCCACTGTGTTGACATGAAAAGCTTCAACTGACCCACGGAACTCCTGTAACAACGAAAGCGCGTTAAGCAAAGGTTTATTAGACAAATGTTTCATTCTACATGTTAATCAATCGTGTTCTGTCTGTCTACTAGCATTTTGTGTTCTAATTTTGGACGTACTTGTCACAACTTTAGCTAAATCCATTGGCAACTTAATTCAACCAAAAAAGACGTTACAACTAAGACAATAGTATAGTTCCTTTAAATAACCCTCAATTAGGAAATCAAAATTAAAAAATAAACAATAAAATAATAAATAAAACCAACCCTTGACCACGGAGGTAATTTCGTCCTGCAAAACTACATAGTTCCATCGACCCCAACTTGCAAGATTAGAATCAAAATCAAATCATGATAGCCAATCTCCTATATGTACCCTTTAATTGTGCTTAATAACATTATGTTGTATAACCCTCAATTTGAAAGTAAACAAATAAATAAATAAAAATTCAAAAACCTTCGACTACATATAGGTAATCTCGTCTTCCAAAACATATTCCCATTTACCCCAAGTCGAAAATTCAAAATCAGCCAATCTCATATACGTATTATTATTATTATTTTTCATTTTGAGGAAAAAATAAAAATAAAAATTCAAAACTAACCCTTGACCACATAGGTAATTTCGTCTTCCAAACCATGTTTCGATCGACCCCAAGTTGCAAAATCAAAATCAAAGCATGACAGCCAATCTCATGTGTATATGTATATAAAACATACATATATATATATATATATATATTTCCATGTATAACCAAACCCTTAAAATCTACGTACTTTGTGATGATCAACCCCACACCAAAAGAGAAAAAACAACAGCCCAACGCCTAAATATCAGAAAAGGGCCCTACATTTCCAACCTCCATTGTCGGCATGCGCTGTTTGACAGCCAATACTTGTCAGCAGTTTTCACTCACACCTTTTCTTAAACAAAAAACCCACCCATCCACCCACCCGATTTAATTGCCACAGATTCTCTCAACAACAAAGAAAGACAAAATAAAAACAAAAACAAAAAAGAAACTGCATTTTGAATCTTTTTTATTATTCGTAACGTAAAAAATGATTCATTTATTAATTAATATTTTTACCTTGGTGTAGTATTTGCAGCCGTGCTCGCCGAGGGTGACGAGGAGGAGCTTGAGGTTGTCGTGCCAGAGCGACAAGGCGGTCTCGTCGTCGATCTTGTTGCTGCCGGTGAGGAACTCGAGCTCGACGTCGCTGACCTTGATCACCTCGGCCTTGTCCCAGATGCTGAGGATCTGCTCACGCGCCTCCTCGGGCGACGGCCACAGTGGAAGTCTAAGGTTTGGGTCGTACGAGAGGAGAGCTCCGGCCTCCTTTGCAGCCTCCATTGCCTTTATGTGCGCCGATCTGCATGGCTCCACTATCAAGCTGATGGACCCGTAGTGGAACACCTTCGCCTGTAACCATAAACGACATCCACAAATTATTTTCTGTCTTTTAAGAAACATACAAATATAACATAAGATTTAACGATTTTTTTTTTTCCAACAATTATTTTAAAATAAAAAAATAGGTAAGATTTAACGAAATATATACAGGCCGGTCCGGTTTGAACCGGAGGAAGGGACATTCTTTCTCAATGGGGAAATTTAAAAAGTCAACAATGATATTTGGGAGATTAGATTTACGGATTAGATTAAGTGCACGTGATTGATGAGATCGGACTATTGGTTGGCGTGCAGTCTAAGTGACCTAATTAATTTATTCTACTTATTTACATTTATTAAATGTCAACTTGCATTAAACGTGAATTTCATGATGACCCACAAACGAAACAACCAAATATTGAAGAACAGTTTTCTTCTTTAAAAAAAAAAAAAAGATTAATTATTCTTTGTTGAAGAATCTGGACAAATTTGTCAAGTTCATTAATTTATAAATATCTATTAGCTTTTCCTTGTATTTCCTTTTTTAAAATTTAAAAAGAAAAATTGACTTCTGCTGGTGATAGAATAGATAGGCGCGACTCACACAGCACGGGCACCAAACTCAAAAGTTTATGCAAAATAGTCGGAACCATTTGTGATAAGATTGAATAAATAATTCCGAATAACAATAACAATATATGACTTAACGAGAGGCCGTTTCATGCATACAAGAAAAGAAAACGACAGAACTACATTAAGCATACAAGATTAATCAAAATACCACAATCTATATTAAAAAAAAAAAAAAAAAAAAGAAACTAATCCACAGCAAAAAATAACGCAATCAAAAATTAATCAAAAATTTAAATAAAAAATATCTGCCGGCCGACACGGCGACGAAAGCTTAACCAAACGGCGCCGAAAGCCACTCGCGCGAGTGGAGACCGGTGAGGCGCGTGGGGTTCTTAGTCAAAAGTGAAAAAATAATGGGATTTGAATCAAAAAAGTGGTGTCAGATCAACAAAACGCCATAAACTCAGACTCCAAAGCACAAGTCTTTCTTTTCTCCGTTTTTTTTTTTTTTTACCAACTCCAAGGCACAGTTTATCACGAAACTGACAGTCCCACACGCTCAGATAAGCGTGTGGTTCAACCAAACACAACACAGTCGAAGAACTACAAGAAACACCAACGACGGAAACCATAATATAAAAATTAAAAAAATAATAATAATAATAAAAAATTGAACAAAAAATATAGAACAAGATCCAGAATCATAACATGATTTTTTGCAATTGATTTTCCTAGATCTACCAATCAAGATTAAGGGACCCACTTTCACCCCGTGACCGCACAGTGACGCCAGAGAAATTTCCAGGAAAAAATCACAGCGAGAAAGAAAAGTACAACAAACATGGAAACTCTTTTCTTTTTCCTTTCTTTTTTTTTTTTCCCCCTCAGAAAAGGAAACTCTGCATTTATGTATATATACATATATAGTGAGAGAGAGAGGGAAAGAGAGAGATCGTACGGATTTGATGAGTTCGAGGTTGAGCTCGTCGGGGCGGAGGAGCATGTCGGCGCTAGGGTTCCGGTAGAACATGAACTCGCGCTCGCCGTCGGCGCGGAGGGTGACGAAGGCGAGGGCGGTGCGAGCTCCCTTGTCAAAGTTGATGCCGGCGGCGGAGACGCCGTTCTCCTTGAGGATTCCGGCGAGCATGTGGCCGAACTCGTCATCGCCGAGCTTACCGACGAAGGCGGCGTTTCCGCCAAGCCTGGCGACGGCGATCGCCACGTTGGCGGGGGCGCCGCCGGGGGCCTTGAGAAAGCCGGGAGCCTCGGCCAGGGAGACACCGGAGACGGTGGGGACGAAGTCGATCAGCATCTCGCCGAAGCTGACGATTAGGCCCTTGCCCGTGGAGGGAACACCATTGGCTGCCATTGAATAGGGAAGGGGATTTCTAGAGAGAGAAAGCGGAGAGAGAGAGTTTATGAGAGAGAATGAGATCGGCAAAGTTGAATAAAGTAGAGAGGAGGAAGATGCAGTGGATTTGGAGGGTATTTATAGGGAGAAAAATAGGCTGTATTGGATTACGAGCAGTTTGAAAAGGAAACAATTATCTTTTTTTATTTTTTACTAATATTTTCCATAAACTTATCTTTTAATATATCAAAATTTATTCCGTTAAAAAGAGTATACTGCATATCGAAATTACCATAATCGTCCCCTCCAAAAAATTATCATAACCCGATTTACATTTAATTTGATAACTTTCTTAATGGATAATTTGATATATTTGATAATTTTTTTATGGGCAATTTGATAAATTTTGATTTTTTTTTGGAAAGTATTAATTAAAAGCTAACTTTTTTTTTTTTGGTGAAAAAAATCAAAAGATAATTATTGCTGAATATCAAAAAATATTTAGCGCGTTCTTAAAAAAAGAAGAGAGAGAGAGGTTTGCTTTTGTTGAACTATAATATTATGCTTGCTTTTAATTCGTTAGTTGGAGATAAAAATTTTAAGTTAGAGTTGGTTGACTTTTCAAAAACTAATTATAAATTTTATTGATTTTTCAAAAAAAAGACAAAAACTAAAATAAAAAAATTGTTATGAGTAATTGACCTAAATGATTCATGAACTCTTTAATAAGTGACACTTTGGTCCTTGTTTTTTTTTTTTTTTTTTTTGTCGTGCTAATCTTAAACTCTCTAAAAAGGTGACAGTTTGGTCCTTTCTATCTAATTCCGTTAAAAAACTCACAGAAGGGTCATGTGAGAAGTACATTTTGTGCTTTTTAAAAATACCTTTAAAAAGATAAAAATACCTTTATTCATATCAATTAAAAAATTTATATATAAAAAAAAAAAAAAAGCAGAGAGAGAGAGCTTGCACTCTCCTCCTTTCCCCTCCTTCCTTCTCTCCCGCAAGTCCGACACCGACGCCAGACACCGACCGTCTTTCCCTCCTTCCCCCTCCAGACCCGACGCTGAAGACTGAGGTATCATTTTTCTCTCTTGCCATTCCCTCCCCCCCAAACAGATCTGACACTAGACACCCCCCCAAGATCCGACGTCGAATGCCGGAGACCACCCTCATCTTCTCCGTCGCCTGGACCCCACCTTCACCGACGAGCGCAAACGCCCCCTCCCTCCACACAACCCAGACCCAGGTTTGCCTCCCCCAAAGTTCGCGCTCCTAGCAAACCTGGATCTGGGTTGTGTGGGGGGTGGGGGGCCGTTCGTACTCGTTGGCGGAGGCAGGGGCCTAGTGATAGAGAAGACGAGGGTGGTCTCCGGCATCTGATGTCGGATCTGGGGGTGTCCAACATCGAATCTATTTGTTGGGGAGGGGGGAGGGAGGGTAGGGAAAGGAAAGGAAAGGAAAGGAAGGGCGAGAGAGAAAGACTGTCTTTCAATCTCTAGCATCGGATCTGGGGGGGGGGATAGTGGCGTCGGATATGTGGGAGAGAGGGAGGAGGGAAAGGGAGGAGAGAGAGAGGGGGGAGGGCATCAGATCTCTCTCTCTCTCTCTTTATTTTTTAAAATTTTTTAATTGATATGAATAAATGTATTTTCATCTTTTTAGGGGTAATTTCCTTC
The DNA here is from genome assembly GCA_025413485.1 of Ficus microcarpa. Lineage (NCBI taxonomy): Eukaryota > Viridiplantae > Streptophyta > Magnoliopsida > Rosales > Moraceae > Ficus > Ficus microcarpa. Next base: position 3,254,470 of record CM046382.1, on the reverse strand, counting down.
AAAAGCACAAAATGTGTTTCTTACATGACAATTCCGTTAGTTTTTTAATGGAACAAGACAGAAATGACCAAACCAACACCTTTTTAGAGAGTTTAGGGTCAACATAGTAAAAAAAAAAAAGGAGATTAAAGTATCACCTCTTAAGGAGTTCAAAGATCATTTAAGTTAATTAATCTATTGTTATAATAATTTTAAAAAAATTGTATGTAGGGCCCATTATGTAGAAGTCTCAACTAACGAGGAGAAAACGTAGGGATCAAAAATTTTTTTTTTGTTTTTTGAAATTTAGTTGGTCGTTCTGCTTAAAAAGTAAATAAAAAAAAAACTAATGGGTAAATAATTAAAAGTTGTGCGATTAGACACAAGCTCCTAAATCCTATATTAAGTCACCACCAGAAGGTAATTACACGCCTGATTTAATTATGAGATGTTGAATTTAAGTTTTTATATTTTAAGTTGAAAAACATCTTTTAAAGTTTGTCAATGTTTTTACTATTTCAAAATTACGCTTAACAATGGAAGGATTGAGTTATTGTGGTAAATATTATTTATTTACTTGTATATTCTTTGATATGTAGTTTACGGTTAACAAAGTTATTTAAAAAAACAAAAACAAAAATAAAAACAATTACAAGTTTTGAATTTAAAAGTTCCTACCTAAATCCCTCCCCCTCCAACCCAATAAACTAGCCCTAACATGGTTTATCCTCTGTTATTCAAGTATATGATAGCATACTAGTTAGGCTAAATGATGGTTTTTGACACTTATTTTAGAAGATGGCCAGAATTTTTTTTTTTTTAAAATTAAAAGGCCAGTGGCTATAAAAATAAATTGCTAGGTTAGTCAATTAATTTATTAGTAAATTATTGATTGACATTGGTTGATATGAGTTAATTATTTAACTTATTAACTTCCAAGTATCACTCGCTGATTGGTTTTTTGAACCCTTTTTTTAGTAGGAAAAATTTTATTTAGCTTACTAAGGAAATACAACAAAATAAAACCTAACAAATGACCCCACAGTACACATGAGACAAAACCCTTCAATAATAATAGACTTGTCTGTAAAGTCTGATAATGTTTAAAAGAAAAAATGTAAGCTTGTAGTTCGATAATATGTATATACCTTGGCACACATGTAGGGCTATTTTCAACAAGACTTTGACAATAGATGGAATTTCCCGGTCCATCAAGGGCCAATACTTAGTAATACTAAGATCACAACTAACTATGTTTAGAACCAATTCTAACAGGACCAATACGTTGCCAAGACTTAAATTTGATAGATAAATAACCAACGTGGAAGGTGAGAAAACCGGCTCCTTTTTTAAAATTAACAAACAGAAATATAACACCTAGATAAAAGATGACAAAAATATCACATTATTACACATAAACCTATGCTCTAAAAAAACCAATCAAATTTTATCATTGTTGCATTATCACAAATATAAAGGTGACTACTAGTTTTATGTATCATTATTAATATTCCTCATGATCTAAGATAATTTAATTAAGAAGAAAACAAAAGGATAATTTTAGTTTTCTTTTGCTTAGGGCCTCCGTGTAAAAAACTCGAAACCATACCTCACAGATCTCAATGTCCTCCATCGCGTCTGAAACTTTCCCACAAACACCCGTAGTGGCAAAGACCTAGACACCCTCCTTGAGAGGAACGATGATTCTCTGTCTAATTTTGATATCCCAAATTTTATTTAACCAATTATATTTTGACACTTCAATATTGAATGAAGTTGGTTTTTACGGTACAAAAAATTAGTTATAAAGTATTTTAAACTTTTAACATGACATGACGTAATATTATTGATTAAATACTATTTGGGACACTAAAAATTGAACAGAAGATTTAAATTCGCTTGAGATGACTTTGTTTTTTGACAAGCTGGTTTTTTTAATTAAAAGATTTATTTACACCATAATTTCTTAAAAATTAATTATATTCTAAATAATGAAAATACAAACCTTAATATCGATCTAAATGACCTTATAATATAGGGAAACTTAACCTAAATCACGTAGAACTCTACCATTAAATTCTAGTAAAACATACAAGGGGATAAAAGTGTACCGACTTCCAACAATAAAAACCGAAAAGGTACATCAATAACCAAGAACACCTACAGTACTTTCACAATCGTATCATAATCAATGAAAAACTTTAATTGATCGAGATCAGAAGACATAAAGTTGTACAATTTTTTCAGAGAGTAGAAAACCGTCTCCATTATTCAGGAACAAAAACAAAACAAGGAGTCACAAAATGTACACACTGTTTTCTTTTGTGATTTTTTTTTTTTTTTTTTCATTCGAACTTTTTTTTTCGCCATTCCATGGTTTTGAGGTTAAGAGCCCTGCTCACGGGGCAATCAGGTGATCTCTCAAGTCTTAACCATAATCTCAACTTTCAACTACTTGTTTTAACCATTCATCAACTTGCCTGCAGTGGCATCCTTTTGCCTTAGGGACATCCTAAACGACAAGAAAGAAATATTTTTGCTTCTTCTTTTCAAGGAGTGATTTTTCTTTCCCCATTATTGTTCATTTTCTTGAGGGAATCATCTGGGCGACTCCAATAATAATAAAATAGTGGAATTATAATTTTTTTTTTTTTTTTCGAGGGACTAATAAACCAGTGCCCACCAACCGCGTTGTTTCTTATTCCGTTTAATTTATGGGCCATCAAATCCCTTGTTTTCATCGAGTGCCTAACCTAGCTACATACTCTGCATTTTAAATAATATCGGTTAGGCCTTTTTGCTGGTTTTTGCTGCAAAAGATTTTTTATTTTTTGTTTTTTCAACTGAGATAGAGAGATTTAAACTTTACTTTGAATTTGCTGTTAAATTGTTTTTGCAACCAACAAAAGATTTATTCTACTATTGTGGTTTTGTTGAATTTGTGCTTTTTACAAAAGCTTTCAGTGAAATTAAAAAGAAGTTGGATAATTTATAATTTGTCTTGTATATCTCAATTTTAGTTTCTAAAACTAGAGATATTGGACTTTTAGACCTTAATATATAAACAGTTGGTATCTCCTATCTAATTTTCTATGTTCAAAATGATGAGTAACAAATCACAAAATGTCACCATATTAAAAATATTAATTTTTAATAGATTATTCTATATTTTAATATCTAAGTCTATTTCATGATGTGATATAATTTAGTTGGTTAGACATCAATTTTCTAAAACGAAAATTACCTTCCAAAATATGAAAGGTATGATGTGACCAATATTTTCTTGACGATGGTGGTGGAAATGAGTAAAACTCATTTAAGAATTTTGGTGGTCACCCAGAAAATGCAGACCCTACTCTTTTTTTTTCATGTTTTATTTTTATTTTTATTTTTAAAGAAATCTAAGTTAAAAGGATGTTTGGTAATCAATTTAGGGTATCTTAATTTTTATTGTCTTGAAATGCTTAACAGGCGTAGTATGGTCATTTACAAAGTCTTTTTAGCTTATGAGTTAACAAAAATATGGCCATTTACAAAGTCTTTTAGCTTATGAGTGAACAAAAAAACACAGGAAATATTGATCACAACATTGAGCTTTTCGGTTTGCTAGCTCCCCCTGTGTGGTCGGCCTTCTTACCAGTCTGCATCCTTTCTCTTGACGGAATATAACAGCGCCCGAGCACCAGCCTCGCTTGCATTCTTCACTGGGGCTCATCGGGTAGACCATTCATTATATGCTCCTAAAGTCAGGAGTCTTCCACAATGAATAAAACCAAACTTTGGGATAAAATATGTTAAAAACTTGTATTGTTATCTCTATTTATACATGCGGCAAAAATAGAGAGGTATGTCTTATGTATATGACACCCTTGTTAAATAACACTTCTAATATAAGACTTATGACATGTGCCGTTAAGATTGTTAACATGTAATATTTTCCATGGACACATGTTTTTTTTTTTTTTTTGTTTTTTTTTTTTTTACATAAAAGTTAATAGTTTTGTTTTATATATGATTTTGTTTTGTAACAATAATCCAGCGATAATTTTATATCTAACTTTACTAAAAGGCTCAGAGTTTGAGCACCTACCCCAAGTCTTGCACAGTACTTGAGAAAATTACTTATCTACCCACAATTCGAGGTTTGCATGATACATGCTATTTAAGCATGTGCTTCGGGGGGGGGGGGGGAATTATTTGATCATTCCTGCAATGGCAGCACGCATGCATGAAACATGTACAAAAGATTTGAACCAAAAAAAAATAATAATAATAAAAAGAACTATAAAGAAATAATGGATTTACCAAATTGCCCGAGTGCTGCAATACGTCACAAACAGAACGCATATGTTTTAAATACCACAACACACCACGGTGCGTTGTCGTGATCAGCTCCTTCTCATACATACATATACATATATATATATATGTATATGTGTAAAACAATTAATTCATAAGTAATTTGCTTTGTTTGGTCCCTAATTGTTTTATTTAAACTTGCAATTTGGTCCTTTTTTACTTATAAAGATTAAATATTGAATGAAATAAATTACGTATTTGACTTAATCACGTTTTTTTTTGAATTAACCTTAAATAGTAAATCATATGTGATTAACGTGATTTTTTTAAAAAATTTCTAACATCTATTGACAGAAAGAACAATTTTGCACCCTTTTAAAGAGTTTATGCCTTTCAGCCATTTAAAAAAAAAATGAGAATCAAACAGCAACTTCATAAAAAGATTAGAGATCAAATAAGCAATTTACCCTCAGTTCTTTGAATCCTTTTGTTATTTTAGTAATTTTAGATGCATGACATAATTTAGAACACTAATAAATGATTGAATCCAAAGATTATATGTGTTTAATATTTAAATGTTTTTTAATCAACAAAAAAAATAAGGGGTTATTTACATAAATATTTAAATTGGAAACCATGTCTTGAAAAATATCAATTTTTTTTTTATTTACATGAATGTCTAAATTGATACTTACAAAGAACACAATACTCTTCAATTAAGAATCTTTATAAGGTAATTAAGACTTGAAAATAAACAAGTAAAGAATTGGTAAAAAGGGAAAAAAAAATCTTTAAGAAAATGTCAAACTAAGCAAATATTTATAAAAGGAAATAAAAAGATTATTTTACTTGATTTGTTATAAAGAAAAAAGAACCACATCACATATAAGTTGTTTGGTAATGTATGTAAAAAACTATCTTTATAATAATTTATTGATCATTAAGATAAAGTTCACAACAAATACGTAAAAAAATTAAAATTATAAAGAAATAGAAAACACTTTTCTTTAAAAATAAAAAATAAAAAAGATCAAAACACTTAAAAACTAACAAAAGACATCATAATGTAGAATAATTATCATAAAGGAAAAAGAAACAACCATATTTTAAAAAACATTATAATGATATAGTAATTATTATAAAGAAATAAGTAATTTCATACCACATTTAAACCTTAGAAACTAACTATTAAAACAAGACTAATAATAATAGAAAAAATTTTCATAAAAACTTTACAATTATAAAAAAGAACGTAAATCATACTAAAAAAAACTAGGTTTTTAAGAAACCAAAATCAAACTTAAGAGTAATATGTTTAAAAATAGCATAAAACATACTAATTAGCGATCATTGTAATAAAGAATTGGTTATTCATATAAATATATGACAATGATTAAAAAAAATAAGGAAAATACTTTGAATCATAATGATGGAAAATTATGCTAAAGAAACATTTTATTCATGGAAAAATATTCTAATAGAAACGAAAAACATAGACTGCAAGGCATTCACGTAATATGTTGAAGCAAAAGAATCTTTTCATAATCAAATGATGAAGCTCATTTTTGACATGATAAAATATAACACAAACAAATATTCATGAACTACAAAAATGAGAAAAAGAATAAAACAATCATGTTTGATTAAAAAAAAAAAAAGATTGTTCTTCACGTATCCGGAATGCAAAACACAAAAAATGAAGGATGAAAAAATGAGTACCAGCAGAAAAGAATATAAATGTGGTTATTTCATAATCAATTCAAAATTCAAAAAAAGTGAGGGAAAAACTTATTTGGGTTTATTAAAAATAATTAATACTTATCGATATAAAAAATGATTACAATTAAAGTCAAAAAACAAAAAAGGAAAATAAAAGAATATGTAAAAAAAAAAATATATGATGTTAATTATAAAATAGATACTATAGACATTTATTTCTTAGAAGATAAATATATATGTAATATTATTAAAAAAACAGACATATTTTAAAATAGGACCTTAAAAATGGAATTTTTTTTGTAATTATTTCAAAAATAAGTAAGAGGAGAACATAAATTTATATTCTACTGTTTGCTTCCCAAAGAAATTAGAGAATAGATAAATGTAATTAAAAAGATCCTTAGATGAAAAATTAACTAAATTAATGTAATAATATAATTAATATTTATTGATAGTCCGTCAGGAACTTAATTCACTTTTTACATATTCAATTCCTAAGTTTAAAAGTTTCTGGTTTGATGCGACCCAAACTTTATGTTTAGGTCCTGCTAATTATATTCTATATTTTTTTGGTGAATGATTATATCCTTTTATGAGATTTTGATGGTTATACTTCTTGAGAAAATTACCTGTGTAGCCACTGTTTTGTGCCCTATCGAAAATTTTGCCACTGTTTGACACTCATTTACTTCTATGACACGGTCGCTTTTTTGGTTCTATTTTTTCCTCTGATTTATGTTTACCTTATTTTTTAATTTTTTTTTTCTTTTTTTTCTGCTCTCTCACTCTCTCTCTTTCATCTATTTTCCTCAGTATTCTCTCTCTCCTCTCACTCTCAGCCTAATGTTATGTTTGGTTGGGTGAAAAAGAGAAAAAAAGAAAGTGAGTTAAAAAAAAAAAAAGAAAGTGGATGAAAATTAATTGAATTGATTGTTTTATAAGAAAAAAAAAAAGAGGAAAGAAAAAGAAAAATGAGATAAAAATATTATAAATTAATTCATTTTTTATTTTGTTAAAAAAATAAAAAAGTAAAATCTATTTAATAACCATTAAATTTATTTTTTTATCCTTATTTTTAAAATAAAATAATATACATAAATAAATAAAATATTAATTACATAATTTTTCGTTTTCTTTTAAATCTTTCTTTCCCCTCTTATTTTCGGGAAGAGTTATGGTAAAGACCCTTTGAGGGTCACTACTGATAGAGTCTTTTTTTGAACCGTTAAGATTTAATCGAACGGTTGAAAAGTTATTGGTGTATTATAGTTACCATACACCTTACCTCATACAAACTTTCCCACCCTCATTTTCTCCATTGCCGGCGAGGGACGCCGGCGACGCACCTCCGGCCGGCTTCCGGCGACTTTTTCTCTCTCTTCCCCTTTCTCTCTCTTCTCTTCTCCCTCTCTTCTCTCTCTCTCTCTCTCCGGCCGACCCCCCTGCCCCCACCCCCGGCCGCCTCCACCGCCGCCGCAGCTCCGGCCACCCCTCCCCCGCCGGCAGCCCTTCCCTCTCTTCCCCTCTCTCTCTCTTCCCTTTCTCTTCTCCTCTCTCTCTTCCCTTTCTCTCTCTTCTCCTCTCTCTCTCTCTTCCCCCGCCGGCGCCCCCCCACCCGGCCTCCCCCCACCCCCCCGCCCCCCACCGCCGGCCCCAGCCCCGGCCGCCCCACCCCGCCGGCACCCCCTCTCTCTCTTCCCCTCTCCCCTTTCTCTTTCTTCTCCTCTCTCTCTCTCTTCCCCACCCGCGACTACCCCTCTCTGTCTCTCTCTCTTCTCACGTCGGGGGTAGGGTGGGGGGGCTGGGCTGAGTTGCAGTGGGGGTGGGATGGGGGGCGCGGGGCAGCCGGGGGTGGGGGGCCGAGGGCCGGGAAGAGAGAGAGAGAGGAGAAGAGAGAGAAAGGGGAGAGGGGAAGAGGGAGAGGGGGTGCCGGCGGTGGGGGGCGGGGGGTGGGGGGAGGCCGGGTGGGGGGGCGCCGGCGAGGGAAGAGAGAGAGAGAGGAGAAGAGAGAGAAAGGGAAGAGAGAGAGGAGAAGAGAAAGGGAAGAGAGAGAGAGAGAGGGGGAAGAGAGGGAGGGGCTGCCGGCGGGGGAGGGGTGGCCGGAGCTGGGGCGGCGATGGAGGCGGCCGGGGGTGGGGGCAGGGGGGTCGGCCGGAGAGAGAGAGAGAAGAGAGGGAGAATAGAAGAGAGAGAAAGGGGAAGAGAGAGAAAAAGTTGCCGGAAGCCGGCCGGAGGTGCGTCATCGGCGTCCCTCGCCGACGGCGAGACGGTCGCCGGCGACGGAGAAAATAAGGGTGAGAAAGTTTGTATGAGGTAAGGTGTATGGTAACTATGATACACCAATAACTTTTCAACCGTTCGATTGAATCTTAACGGTTCAAAAAAAGGCTCTACCGGTAGTGACCCTCAAAGGATCTCTACCACAACCATTCCCCTTATTTTCTCACCTCCGTTTTTATTTTTCTTTTATTTTCTTTTCTTCTTCAAACATAGGCTAATGTTTTGTTTGAAGTTTGAATTGATATCACATTATATTATATTTTTTCATTTTAATTTTATCATCTCAAAAAAATTAACAAAATTTATAATTAATTTTTAAAAAATCAATAAATTTTAATTTAAAAATTTCATCTCCGTCTTGGTGGCCGTCTTGATGGCCGGAGCTCACACGAAGGCGACATTGGAGTCATGAAGACTGCGATTAGATCCTCGGGGGTCTGTGCTCGCGTGAAGGCGGCGTCGGTGACCTGAAGAGCTTCTAATGAGATGGCCAGAGTCGGGAGGAGCTCGCTATGAAATCCTTGGTGGCTAGAGCTCGCGCGAAGGCGGCGCCAGAATCGCGATCTCCCGATTAGATCTTCGGCTCACGCGAAGGTGGCCGGAGTCGGGCAGATCCTCAGCATCCTGGCGCAAGGTCTCACTCTTTCACAGCAAGGCCCCTTCCCACGGACTTGTTACAGTCCTATCAAGGGAGCTCGAGAGGAGAGTTAAAGTGGTCAGATCTCGCGGAAGAGCTGCCGCGATCTCGAGCTGTTAGCTGTGGAAGGTCTCGTATGTGCCGACTACTCGCCGATCTGCCGCAACAAATCTTTGATGACGGAATTCCTCCGGGAGTCGGCCGGCGCCGCCGTGATTGGCGGCCAAGTTGCGCCGGAGCTCGAATGCCCTGGCGTGGACCTCAAGGATCCTCTCTGGAGCGCCAAATGCCTCTTCACTTCTCCCCATCTCATTCGCTTGGTGCTCTCTCTCTCTCTCTCTCTCTCTGTTTCTTTTTCTGCGTAGTTTTGGCTTCCAAGCGATTGCGGAACAATTGAAAAATTATATAATTAGGTTTACTTTTTGCAATTTTGGTGCCCAGAAGTGTCCATTGAGTCATTTTTGTGACATAAGAATTTGGTTACAATCCAAAAATTTTTTGAGTTCTTTGCTGCCTATTGCTCTTGGCTAGAGTTGAGAAACTTGAAAATTTGTCTATTGGAGTTGAAACACTCATGTTAGGCCTTTCTGATATGTAGTTAAAGGTGATATGAAGTTTGAATCAAGGCATGTTTAGACCAGAGGGAGAGAGGGAGCGGCGGTTGTGGCGGCGTCGGAGCTGGTGATCTGTAGTTGCGCAGGTTTTGATGTTTAATTTGCGGCAATCCTGTAACACATACTTTTGTTGTTGTTTATATACGTTTGTTCTTTTTGTTTTTCTACTAAAAAAGATTTCAAATATATATTTTAGGAGAATATGACAAATAATCTATCAAAATCTCTTCAAATAAAAAATATTCTGATAGAATCCGAATAATATTTTGGCATAATCTAAAAAATATTCTATTAGAATCTAAAAAGTATTCTAATAGAATTTCTCCGACAACTGACATTGATGTTCAGAGCTAGAAATTCTACTAGAATAAGATTGTAAAATTCTATCAGAATATCCAAAATATTCTAGTAGAATACCCACAATTGGCGCTAGCAACTGGATTAGGAGATTTTTGACTATCCATGTTGAAAACATAAAATATTTAAGTAGGATAACGAAAATATTCTACTAGAATATTCTAAGGACCGGCTCCAGTGATCGAGAAATATCCGACCATTCATATTGAAAATATAAATTATTTTAGTAGAATATCCAAAATATTCTATTAGAATATTCTAGCGACCAGCATTGATGGCTCGTGTCAGAGATGTTCGACTATCCATATTGAAAATACAAAATATTCTTCTAGAATTTCCATATTATAGGCAATTTGATTTCTTAAAGATTTTATTATTATTATTAATATGGGTAATTTGAGTAAAACATTATGTTGACTTTTCACCAGTATCCTTCGACCTGTGATTAGTACTATTGGATGGTAAAGAAGCAAAGTGTCCAAAAAAACCATGTCAAAAATGTCAAGAGATTTTGAAATAGTGGCATTTGTGACATTCCGCCTATATTATTTATTTATTATTATTATTATTTTGGGGGTTAGTCAATAAAATTTTTAGATTAGCATATAAAATCTAGGACTAGAACCTTTTATACACGCCCTCTCACTCTCACACGAAGCCCAATTGAAAGAAAAACATTTATAAACTCCAATTATACCACAAAGCCAATTTATATAACTGATTGAATTTTTCTTCAGATAAACTCTTAGCTTTAGACTTTCATATTTTTATTTTTAATGTTCCTTCAAAATATTGTTTGTGATTTTGTTGATTTGGCACATGCAAACAAAATCATACAAAAATGTGATCTATACAAATAGAATTATTGTTCGAATTTATGAATTTTTATGATTTAAATAAAAAATTGGTTATAATGTCTTTTATAAACCTCTAATATCTTGTTTCGACCCCAAATTTTTATGGCACAAATTTACATATGTTGCCTCTGATCTAGAAATTTTTTTTTTTTTTTTTAAATTTCCTTTAGAAGATATGATTTCATAAAAATTTTGAGACATACTGCTGTAATTTTGTACTTCAACCTGATGCCTATTTTGTGAAATTCTAGATAAATAGTTTTTCACTGTATTTTAGTATAATAACCTTTGACATGTGTTTCTGTATGTATGATATGTCCATGAAAAGTTTGGGTTTCTAAAACAGTCTTTAACTATGAGATAAAAATCTGTTTGTCTATGTTGCGTGATTTATCAGAAAAAGCTTGGAAGATTTGTGTCCTACTGTAAAATACGTAAAAATTACATTAACGATGCTTATGAGTTTGAAAATTTTTATGACGATATTAATTTGTGTTAATTCTAACTTTGGGAAGATTTGAAGTTAATTGGATATTTCTGTAATGAAATAAAATTATGCAAATATTTATCATCAGTCTAAGAGAAGAACCTTTCGGTGAATTTAAAGGCAAGGAGTTTTTTTGTGCATAATTTTTTTTTTTTGGGGTAAATTTTATGTACTTAAATATGTACTTATAACGTATTAAATATATAGGATTTGAAGGGCACATGAGTCAAGCAAATTTGAAAGAAATTCTCATTTGTTTTAGCATTATTAATAATTATAATCCGCTAAGCTAGAATGAAACACCGCATGCCAATTGTCTTCTTTTTGCCCGTAATCTCATGCATTACTTTGACGGACAGAATCAAGAAAAGAACGTTCCTGTATTCATGATAAGAAGAATATTGATATGATTGAAAGAAAGGATAAATTCCTGTATTCATGATAAGAAGAATATTGATATGATTGAAAGAAAGGATAAATCGAAGCTTTGGAACTTAATGATTGAAAGAAAGGATAAATCGAAGCTTTGGAACTTATTCTTAATTTTACTTTAAGGCAAGACCTAGTGTAGATATAGCCCCATGTAGTTTACACAGGTATGACACATATACAATATTATTCGCTCAACTCCAAAGGAGATATGCTTGTGTATATATACATACATATATATATATATATTGTTAGACCTGAAGTATGGGTAAAGAAAGTTAATTAATATGTGCTGAAAGTATAGAAGTAATCAAGTTTTATTTGTATATAGAGTTTTGGATATGATTCTCTTGCAACTTTATCATTTAGATTCTCTAAAATACATATATATATATATATATATATATAGTTTTATCACATGACATACATTAAAAATAACTCACACCTATTAAATAGGATCAACTGATCAACTAACCTTAATTACATACATTTTGCATATATATTACTGTACGTACTATACATAGAATTATAAATAAATTCAAGTTACTCTCCTAATTGTTGTTCAATCCTCTTGCAAACCGGTCATCTATTGTGACAACATTAGCGTTATTTATCTAATCTTTCGCTCGCACATGAAACATATTGCCAATTGATTTTCATTATCTTCGTGATAGATCGAATACAAAGTGGAGAACTCCATATTTCACATTTCTTCTCAGCATATCAACTTATATATAAACAAAACAAACCGCTTGTGCGTGATTGCTTCACTGATTTGTGTTTCAAGATTGGTCTCTCAAAAAAAAAAAAAAAAAAAAAAAAAAAATCTTGCAGGGACATAATAAGAATACGTAAATACTTGCAGAGACTGTTGGGATCTAAATGTGCCCTAAGGATAGAAAATCAACATTAGGGAATTTCTGTAAATATGACATTTTGATATTAATAAGAAGAGGTTATTCATGTTTAATATGTTGTGTCCTATTTACTTTCATTTGTTGATTATATGGTTATTTTGAGCAAACATAAAATACTCCTTGGCTGTTGGTAAGATATCAGATTACCATATGTATACGGGGTATACATAGAAGACGTGTTAATTTGATAACAGTCTAAATAAATAGTCCGCAATCGATGGAATAAGATTTGGGGATCTTATTCATGATAAGATTGTAAAGGTTGTCTACTTCCTTGGAGGGATGATTTGTCTTGACCATCGAATAGATTCTGAGTAGAAACTTTAATGTATACTAGTATTGAGGTATGACATTGGACTGGATCTAAAGTGTTAATTGATTCGGTTTAATAATTCCGTTTATAAGAATCAATGACGCTTTGATTATCATCCTGCATTAATCTTAACCCTGAAATTATTACTTGAGTTCGTATCTATGACTTATGTACTTAATTGCACTATAGGTGAGACACTGTTAATTTATGGTCAATATACTTGTGTTTTGGGTGCATGACTTATAGATGGAGAAATCAAGATTCATAGATACGAAATCCATAGCTATCTTAACGATAGTACATGTTATCTACTTAAAGGCATTATTCGGGGATTGAAAGATAGTATAACAAGATCTTGGCCATCGGTTTACTTTGTGTTCTTTGATAATTTTATGGTTTTACAATTGGTGGTTCTTTCAATAGAGAATAATGGAATTTTAAGTTAAAATGATTGAAAAGGTAAAACGGAAAAAGTCCTTAATTCAATCATGATAACATATGGGGATTAAGCAAGCGATAAATAAATTATAAAAGAAGTACTACGTGAGAGAGCTTTCATAATACGACGTGTAAACAGGAGTTCAGCTTCAAACTTTTAGTGGAATAGTTTTGAAGTTGATAATTGATGAATAATTAATCTGGGATTAATTTTTCACAATTATAGGAGTCTCTTTACATATTTCCATCGGGTCCGTCTATTAGCTCATATTTCCATATTCTCTGATGGTTTACCAATTGTATGGTTTTACAATTGGTGGTTCTTTCAATGGAGAATAATAGAACTTTAAGTTAAAATGATTGAAAAGGTAAAACGAAAAAAGTCCTTAATTCAATCATGGATAACATATGGGGATTAAGCAAGCGATGAATAAATCATGAAAGAAACACTACGTGAGAGAGCTTTCGTAATATGGCATGTAAATAGGAGTTCAGCTTCAAACTTTTAATGGAATAGTTTTGAAGTTGATAATTGATGAATAATTAATCTGGGATTAATTTTTCACAATTATAGGAGCCTCTTTACATATTTCCATCGGCTCCTTTTATTAGCTCATATAGTTTCATATAGCGTCTCGGGATTTGTTCCTAATGAGATCGGTAAATTTAAATGGAATTTAGTAATGTCTATTAGGACATAGTACTCTCTAACATGCAATCCAGAAAGGATTGGACATGTGAAATTTGTAGACAAATGATTTGTCAACATGTGATTGGTTAATTTAAATCTTGGAAATAAGATTGTGTTTGAATTATCTAATTTTGGAAAACAAAATTTTTCTCTCCTAATTAAAAGAGGTACACGGTTTTTAATTGAGTGCAGGGAAGAAAATTTTGTTTCAAAATTATTCAAATATATTCCTAACATTAAATTATTAATTGATTTAAATAATAGAAATTATTTCATGAATTTTTCTCTCCTAATTAAAAGAGGTGCACGGGTTTTGTGAGGAAAGAAAATTTAAAATATTCCATTGATTTAAATTAATTAATACGGATAATGTTTATGGAAAATATTTATTCAAATAAGTGAATCTTCTTTAAATTCAAAAAGGTTTAAAAGAAATTTGAATTTAGATAGGACTAGGATCTTTTGACTAGTCTAGATTTTTGATTTAAAATTTGAACCATCAATCAACCTTTATTTTCTTCTTGTGGCCGAATTTTTTGAGGAATTATCTCCCATTGAAAAAACGTTTTAGGTTCAATGAATTTAATTCTAAAGTTGTATGATTTTTTGGTTCAAAATTTATCCGGAAAAATAATTATTAATTATTTTTCAAAAAGGAGATAAATTTTGAAAATGATTCGACTTCTATATAAAGGCTAGGAATTCTTAAAAGAACTAACTTTTGGTTATTCATAAGAGGAAAAACGTTTTTTAGAGTAGAGAGAAAAACCAATTAGGTTTTTTCTACATCAAAAAATTCGGCTATCTTATGCGAGAGAAAAATAGAGAAAATTCCATTGAATCGAAACTGTGAGGAAGGTTAAACCAAGTGATAATTTTCATAGGAGGTTAACCGGTTCCTGTTTTGTAGTTTTTGAAGAAAGAAATTAGATCATATTTTCAACGAGAAATATCGAAATTGAGAAGGAGGGATGTAGACTTTGGAAAGTATTACCGGTCGCTTGGATTCATAGAACGTGTGCCCACACACACTTTGAGACGTGGAACTCGAGAATAGTAGAGAAGACACATTGGTCAAACGCTCTAGCAATTCCGAAATCCAAGAAATAAGATACGATTGATCATGAATTTAATTTATTGTTATATACATCATGAGATTCTTTTCCGAAATAGCATAAAAAATTTAAAACTTCCACTGCGTCGTAACTCTGATACCCAATCCGATTTTTCCAAGAATTGGTATCAGAGACAACTCATGATCATGTATATAACATAAATTATTTGATCAAATAAATTTCTTTCTATGCATTAATGAAATATTTTAAAGAGTTGGCACTTTAGGTTTTATTTTGTGTATGTTAAATATATTATAAATGGATGTATGGATGAATGAATGCTTTATATTATTTTTATAATATATGATGCTTGTTCAATTTTACTGGTCATGATTCCATAGATGTTAAAATTTGTATCTAAGTTTTTCAAGTGTAATAGATGCGGTCTATTATCATCGTTAGGTCGTTCTTTCAATTCCTAGAATTTTTGTAAGCCGGAAACGGTGTAGGAATTTTTTTGTAAAATTTGAGCTATAATGGATTCAAGGAGATTGAAGATAAACGAATGTATGGAAATTTTCAAAGAATGTGATTTTTTTATTTTTTTTGAATTTTCAATAAAAATTTTTTTTAATAGAATAAAAAAAATCACAGAATTTTTTTGAAAATTTAATTTTCCAATGATATGTGATCTTGATAATTTGGAAATCAAAATTGAAAATCTAAATTTAAATTTAATGGATATTATTATGAATTATAAATTTTGTGATTTAAATTTGAAATTTGAAATTTCAAATTTTTTAAATTTTAAAATTTAATAAACCGGATTTTTATTTAAATTTTGATATTTTGTAATTTTGATTAAAATTAAAAATCACATATAATCTTTTGGAAATTTAAATTTAATTTTAAATTTAAAATATGTGACATTGGAGAAGGAAGACACATTGAAAAAGGATAAGGGCATGAATCTACAAATGAAGGCCGATATATGTTTCAGTTAATTTTTGTAAATTTTACAATTTTCTTTTCTCTAGGATGGAATCATGATCCACAACTATTTACATATTTTGCAAACCATGAATGATGTGTTGCTAGATGCATATGTTATACTATTGATGTATTGATAACATGCTATATAGATTAGGGAGTGCCACTCAATAAATATTGTTTATGCATGAAAAACAAAAACCCTAATTTAAAAGATTGAGTGGGAGAAGGTTTTATACACTAAGACCTACGGCCTCCATCATTGATCCAATAGTTACGCATGGTAGTGTCTACTACTCGGTTTTGACTCGGAAATTCCCTTCGAATAGGTATCTTACCTAGAGCGCACACTGATTTGGATTTCCGAAAGGATAACAATTTTGGACATATTTTATGTTTAGATCATCCCTCGGTGGCAGATGTAAAATATGGATTCAAAATTGAAAACGATGGTTACACACTCATGCTACTTTATTTATTAACCCTCCCTCGAGGCTCTGTTATGTAAAGTAGTGGCCAAATAAATAATAGTTAATATATATTTAATGGAGTTTGCTCCATGGACGAATATGTATTAATCAGAAGGGATCCGTGTTCTTGGCTAGTTATTCTATGACTACCCCTTAGTAGCTTAGAAAGCGGAAGCTAAGAATTATCGTTGTAAGGTATGTGTTTTAAGGGTTTTACACATAAACATTTAGATTGCATATAGATCTTTTTGTTTCATTACAAAACTAAATTTTATAAATAAAAAGGATGTTTGCTCGTACTTATTATATGTTTTCTTATTATAGATCAAAATGTCGATCTTTTTATCTATGATACTTACGCAAAACAAATTAACTAGCGAGAATTTTAATGACTGAAAAAGGAACTTGCTTATCGTCCTAAATTTTGAGAAACACAGTCTTGTCCTAACCCAATCTCGACCACCTACGCCTGCGATCGATACTCCTGATAGGGATTTTGTAGCGCTTGAGCGCTGGGACAATTCCAACCTAAGTGCTATGTGCTATATTCAGGCGAGCATGTCTAACGTGCTTTAGAAACAGCATGAGAACATCAAACTGCTAGGCAGATCATGGATAAATTGGAGGAAATGTTTGGTGAACAAACTATTTAGACTAAGACCGATACTATCAAAGGTCTCATGAACTGCAGGCAAAAGGTTAGAACTCCCATCAAGGAGTACATGATGACAGTCATAGCTTATTTGTCTAAGGCTCAGGGAATGAAGCTGAGATCGATGCTGCAACTCAATTGGTTATGGTTTTCCAAACTTCATCCAAGGATTTCAATTTGTTTTAGGCATCCTACAACCTTAACCGGAATGAGATGTCTTCAACGGAATTGATGAAAGAGTTGAAAGCCTTTCAGAACATTTTTAAGGGTTCTGGAACTAAGGCTGAGGCAAATGTGGCTGAACCTGGTTCGCCTGCACCTAATCCCAAAAGGAAGAAGGAAAATGGGAATAACAAAGGGAACAAGCCTGCGGTGAATGCACCTGCTTCTAAGAAGTCTAAAAAGACTAAGAAGCGAAAGGTGGATCCCAAAAAGGTTAAGTGTTTACACTGTGAGAAAAAAGGACATTTCAAAAAGGAAAACAAAAAGATAATTTCGATGTCTGTATCTTGAGGGTTATTTAGTGGAAGAATCTAAGGACAATTGGGTTATAGATTCTGGAGCTACTAATTATGTTTGTATTTCTCTACAGGGGTTCAAGGTAACGAGAAGTCTGCATGAGGAGGACTTTACGTTAAGAACCGGTGATGGGACGTTGGTGCAAGCTCAAGCAGTGGGAGAAGTGCATCTTTATTTTGATGAATTTAGGTTTATTATTTTGAGACATTGTTTTTATATTCCTAGTTTCAAGAGGAAACTAATTTCGGTAGCTTGTTTGATTAAATATTCTTATTCAGTTTCTTTTAATAATAAAGTTATTATTAGCAAAAACAATTCTCTTATCTGTAATGGATGGATGCATGGAAATCTTTATTTTATCAACCCTAAGATACACTCACTGCTTGATACAGAATTGGAAAAGAACTCTAAAAGACATAAGTCTTCTCACTCTAACAAATGAATCTTTGGCATTTACGAATTGGTCATATAAGTCTTAACAGAATTCAAAGGATGGTAAATGAGGAATGTCTTGACTTGTACGAGGTTGAACCTTGGCCACAATGCGAATCCTGTTTGGAGGGCAAGATGACTAAATGGCACTTTGCTGTCAAGGATGGTCGTGTCGAGAAACTTTTAGAACTAGTGCATACGGATATTTGTGGTCCCATGAACATAGAAGCACGTGGTGGGTATGAGTATTATATCACTTTTATTGATGATTACTCAAGGTATGGATATGTCTATTTGATGACCCATAAAAGCGAAGCCTTTTACAAATTCAAAGAATTTCGGGTTCAAGCGGAGATACAATTAGGCAAGTCTATTAAGACACTAGGATCGGATCGAGGTGGAGAATACCTATCGGATGAGTTATTAGGATATTTGATAGAGAATGGATACAATCCCAGTTGACTGCACCTGGTATTCCTCAACAGAATGGTGTAGCTGAGAGAAGGAATAAGACCCTATTGGATATGGTTTCAATCTATGATGAGTTCCTCCACATTACCTTTGTCATTTTGGGGGTACGCCATACAAACTGCATACTATCTTATAAATAACGTACCCTCCAAATCGGTTCCTAAAACTCCTTACGAGTTATGGACAAGTAGGAAACCTAATTTGAATCATATTCGAATTTGGGGTTGTCCGGCACACGTCCTGGATAAGGAAGCGAAGAAGTTGGAGTCACGATTAGAAGTGTGCTTGTTTGTTGGCTATCCAAAAGGGACAAAAGGTGGTCTGTTCTATAATCCGAAGCAAAATAAAGTCTTCGTATTCACACATGCAACATTCTTGAAGGAAAGTTACATGGAAGACTTTAAACCTCGTAACAAAGTAGTGCTTCAGGAGATGACTTCGGGTTTGGATGTTCCTAAAGTCACAGAAAACCCTGTGGAAAAACCGTTAAAGAATCAACAACCACGGGAGCTTCGTCGTAGTGGGAGGATTATCAGGGAACCTGAAAGGTACATGTTCAATGGTGAAGTTTTTGAAGCAGAATCCATAGAACATGTTGATGATCCGGCTACGTACAAGGAAGCTATGGAGGATATTGATTCTAGTCTTTGACAAAAGGCTATGAACACCGAGATGGAATCTATGAATTCCAACGGGGTTTGGAAACTTGTAGACTTACCCCAAGGCATAAAACCGATTGGGTGTAAGTGGGTATACAAGAGGAAGAGAGGTGTGGATGGGAAAGTGGAAACTTTCAAGGCAAGACTTGTAGAGAAGGGCTATACGCAGAAAGAAGGAATCGACTATGAAGAAACCTTCTCGCCTGTAGCAATGCTTAAGTCAATCCCCATTCTTTTATCCATTGCGGCTGCTCTCGATTATGAGATCTGGCAAATGGATGTCAAGACAGCTTTCTTAAATGGCTCTCTTGAGGAAGATATCTATATGATACAACCAGACGGGTTCAAGGCAAAAGGCCAAGAAGACAAAGTATGCAAGTTGCTTAAATCCATTTATGGGTTAAAGCAAGCATCTCGTTCTTGGAATATTAGGTTTGATCAAGCGATCAAAACTTATGGATTCGAACAAAACATTGATGAACCATGTGTTTATAAATGTATCAAGAACGAGAAAGTGGTGTTCCTTGTACTCTATGTGGATGATATATTGCTTATTGGAAACGATGTGGCAATACTATCATCTGTCAAAGTTTGGTTAGCCAAACAGTTTGACATGAAGGACTTAGGAGAAGCTAGTATGTTCTTGGTATTCAACTCTTTAGAGATAGAAAGAACAAAATGATAGCACTCTCCCAAGCTTTATACATTGATAAAGTACTTGAGAGGTTTTCTATGAAGGATTCCAAGAAAGGTGCTCAACCTTTCAGGATTGGAATCAAACTTTCTAAAGATGACTGTCCCAAGACATCGGAAGAAAGGGAGCGTATGAAAAATGTACCTTATGCATCAGCGGTAGGTAGTCTTATGTACGCTATGTTATGCACTAGGCCTGACATTTGTTTTGCGGTTGGTATGGTAAGTCGATATCAGTCGAATCCGGGACCGAACCATTGGGCTGCGGTCAAGCATATACTCAAGTATCTACGGAGAACGAGGGATTATATGCTAGTGTATTCCGGTCAGGACCTTGTTCCTATAGGATATACAGATTCTGATTTTCAATCAGATCAGGATTCAAGGAAATCGACTTCAGGATCTGTCTTCACCCTTGGAGGTGGTGCCGTTGTGTGGAGGAGTGTTAAGCAATCTTGTATTGCTGACTCGACCTTGGAAGCTGAGTATGTGGCAGCCAGTGAGGCATCAAAGGAAGCGGTTTGGCTCCGCAGGTTCCTTAGTGACCTTGAGGTCGTTCCTGGTATGGATAAAGCTATGGTGCTCTACTGTGACAACAGTGCAGCAGTAGCTAATACCAAAGATCCTAGGCATCATAAGAGGAGTAAGCACATTGACAGAAAATATCACATTATCAGAGGTTTTGTTGAGAGTGGAAATGTGACGGTTTGCAAAATCGCATCGGAGGACAATCTTGCTGACCCGTTCACGAAGACTTTGGTGGCCAGAAGATTCGAAGAACACGTCGAAGGCATGGCGATGCGTAATATGTCACATTTACTCGCTTAGGGCAAGTGGGAGATTGTTGGGATCTATAGGTGCCCTAAGGATAGAAAATCTTAGGGATTTTCTGTAAATATGACATTTTGATATTAATAAGAGGAAATTATTCATGTTTAATAAGTTGTGTCCTATTTACTTTCATTTGTTGATTGTATAATTATTTTGAGCAAACATAAAATACTCCTAGGCTGTTGGTAATATATTGAATTACCATATGTATACGGGGTATGCATAGAAGACGTGGTAATTTGATAACAGTCTAAATAAATAGTCCGCAATCAACGGAATAAGATTTGGGGATCTTATTCATGATAAGATTGTAAAGGTTGTCTACTTCCTTGGAGGGATGGTTTGTCTTGACCATCGGATAGGTTCCGAGTAGAAACTTTAATGTATACCAGTATTGAGGTATGACATTGGACTGGACCTAAAGTGTTAATTGATTCGGTTTAATAATTCCGTTTATAAGAATCAATGATACTTTGATTATCATCCTGCATTAATCTTAATCCTGAAATGATTACTTGAGTTCGTATCCATGACTTATGTACTTTGATGCACTAAAGGTGAGACACTGTTAATTCATGGTCAACATAGTTGTGTTTTGGGTGCATGACTTATGGATGGAGAAATCAAGATTCATAGATACGGAATCCATAGCTATCTTAATGATAGTAAATGTTATCTACTTAAAGGTATTATTCGGGGATTGAAAGATAGTATAACAAGATCTTGGCCATCGGTTTACTTTGTGTTCTCTGGTGGTTTTCCAATTGTATGGTTTTACAATTGGTGGTTTTTTCAATGGAGAATAATTGAACTTTAAGTTAAAATGATTGAAAAGGTAAAACGGAAAAAGTCCTTAATTCAATCATGGATAACAAATGGGGATTAAGCAAGCGATGAATAAATCATGGAAGAAGCACTACGTGAGAGAGCTTTCGTAATACGGTATGTAAACAGGAGTTCAGCTTCAAACTTTTAGTGGAATAGTTTTGAAGTTGATAATGATGGATAATTAATCTGGGATTAATTTTTCACAATTATAGGAGCCTCTTTACATATTTCCATCGGGTCCCTCTATTAGCTCATATAGTTCCACGAAGCGTCTCGGGATTTGTTCCTAATGAGATCGGTAAATTGTAAATGGAATTTTGTAATGTCTATTAAGACATGGTACTCTCTAACATGCAATCCAGAAAGGATTGGACATGTGAAATTTGTAGACAAATGATTTGTCAACATGTGATTGGTTAATTTGAATTTTGAAAATAAGATTGTGTTTGAATTTTGGAAAACAAAATTTTTCTCTCCTAATTAAAAGTGGTGCACGGTTTTTAATTGTATGGAGGGAAGAAAATTTTGTTTCAAAATTATTTAAATATATTCCTAACATTTAATTATTAATTGGTTTAAATAATGGAGATTATTTCATGAATTTTTCTTTCCTAATTAAATAGGTGCATGGTTTTTGTGAGGAAAGAAAATTTGAAATATTTCATTAATTTAAATTAATTAATATGGATAATGTTTATGGAAAATATTTATTCAAATATGTGAATCCTATTTAAATTCGAAAAGGTTTAAAAGAAGTTTGAATCTAGATAGGACTAGGATCTTTTGACTAGTCTAGATTCTTGATTTAAAATTTAAACCACTAATCAAGATTTCTCTCACTTTGTGGCCGAATTTTAAAGGGGATTTCCTCTTAAAAATTATTTTTATGTTTAATGAATCTAACCCTAAAGTTGTATGATCTTTTGGTTCAAGATTTATCCGGAAAATAATTATTAATTATTTTTCAAGAAGGAGATAAATTTTGAAAATGATTGGAATACTATATAAAGGTTAGGAGTTCTTGAAAAACTAATTTTTGATTTTTTTTAAGGAGAAAAACGTTTTTTAATAATAAAAAAAAATTTGTTTTTCTTCCACATCAAAAATTCGGCTTTCTTGTGAGAGAGAAAAAGAAAGAAAATTCCATTGAATCAAAACTGCGAGGAAGGTTAAACCGAGTGATAATTTTTCATAGGAGGTTAATCGGTTCTTGTTTTGTAGTTTTGAAGAAAGAAGTTGGATCAAATTCTCAACGAGGATCATCGGAATTGAGAAGGAGGGATCTAGACTTCGGAAAGTATTACCGGTCGCTTGGATTCATAGAACGTGTGCCCACACACACTCTGAGACGTGGAACTCGAGAATAGTAGAGAAGACACGTTGGTCAAACGCTTTAGCAATTCCGGAATCCAAGAAATAAGGTACGCTTGATCATGAATTAATTTATTGTTATATGCATCATGAGCTTCTTTTCCGGAAACGGCATAAAATTTTTAAAACTTCCGCTGCGTCGTAACTCCAATACCGGATCTGATTTTTCCAACAGGAGGTTATTAATGTTTAATAAGTTGTGTCATATTTATTTTTATTTGTTGATTGTATGGTTATTTTGAGCAAACATAAAATACTCCTTGGCTGTTGGTAAGATATCAGATTACCATATGTATACGGGGTATACATAGAAGACGTGGTAATCTGATAACAGTCTAAATAAATAGTCCGCAATCGATGGAATAAGATTTGTGGATCTTATTCATGATAAGATTGTAAAGGTTGTCTACTTCCTTAGAGGGATGGTTTGTCTTGACCATCGGATAGGTTCCAAGTAGAAACTTTAATGTATACCAGTATTGAGGTATGACATTGGACTGGACCTAAAGTGTTAATTGATTCGGTTTAATAATTCTGTTTATAAGAATCGATGACGATTTGATTATCATCCTGCATTAATCTTAATCCTGAAATGATTACTTGAGTTCGTATCCATGACTTATGTACTTTAATGCATTATAGATTAGACACTGTTAATTCATAATCAATATACTTGTGTTTTGGGTGCATGACTTATGGATGGAGAAATCAAGATTCATATATACGGAATCCATAACTATCTTAACGATAGTACATGTTATATACTTAAAGGCATTATTCGAGGATTGAAAGATAGTATAACAAGATCTTGGCTATCGGTTTACTTTGTGTTCTCTGATGGTTTACCAATTGTATGGTTTTACAATTGGTGGTTCTTTTAATGGAAAATAATGGAACTTTAAGTTAAAATGATTGAAAAGGTAAAAGGGAAAAAGTCCTTAATTTAATCATGGATAACATATGGGGATTAAGCAAGCGATGAATAAATCATGAAAAAAGCACTACGTGAGAGAGCTTTCATAATACGGCATGTAAACAGGAGTTCAGCTTCAAACTTTTAGTGGAATAGTTTTGAAGTTGATAATTGATGAATAATTAATCTGGGATTAATTTTTCATAATTATAGGAGTCTCTTTACATATTTCCGTCGAGTCCCTCTATTAGCTCATATAGTTCCATATAGCGTCTCGGGATTTGTTCCTAATGAGATCGGTAAATTTAAATGGAATTTAGTAATGTCTATTAAGACATAGTACTCTCTAACATGCAATCCAGAAATGATTGGACATGTGAAATTTGTAGACAAATGATTTGTCAACATGTGATTGGTTAATTTGAATTTTGGAAATAAGATTGTGTTTGAATTATTTAATTTTGGAAAACAAAATTTTTCTCTCCTAATTAAAAGAGGTGCACGGTTTTTAATTGAGTGCAGGGAAGAAAATTTTGTTTCAAAATTATTCAAATATATTCATAACATTAAATTATTAATTGATTTAAATAATGGAGATTATTTTATGAATTTTTCTCTCTTAATTAAAAGAGGTGCATGGGTTTTGTGAGGAAATAAATTTGAAATATTCCATTGATTTAAATTAATTAATACGGATAATGTTTGTGGAAAATATTTATTCAAATAAGTGAATCTTCTTTAAATTCGAAAAGGTTTAAAAGAAATTTGAATCTAGATAGAACTAGGATCTTTTGACTAGTCTATATTCTTGATTTAAAATTTGAACCACCAATCAACCTTTATTTTCTCCTTGTGACCGAATTCTTTGAGGGATTATCTCCCCTTGGAAAAATGTTTTAGGTTTAATGAATCTAGCTCTAAAGTTGTATGATCTTTTGGTTCAAAATTTATCATGAAAAATAATTATTAATCATTTTTCAAGAAGGAGATAAATTTTGAAAATGATCGGACTCTATATAAAGGCTAGGAATTCTTAAAAAAACTAACTTTTGGTTATTCATAAGAGGAAAAACATTTTTTAGAGTAGAGAGAAAAACCAATTAGGTTTTTTCTACATTATAAAATTCGGCTATCTTGTGAGAGATAAAAAGAGAGAAAATTGCATTGAATCAAAACTTTGAGGAAGGTTAAACCGAGTGATAATTTTCATAGGAGGTTAACCGGTTCCTATTTTGTAGTTTTTGAAGAAAGAAGTTGGATCATATTTTCAACGAGGAACATCGAAATTGAGAAGGAGGGATCTAGACTTCGGAAAGCATTACCGGTCGCTTCATAGAACGTGTGCCCACACACACTCTGAGACGTGGAACTCGAGAATAGTAGAGAAGACACGTTGGTCAAACGCTCTAGCAATTCCGAAATCCAAGAAATAAGGTACGATTGATCATGAATTTAATTTATTGTTATATAAATCATGAGATTCTTTTCCGAAACGGCATAAAAATTTTAAAACTTCCACTGCGTCATAACTCTGATATCGGATCCGATTTTTTCAACAGAGACAAGTGAGAGCATGTGACCCTACTTAATTTTTTGAATTTTCAATTTTTTTTGCCCCCACATATATTAATTTAGATTTTCAAATGCGCCGCCCCTGTCAAATGCTTTTTATTTTTTATTTTTTATTTGTTCTTTTTCCTTCTCAAATGTAAAATAGTTTCTTGAACATATCCCATTACCATTTAAGTTATTTAACTGGTTTGCTTACTTAGCCCTCTCTTTTAGCATTGTATTCGCCATCCCCAATACTATTCCATTTAAGTTATCTGTATATATATTGACCATGGTTAATTGAATGTCATACTTTTTTTTTTTTGGCTTAAAATTCTAATGTCATACTTCATTGGCTTTAATGTGACTCTAGCTGTATATATGTTCGTGTGTATGTGTACGTATACAGACGAAAAAAAAATATGTATCTGCATATACTGCATCTGCATGTTTGTGTGTTTCAGGTGTATCAGTTATATGGTCCGCTAATGTAAAAGCAAATTATCTGCGTGCTGTCAATCATGCACAATGTTACGAACCTGAGCTGCCAGCGGAAACACGTACGTCATAAAAGCTGCGAATGTATTTGTTCGTAAATCTTATTTTAATATTCGTATAAGAGCTAATTACAAAATTCCCTTCGAATTACAGTGTCCTGATATTTTACCAATGTTCTTCCTAAATTTTAAAATCGTTACATGTTTATCCTATATACTGTTGTTAGTTTTTTTATAGAAAAATTCATGTGACGTGCACATGAGGAAATTAATTAATTACAAAAATATTAGATCTTAGAATACTTTCCCCCACTAATTTTAAATACATAATATCCATTCTCATTGATCTAACTTCATTAACAAATAAAGTCCTTCCGTATAAGTTTAATTATGTTTTGTTTTTTAAAATTTTTATTTTTATATTTCTTATAGTTTTAATTAAAAGTTTAAAATGTGCATTAAAATAGAGGGTAAAATAGTAATTATGTATTAATATCTCGAAAACTATACTTGATATCTGATATGTTTAATTTGCATCCATCAAAGTAATAGAAGGACTACATTTATCAATGGAATAAATATCAAAGGGAACAGCTATTATGTTTTGAAATTCGAATGGCAAAATATTATAAAATCTATAATTCAGTGGGAATGTTTCTAATTAAAACAAATGTATGTATCTAAATCCTTTCCCAACTAATAGCAGGATAAATCTGATAATTGTAACTTTTTAATATATGATTTATAAAATTATGTAACTTACTCATAATTTTTAGTTGACTTACTTGTAACTTTATATACAATTATGTCTTAACAACTCTTTATATAAAAAATAAAGAACACCTAAAAATATTATGATGGAATCAATATAAACAATTATGTCTTAACAACTCTTTATGTAAAAAATAAAGAACACCTAAAAATATTATGATGGAATCAATATAAAAATGTTAGAATAATATTTAAAAAAATTTATAAATTCTATAATTACCTATATATTGTTGGGGTTAGACTTCGTCTTCCCATCATATCGTTAGTCATTGACTGTTTGTCAAACGAACATCAGATTCGTGAATCCGATTTACCTTTGGACCGGACCCAAGTTACAAACATAATGTGTTCGACCTCGAACAATCATCGTTCATTTATTGGGCCAGACCCAATTAATAATCTACATTTGCTTCGTTTGTAAATATCATTGTTTGCATTCGAACATCGAATCCATTAAAATCGAATACGAACGAACGAACATCGAACATAAATAACGAACGGTGATTTGGCATTATCTAAGCCTTATCTCTCAACTATCATTCGTTACTCGATCTTTGTATCAGGGACATTCCCTATAACCGCCAGGCTCATATTCAAAAACGATGTGCCAGAATCCAATGTAATAAGTGGCAATCCCATTGAAACGTAACCGTTGAGCCCATGATCTATAACTACTTTCGTTTTGAAAACCGCCATGACAACTGTACATTGACCGTCTTACACGTGTCCCAGTAGACAGAGGCAATAACCGCTCATCACCTATTTCGGGTCCGTACCCACGATTCTTCCTCTATAAATAGAGGAAGACCCACCTTCAGCAAAGGATGATCTTTTTGAAATCCTTCCTTTGGTCTGAATTCTTTGATCCCAAATCCGATTTTTCCTTCCTCTAAACCTTACTCTTACGCTGCCAAACTACTTTCAGAAATACTGTAATTCGTTGTATTGTTCAACAATCTTATACAGTAATCAAACGACACTCACAGAGGACGTAGCTTGGTGTTCATTATTTTACTTTGGGTGAAACCTCTTTACATCTTGGTGTTCATTATTTTACTTTCTGCTCATCTTTTTCGATTATTTTCGTAATTATATACTTTATGAATTTCATCAACGATTGCCAATGACCCAATCTACTGTTTATCTTATTTTATGTCATTAACGTCTATTAAATTTTTGACTGTAGAATCCTAGCGTCTACATATATATATATATATATATATAAATATATGTTTATAGTTTTAGGGTAGCTCAAAATATAACCTAGATATTCGAAATTTAATTATTTTATGAATTATGACTGCGTAGAATCTAAGTCACTTTGATAAGAAGAAACGCAGAAAATGTCTTTGCCCCATTCCAAAATAAAAATGAAAGAAAGGGAAAAAAAAAAAAAAGCGTATTTCCATTTGCCCAACAAAAAACTAATCATTAATTGAAAAAAATAATAATGAAAAGAAAACTGAAAAAGACTTTGAAGAAATAGAAAAATAAAATAAAAATAAAAATCAAATGAAATCAACTGGAAACATTCAACGATATAATTAAACTTGGTTTAAAGTTATGAAAAGGAATGCAGACCATAACTATTAGCTGCCTTAAAAGGCAAGAACCATTGAACAGGCCACCCGATCGTTGCTGCATGGTGGAACGCATCTAAGCAATGATGAAAGAGTTTTTAGTAATAAATAAACATAAATATATATTTATATATATATACAAGACAAGATCCAACCTACAATTTTCCTTCTAAAATCCGACCCCATCCAAACGCTCCGGTATCAATAGACCAAACGGTTTAAGGCATCCCAAGATATTTTCAGTTTTTTTTTTTTTTTTTTTTTTTTTTTTTTTTTTTGTATTTAATGGATTAGAACATTATAGAATGCTCTTTTTTTTTTTTTTTTTAAATTTCCTTTTGTTAGGATTAGTGCCCTAAAATAAAAATTTGTTCATGGTTTTAGACATTTATCTATCAATAATTTTAATTTATTTATTTCACATATCAGATGCACTTGATACTTTCATTAGTATAGATTTATTATAAGCAAATAGCACCAACATTATCGGTATAATAACTTTAATACTATCCATAAAAAAGTATGTTGAAAGATATAATATTAAAATGATAATCTAAATTGAAAGTTCGTAATCATGAAGCAAAGATGAGAACTTTGATTTCAATAAGACTTTAATATTCGTCTACTTTTACTCTTGTGGAATAGTTTATCTTGACTATTAGAATGAGGCTTTCTAAGTAGAAACATTAATATATATGAGTGGTTTATCATATGTATTGGACAAGTCTTAAAGTGATATTGATTTATATAATAACGCCGATTAAGATAAATCAATTCAATTCAATAGATATTCTAGTAGACATTTTAATCTTGAGTGGATAAATGATTAATATATGAGGGATTTATCATAAGTATTGGACTAGACCTACATTAATATTGATTTATGTTATAATTTCATTTAAGGTAAATCAATTCAATTTGACATATATTCTTGTAGACATCTTAAGCTTGAGTAGATAAATGATTCCACATTTGTGTGTAGAGGTGGGAATTTGGGCCGGGCCAAACGGGCCGGCCTGCGGCCCGTAATTTGGGCCCGGCCCGGCCCGCATTTTGTCGGCCCGGCCCAAGCCCGGCCCTATAGTTAGGGCCGGGCTCTCCTTTTAGGCCGACGGGTCGGGTCGGCCGGCCCGGCCCGAACGTTTAATTCCAATGGGCCGGCCCGGCCCGGCCCGCTTATTATTTAAAAAAAATAATTAAAAAATTTATATATATAAAAAATAAAATAAAAGTTTAATTATTACCTTAAATAACTAAAATTAAAAGTTTAATTATAATATTAAGTTAACTAACTAACTAATATTATAATTATTAAGTACTAACTAAGCAATTATAATATAAATATAAATATAAAAATTAATAGAAATAGTATAATAAAATTTTTTTAACAAAGTATAAAAGTTTTTATTTTTTATCTAAGATAAAATATTAAGATAAATTATTAAATTATCAAAAATATACAAATTTATTCAAAAATTACAAATAATAAAAAAATTTAATAAAAAATTTAAAAATTGGGCCGGGCCGAGCTCGGCCCGCTCCTGGCCCGCCCTAAGCCCACGGGCCGGGCCGGGCTTGCATTTCAAAAATTCGGCCCGGCCCGAAAATGGCCCCGGCCCGCCGAATTTTTGAAATGGCCCATCGGGCTCGGGCCGGGCCGGGCCGGGCGGCCCGAAATCCCACCTCTATTTGTGTGATGTATTTTTTGATTTATCAAAGGGCACCGAAGGAATAACAACTTTTACTGGATAAGTTAGAGATGCATTGCATAGAGGATGATAACGTTATTCATAAATATAAAATCCATAGCTCTTTTACAAGAGTCAATAATATTATCTTAAAGTATTATTTTGAACTTGATTAAACAATAAAGATCTCGATCGTTTTGTAATTTGTTTACTGAATGATTCTCTATTAATGGAGGATTTCATAGATGAAATGATGGAAACTTTAATGATAAAATAATTGAGAAGGTTAAACAGAATTTTAACCTTTATCTCAATTATGAATATCCTATGAAGATTCTACATCATAATATCTGTTATGGACAAAAGCCCTATTAATGAGTTTTCATAATTCGGTATAGAATCAAAGAGTTCGGTTTCATACTTATAATGGAGTAGTCATAGAGTTTAACAATATGCATAAATTGATTTGAGTTAATTAATTTATTTAAAATTATTTTAGCTTTGATTTTATATGTCCATCGAGTCCCTTACTAGCTCATAAATTCCAACTCACTGAATAATTTTCTAATGATCCGACACTATGTCAGAACTATTTTGGATGAGACAAGATGAAGCAAAAAAAAAAAAAAAAAAAAAAAAAAAAAAAGAAGCAAACAAACAAAAAAACCACCCTCCTCCAATGGGTATAGGCGTAGGCCACAAGGGTAGTTCCAACTAGGGATTATGCTCATGTGTCAGATAATGTAGTCTCAGATTGTTTGAGATTCAAATAATTATTATCTTGGATAAGATGATAATATTTGAAATTTAAAGTTTTGAATTAAATTTGTTTTCTTTGGATAAAAATCATAATTTAATTTAAATTTAAATGCAGATAACAATTTAAATTATAGATTGTTATCTTAGGATAAAAATTATAATTTAATTTAAATTTAAAAGCAGACAAGATAATATATTGGATTATATATTCTCAACGAATTGAAAATAGGGTTAATTTCATTAATAGCACTCTTGGGAAAAATTATATTAAAAACATCATCACTTTTTTCCCTTCAGTTCTAGCACTGTCACGTCAGTTTTGTGGGACCCAGCAGCATTAAATGTATGTAAATTTCCAAATTTACCCTCATCTCCTTCATATGCCCCTAAAAAATTTTCAAACCAGCATCTATAGTGTTTTAGAGAGAGAAACTGAAATCTAGAGAGAGAAAGAGTTGCAATCGGCCGGAACCGCTCGGAAACCGTCCGAAACCACTACGAAAGCCCTCTATAAACCGCTTGGAAGTCTATGAACGTCGGAAAATCTTCAAAAACTACCCATGTCGAAAGTCACGAAATTGATTGAGAAAAACATTACTCCCGAATGTTTGCTTAAAATACATAAAGTTAGTATTTTTATCTGATTTTGTAACATAAAATTAGTGTTTTGATTTATATAAATATTTGGGTGATCATAACCGTTATGACCGCTACTCCATATAGTGAACTAGAGACGCGGTCATAACAGTTATGACCGCTATTTTATGGCCACCCGGTCATAACGGTTATGACCGGTCATAACGGTTATGACCGCTTTCTATGCACTATATAACGTAGCGGTCATAACGTTATGACCACCCGTCATAACGGTCATAACGTTATGACCGGTCATAATCGTTATGACTGTTTCTCTAGTTCACTATATAGAGTAGCGGTCATAACGGTTATGACTACCCGGTCATAACGGTTATGACCGCTTATCTAGTTCACTATATAAAGTAGTGGTCATAACCGTTATGACCACCCAGTGATAACGTTATGACCGCTTCTCTAGTTCACTATATAGAGTAGCGGTCATAACGGTTATGACCACCCGGTCATAACGGTTATAACCGCTTCTCTAGTTCACTATATAGAGTAGCGGTCATAACCGTTATGACCACCCGGTCATAACCGTTATGACCGTTACTCTAGTTCACTATATAGAGTAGCGGTTATAACGGTTATGACCGCCCGGTCATAACCGTTATGATCACCCAAATATTTGTATATACCAAAATACTAATTTTATGTTACAAAATCAGATAAAAATACTAACTTTATGTATTTTAAGCAAACATTCGGGAGTAATGTTTTTCTCAATCAATTTCATGACTTTCGACATGGGTAGTTTTTGAAGATTTTCCGATGTTCATAAACTTCCAAGCGGTTTATAGAGAGCTTTCGTGGTGGTTTCGGACGATTTCCGAGCGGTTCCGGCCAATTGCAACTCTTTCTCTCTCTAGATTTCAGTTTCTCTCTCTAAAACACTGTAGATGCTGGTTTGAAAATTTTTTAAGGGCATATGAAGGAGATGAGGGTAAACTTGAAAATTTACATACATTTAATGTTGCTGGGTCCCACAAAACTGATGTGGCAGTGCTAGAACTGAAGGGAAAAAAAAGTGATGATGTTTTTAATATAATTTTTCCCAGGAGTGCTATTAATGAAATTAACCCTTGAAGGATAATTATCCATAGATATTGATAATCTTTTATTTAAATTAACGACAATGGTTGTTAAAAAGTAATTAATTTAATATTTATCGATGGTTATAAATATTTGATTTATGGAGCAATTTTTGACTAAGGTCTAATAAGAATCATTATCTAACTATCTACGTTTTTGTTTCTATTTTAGGAATTCTCTGTAGAAACAAGGTCTTTCAGGATTGAGAACGGAGAGACGGTAAAGAAAAGGAGTGTTGCTTCCGACTAAAAATTCTACTAAGTGTGCCCGCACACCCCCGTACATGAAAGAGTCATAGCAGGGAAGACCAAATGGTTGGTGCTCATAATCTAGAAGCTAGTTTGATCATTCAAAATTGGTTATCAAATCGATATGTACTATTGCAAATTAATTATTATATAATATAGCATGGGTTTGTTCAATCCTATTAGTATAGTAACAAAATTTTAAAATCCATCATAATAGGTTTTCCTCAACGTAAATTATTTTTGCCAATTCTTCCTTCAATTGGTATCAGAGATAGGCCTATGATCATGCTATATAAATATTTAATTATGTGATCTTCCAACTCCTTATGTGTATGAATGATGATTTAGAGAGTTAACAAATGATATTTTAGAGAGTTAGCACTCTAGGTTTCCATGTGATTTTTCACACATGTTTTTGTATTGTTATGTTTAATTGTTATCATAGATAAATATTTATGTATAGTTAAATTAATTTTTATGGATGTTTATTTATTAATTTTACTGGTCCCGGTTTCTTAAAGTTTAGAATGATGTATCTAGGTTTTTCTTATAACTATGTGAGTGGTCTATTATCACCATAATTTTTCCATTCATGCATTAATTTAGTTAATTTTCTAGATTCTTTGTAAGCCGAAAATGGTATAGGAATTTTTTTATAAATCTTTACGAAGATCACAATTCAAGATCGAGCTCGAATGGAGCATATTACAATTTTGATTTTCAAATTCTCTACAAATTATTGGGTTTAAAGATTCCGAGATTTAAAATTTATATATATTATAAATATTATATATTTGCGTTTGTTAAACGCAGTACATAACTTTTGTTATGTATCTATATACTAGTTCAAAACCATTTATGATACATATTTGAAAAAATTTATCTGATTAGTGAAAAAATATATAAATGAATGAATAAAAAACCAACAAAGTACATGAAAATATAAAAAGGAGGCACGAAAAAAAGACCAAAAAGACTAAAAAGACTAAAATGTTAAAAATATGTCAATACATAAAAAATGACTAAAATGAAAAAATAAAAAAAAAATTGGGCCCAAGAAAAAGAAAAAAAGAAAAATAATTGTCAGCTTTCTTTGAGAAAAATTATCTCAATAGTAAAAAATATATAAGTAAACATGGACAAAAGCAAAAACAAAAACAACAAAAAAAAAAAAAAAAAAATCAACGAAGTACTTTAAAAGAGAGAGAGACATGGAAAAAGACAAAAAGATGAAAGGATTAAAATGTTAAAAATAGATCAATACATGAAAAATGACTAAAAGCAAAAAATGAAAATAAAATTAGCGAGAAAGAAAAAAAAACTGAAGGACCAAAAAAATTAATAAAAAAGCTTTTGAATACTCAATAGTAAATAAAATAATTAAAGAAAGAAGAACCAAAAAAATAAAATAAAATAAAAAGATTAAAAAAAAAAAAGAAAAAAAAGAAAAGGTGACCAAAATGCACGTTTCAACCAAAAGGTGCCTTTTGGATGAAGCCCATGAACAAGACCTTTTTTGGTACTTCTGTTATAGTATAAGGGGGAAAAAAAAATCAACGAAGTACTTAAGAGAGAGAGACATGAAAAAAAAAAAGACCAAAAAATAAAAAGGATTAAAAAGTTAAAAATTGACCAATACTTGGAAAATGACTAAAAGGAAAAAATGAAAATAAAATTGGGGAGAAAGGGGGAAAAAAAACTGAAGGACCAAAAAAATAAATAAAAAAAGTTTTTGAATACTCAATAATAAGTAAATAAATATTAAAGAAAGAAGAACAACAATATAACAAGGTTTTGGAGTAAATCTGAAAAGTTTCATATAACACTTGTTGATGCCGTGATACGTGCCGGCACGAAGTCGGTCTACCTGTCGTAACCCGACCACTCGGAGTCGAAACCCGACCACAAGGGATCGAAGCCCGGCCGCTCTTTGTTTATCACCGGAGGCATGGTGCCGACCAAGATGTGCTCAGGTTAGCCGAGCACACTATCGAGGCTCATCACCTTGCTAGGATGCGCCTAGTGTCCGGGTAACTATATACCCGGGGTAAGCCCGTTATCCCCGGACCACCCTACCACGGAGGTTGTTCCGATCAGCATTTCACCTAACACCTGACGTAAGTCTCATCGCCGCACCTACCTATAGTTGACTTCACTCCCCTACATCTACACCGCATCACATCACCACCCGCCATCGACTCCCCTGGTAGGGAGCTACGCCTGACAGCTTCGGCGGTGGCCCAACTGGACATTTCCCGTAGGACTAGGGGCACATGGCGCCAGTTCATTGGACCAACGTCCCGGCAGGCCTACGGCCTACCTTCCTGCCGGGCACCCTAGGTAACCGATCCAAACGGGTTGCCCGAGTGCCCCGAACCCGCAAAAGGCGCTATAAATATGGGAAGAACCCACTAATTCCGGGGTGGTCATTTCTGCCTTAATGAAGCTCTGCCTCTCCTCTTACTCTTCAGTACCCACTGCTGACTTAAGCATCGGAGTGCCCACGGCAGACACCACACCGGTGTCCCCTTCACTTTTGAGGTGTTTTTCTTGTGCAGGGGATCCATGACGGAGCCGGAGGAATTTTTGGCCTCAACATTTTGGCGCTAGAAGGAGGCCCCTCGCCTTTCCAGCAACCATCATCCAACCATCTCCACATTTGCTCCCCGAGCACCAGTGCTTCGAGCGATGGACGATCAGGCAAACCAGGATGCCTAGAATGGTAATCCTGCGGTCATCGGCTCTCAGATCACCCGACGACCCGCTCGTCGAAGGGGAGCGCGCAGACCCACGCAGACGGAAATTCTCGCGGGGAATGTCCAGACCCTAACTGTAACTGTGCGATGACTTATGGAGGTTTTCAGGGAATCGCAGAACATCAGGCTTCCCCAAGCAGAAGACGAGACTGCCGAATCGACCCCGACTAGGCCACCCCGGTCGGCTAGCCGACCGTGGGACCCATCGCCAGTGGCTGAACGAAGTGACCAACACCGACAACACCAGGACGAGGAGGAGCCGGAGAGGTTACGCTCGAGAAGCCGCCGGACCCGGGCTACTCAATCTCAGATTGCCGAGCCGCCGGTGACGAGGGATCAGCTGGGCAACTACCCGAGGGGCGCTGCAAACGTGCGTGGAACAACGTCCGTCTTTGATCGCTTGGGAAGGCCAGGGATCTACATACGACTTGGCCACGAGCCCTTTGTGGACAAGTTGACAAGAGAAGAGAACCCCGACCGGGACCAGCTGGACCGTCTCCAACGGCAACTCGACCAACTTGTGGGCCAGCAAAACGGACTGGAGCAAATCGGGCAAGCGAACCGCCTTTCACTCCGGCTATCATGGTTGCTCCCTACCCGGCCAGATTCAAGATGCCGACCTTGGCATCGTACGACGGCTCGACAGATGCGGACGAGCATGTCGAGAATTACCAAGCACACATGCTGATCCAGAACGCTAATTAAGCCGCCTTATGTAAGTCCTTCTGCCTTACCCTCACCGGTGCTGCCCGTCAGTGGTATCGGAGGCTGACCCCTGGGTAAATAGGCTGCTTCAAACAACTTGTAGAGTCCTTTGCAGCCACCTTTCTAGGTTCAAAAACCAGGAAGCTGGAGGCATCACACCTATTTGGGATAAAGTAAGGTGAAACCGAGATGCTCAAAAAGTACCTAGAGCGATTCGACAAGGCAGTGATGCAGGTGGAGAGCTGTTCGGACGACACCTTGATGCAGACGTTCCGGAAGGGTGTGGCGGACACCTGGCTTGTGTGGATGCTTGCCTATGATAGGCCCCCCACCTTCGCGCACCTGAGGGGGATCACCTGGAGACACACTGAAGTAGACGAGTACGTCAGAGGACGGGAGTTGACATACTGAGAACAACCAAGACTTCTCGACAGGAAGTCGGATAGAACTCAATCGAAGCAGGGCTGACAAGAGAGAGGCAAGGCAGTGGCTGTTGACGCCAGAGCCGAGGCCTCGGCTGGCCCGAGAACACCAGCGGGAAGATTCCGTCAATACACCCCGCTGGTGACGACCGTCGACCACGTCCTGAATCAAGTCTCCGGACGGGGACTGCTTCGCGACCCACCACCGATCTGGACTGACCGTGCTCGGAGGAATCAGAACAAGTACTGCCACTTCCACAAGGATGTTGGCCACGACACCAAGGATTGCGTATAGCTCCGGGACCAGATTGAGGTGCTAGTCAGGGATGGCCACTTGAGAGAGTTTGTAGAGAAGGTGATCACCCCGGCTGGACCAGTAAACCGGGGCCCTGCCGACCGACAGGAGGAATCCGGGACCGAGTGGCCAATCCGGAGAGCACGAGCAAGAGCACATAGTCCACACCATTTTTGGCGGCCCGGCCACAGGCAATACCGCCAGTAGCCGGAGAAGTTATGCCCGTGAAGCACGGCGTTTCTCGCGCGAGGAGTTCATCAACATGGCAGAGCACGTTGCCAAAATCTGCCACCAACAAAGTAACCCGATCACCTTCACCGAGGAGGAGGTCGACTGGCTGCTGCACCCTCACAACGACGCATTGATCGGAGAAATCCGAGTAGCCGGCAATGTCATCCGGCGCGTCTTGATCGACAACGGGAGCTCGACAGACATCATATTCATGGATGCGTTCTCAAGGATGAAGATCGATGGGGCCGTTTTGACGCCAGCACAAACGCCCTTCTACGTATTCGTCGAAGAGTGTGTCCGGGCTGCCGGCACCGTGCGCCTACCTTTCACGATCGGAGATGGCCCGGAGAGAACAACCCGAATGGTGGAATCCATCGTTGTAGACCGACCATCCGTCTACAACGTCATTCTGGGTAGGCCTACCCTTAATGCGTTGAAAGCGGTGGTCTCTACCTACCACCTCGCCATGAAATTTCCTACCGAGAATGGGGTCAGCGTCTTCACGGGAAACCAAAAGGGGGCCCGAAAATGCTATATGGAAGCTGTGAACAGGGTATGCCGAAAAAGCGTCGCCCCGGCAACTGTAGCAACAATCTACGCGGTCGACGAGATCAAGCCCCCGGGTGAAGAGATCCAGCACCTGAGTAACCTAGACCCCCGAATGCCCGAGGAAGAGGTCAGGGCGCAACCGGTCGAGGACCTCGTCTCCTACTGGTTGGACGACGAACACCCCGAGAGGACTGTCATGCTCGGATCAAAGCTCAGCCCGACCACCAGAGAGGAGCTACAGACATTCCTTCGAGAGCACAAGGACGTATTCGCCTGGTTGCACGAGGACATGCCTGGGATCGATCCAGCGGTAATATGCCATCAGCTGAACATCAACTCGAGGCACAAACCAGTGATCCAGAAGAGAAGGGCGTTCAACCCGGATAGATACGAAGCCATCAATGCCGAGGTCGATAAGCTGCTCAAGGCTGGGTTTATCCGGGAAGTGACCTACCCGGAGTGGCTAGCCAACGTGGTCTTGGTGAAAAATCTACCGGGAAGGGGCGAGTCTGTATAGACTACATTGACCTCAACAAGGCCTGCCCGAAGGACTGCTTCCCGCTCCCCTGGATAGATCAGTTGGTAGACGCGACAGCTGGGCACGAACTGTTCAGCTTCATGGACACCTACTCAGGGTACAATCAGATACCCCTCAGCAAATCCGACCAGGCCAAGACGACATTCAGGACTGACCGAGGGCTCTACTGCTATCAGGTCATGCTGTTCGGACTCAAAACGCTAGATCAACCTATCAGCATCTGATGAACAAGATGTTCAGCCCGCTCCTCGGTAGATCCATGGAGGTCTACGTGGATGATATGCTGGTGAAAAGCCGGCACGCTGAGGACCACATCGGGGACCTCCGAGATTGCTTCGACACCCTACGGCGGTACAGGATGAAACTTAACCCTGCCAAGTGCGCATTTGGAGTGGGATACGGGAAATTCCTCGGGTTCATGGTAAACCATTGAGGGATCGAAGTCAACCCTGTCAAGGCCCAAGCCGTCGTTGATTTGCGACCCCCGCAGACAATGAAGGAAATTTAATGACTGACCGGGATGATTGCAGCCCTCTCCTGCTTTGTGTCGAGGTCCACCGACAAGTGCTTCCCTTTTTTCCAAGCCCTCAAGGGCAAAGGAAAGATCAGTTGGGATGACTAATGCGAGGAGGCCTTTCACAACCTAAAAGAGTACCTAGCTAGCCCCCTTCTGCTGTCGAAACCGTTGCCCAGAGAAACACTATATGTCTATCTCCCAGTCTCAGAGAGAGTCGTCAGCTCTGTCTTGGTCCGGGAAGAAGAGAAGGTACAACACCCTGTGTACTACAGTAGCAAGGCGTTCCAAGGAGCAGAGGAGAGATACACCCCCTGGAGAAGCTGGCCCTCGCGCTGGTATCGTCGGCTCGCAAGCTGAGGCCTGACTTCTAAGGCCACCCAATCCGTATCCCGACCAGCTACCCACTCTGCTAGGTCCTTCAGAACCCAGAGCTGTCGGAGCGAATCGTGAAGTGGGCAATAGAGCTCGGGGAGTTTGATATCGAGTACATCCCCCGCACCACGATCAAGGCCTAGGCGTTGGCTGATTTTGTTACTGAGTTTGCGGCTACACCCGCACTGACCCCAAGCTCCCTGGAGAAGGCGGTTACTCCGGTTGGAAGTGGTTCAACGACTAGCGAGCCGAGCAGCGCAAAATAGAAGTTGTTCGTCAATGGATCCACGAACTTGGGGGGCTTCATGGCGAGACTAGTCCTCGTAAGTCCACGAAGCCCGGACCTATACAAGACCAGCCAGGCGCTCCGCTTTAAGTTCAAAGCATCTAATAACGAAGCCGAGTACGAGGCCCTCATAGCTGAACTTAGTTTAGCTCAGGAACTCAGAGTCCGGGACATCGAAGTTTTCAGTGACTCGATGCTCATCGTCAACCAAGTGACTGGGGAATTCCAAGCAAAGGAAGGTCGGATGGCGAAGTATCTGGAGAAGGTAAAAACTCTGCTTGGTCAATTCCGGGAGCCACTTGTAACCCGGAATCTCGTTTCGAGAACATCGAGCGGATGCCCTCGCTCGACTTGCCTCGGGAAGTGACTTGGAAGGTCTCGTCTCGTTCCCTATCGGGCAACTTGACCAGCAGAGCATCGAGCGGGAAAGAGCAAGTCCTCTGCTTTGAGAATGGGGCCTCATGGATGGATCCCATCATCCAGTATCTTGTCGAATCCCGGCTATTCGAGAACAGTGAGGAAGCTCGACCAGTTAAGAACACCTCGGCCAAGTACACCATCATCAACGGGAATTGTACCGCCGAGGGCATTCTGCACCGGACCAACGCTGCGTTGACGCGGCGGAGGCGGAGTACCTCATGAGAGAGATACATAGCAGGGTGTGTGGGAACCATTTGGGGGGGAGAGCCCTAGCCTTCAAGTGCTTACGCCAGGGTTACTACTGGCTGACCATGGGCAGGGACGCAGCCTAGTTTGCAAAAAAGTGTTTGAAATGCCAACAGTTCGCAAGGGCCATCACTTCCCACCCGAAGAAGCTTACATCAGTGGTGAGCGGGTGGCCGTTCGCCAAATGGGCCCTCGACCTGATCGGGCCACTCCCAATGGCCTGGTCACAACTTCGATATTGTCTTGTCGCAATAGACTATCTCACGAAGTGGATCGAGGTGGAACCTTTGGCGCAACAGACCGAGACTAAGTGCACCAACTTTCTCTGGCATATGCCGGTTCGGGTTCCCCGACACTGTCGTCACGGACAACGGGAAACAGTTCGAAATAAAGAAAGCATTCTCATCGCCCGGACACCCCTAAAGCAACGGACAGGTCGAAGCTGCCAACAAGACCATTAAGGAAAATTTGATAAAGAACCTTGAGAAACACAAGGGGGCTTGGATCGATGAACTTCCCTGGGTGCTATGGGCTTACAAGACAACGAAGCGCGCAGTAACCGGAGAAACCCCCTTCGCCATGGCATTCGGGGTAGAGGCCATCATCCCGGCCAAGATAAGGTTGCCAAGTCTCCGAGTCAAGAACTATGATGATGAAAATAACGCTGAACAGATGCTACCTAATCTAGATTTGGTGGAAGAACGACGGGAGTAAACCCTGATCCGAACAGCAGCACGCAACCAAGTCGTGGCAGGTACTACGACAAAAAGTACCAGTCACGAGTGTTCCGAGTGGGAGACTTTGTATTAAAAAAGGTTTTGGTCCAAGAGCCAGGGATCGGGTCCTTTGGTCCAAAGTGGGATGGGCCATACAGAATCACGGAGGTGGTTCGACCAGGGACGTATCGCCTGGCCGATCAGGAAGACAGGGTCTTGGGACACCCGTGGAATGCTGATCACTTGAAACGTTTCTACCAGTAGTTATATTTCTCCAAATGTAAGCGTCCAGTTGATTAATTAATGAAAGATGTTTCTCCTGGATTTCAATGTGTAAAAGACAACCCCGGTGGTCCCCGGACCACGGAACCAGGTCCCTAGACCGAGCACCGGCCCCGAGAGGAGGTGCTTGACCAGGACCCAACATCTGTCTTAGCAGACAACCCCTGTGGTCCCCGGACCACGGAACCAGGTCCGTAGACCGAGCATCGACCCCGAGAGGAGATGCTTGACAAGGACCTAACATCTGCCTTAGCAGACAACCCCCGTGGTCGCCGGACCACGGAACCAGGTCCGTAGACCGAGCACCGACCCCGAGAGGAGGTGCCGACCAGGACCCAACATCTGCCTTAACAGTCAACCCCCATGGTCCCCGGACCAAGGAACTAGGTCCCTAGACCGAGCACCGACCCCGAGAGGAGGTGCTCGACCAGGACCCAACGGCTGCCTTAACAAATAACCCCCGTGGTCCCCGGACCACGGAACCAGGTCCCTAGACCAAGCACCGACCCCGAGAATAGGTGCTCGACTAGGACCCCACGAAGATATGTGTAAAATAAGATAAATTGAGAAAAAGACGTAAGTACGACTAGGGGAGAGGAGAGAGGTGAAGAAAAAGAAGTTCATTGATCGAAATAAGGAGGGGGTACAAATTGGACACCCCCGAGCCAAAAAAAAAAGAGAGAAAAAAACAAAAACAACACACGGTGATCTGGTCGGGCATGTATTCAGTCAACCTGGCCTGGCATGGTGATCTGGTTGGCCTCCGCCTCAGGGTTTTCGGTCACTGGCTGGTCAGTGGTCTTTGGCTGCTCGGGCTCGTCCAAAACCACCACTTCCTCGGGCACCCTGACTGCCCCGGTGACCTCGCCTTCCTCGGCCCCGTGTCCCTTCGGCTCCTCGGCTGCGGTCTCGCCAGACTCTTCGGGCACGGAGGACCAGTCGACGCCGACCATGGCGGGGTTGTACATTTTAAAACCACCTTCATGTCCCGCATGCCCTTATAATACTGGGCGGTCACGCGAGAGTTGAAGTCTTCAAACCGCAAGTAGTCCTCGACCGCTTGGCGACGTGCCTCCTCGAAGCGGCAGGAAGGGCAACCTCGAGGTGTTGAGCGTGTTCTGCCTTAGCAGCAGCCAGCTCGCTCTCCTTTTTCCTCAATGCCTCCTCCAGACGGCACCTAGCGGTCTCTGCCCGAGAGGCGTCCTATTCCGCCGTCTTGGCATATCTCTCGGCTGTGGCCGCTCGTTCCTCAGCATTTTTTGCCGCTAACTTGGCCTCGTCCTCTGCCTCTTTTGCCTTCCGCTCGTTGTACCTCACGATCCGAGCGTCGTTCTCCGAGCGCTCTAGCAATTCTTCCATTTTGTTGGCGTATCCCCTAGCTGTCGTGCTCGCGGTGAAGGCGAGGCACACGCCCTGTCCGAAAAAAAAAAAAAAAGTCAGAAAGGTAACCGGACTATTAGTAGAATAGTAAACAACGGAAATGGGGTCGGAACAGCTCACCTCAATCAGCTTGTCAACGCAATCGCGAATGGCCACGATCGCGTTGGTGCACCGAGAAGACTCCGCCACGTCCAGGGATAGCCTCTTGGAGAACTTGGAGACGAGTGCCTTATGGGTGGCGACCCGCCTATCTGGCTCTTCCACGGAAGCCAAAGATGAACGAGGCCTCGGATCTCCCTGGTGGCCTCGCGAGACGAGCAGTGCAACGATGACTACTCAATCTTCCCGAGGGCGGCTTGAACGGACGTCTGACCGCTCTGGTTGTCTGCTAGCCGGAGCAGGCTGTGGAGGCACGA
This sequence comes from Ficus microcarpa, assembly GCA_025413485.1. NCBI lineage: Eukaryota > Viridiplantae > Streptophyta > Magnoliopsida > Rosales > Moraceae > Ficus > Ficus microcarpa. Next base: position 3,211,616 of record CM046382.1, on the reverse strand, counting down.
CAACCCTAGTCGTGGCCGGCTGGCTAAGCAAAGATGCCGAGACCTTGCTCGGCGGCGGAACAGTCGAGGCCCCGACTTTGCCCTTGCTTTTGCCTCGGTCTGCCGCCATCCTCTTCAGGCGCTCGACTCGGTCCGACTCGCTGGGACGCTTGGTTCCCCGTTGCTCCCTCTCACCCATTGGCTCTGCAAGTAACAACAACACGGTTAGTATTATCAAGACCGACCAGGTAATGTGAAAGGATGAAAATAAAGACCTTTGATCCGAAGGCCTCACTGCGGGTAGAGCTCTCGGATCACCAGATCCATTCTTCATCGGTGACCCTGGGACCCCAGGTCCTGGGGGGGAGCCGCTAGATGGTAGACTATGGGGTGAGGCTACCGGCACCCCCAGCGGAACCTCGAATCGATCGGATGCGTTCAGGGTTTCCGGGTCATCATCTGTCCGGGGGTGATGCGGGTCGTCCCCTTCGGGTGCAACGGAAGCAACTGTAACCCCCTCCGACTCGGCCGCCCTCGGCTGATGGGGGGAGCGGTCGGGCCAATTTGGAGGATTGAACCAATTTAGCTTGCCCAGGCTTTCCGATGATATGAGCCTCGTCTGATTCCGTTCCGGGTCGGCCTTCTCCCGGAGAACATCGACCTTGTCCAGGTTGTTTGTCATAGTATGGGGGGCTTGAGTCCACACGTATCTCTGCCTAAATGTCAACGGCACCCTCTCCCCCCGGGGAAGTTCATGGCATGCGAGGAGGCCGTGCAGCACCGGCACCCGCGAAGAACCATAGGAACTTCGCCTGTTTGTCTAAATCTGGGCACCCTGTGATAAAGGTCCCCCGATAACCTTAGAAGTAGTAATACGCCAATGATGATGGGGGTATCTTCATCCGGTACAGGTTCTGGAATGCCTGGAACGGAATCTCCTCTCCGAAATTCTGGGCCCAGAGAACGTAGCAGCTCACCAGAATGCTGTAGGTGTTGGCGTTCAGTTGGATCAGAGTCACGTTTAGCTGGGTAAGCATTCACCTGAGGAAAGGATGAAGAGGCAGGCGAAATCCAACTCCGAAGTACTCGGCTGACAGGGCAACGTATCCGAGAGGAGGACGGGATGGTAGGTCGCCCGCTACCGGTACAGTCAACGTCAATGGGATTTTGGAACTCTTCCCGGAGTGCTTCCAGGTACCGCTTGGTCACCGTTGAAGTGTAGAAGTTGGGGGTATAAATGAGGTCGTCGCCGGCTAGTCCAACCATCTCCTCATCAGTTAGGCGGACCACCCATTGGTCGTTGATGCGTATCACCCGTTGGAGAACATTAATGGGCTCCCCGACTGGAGGAGTGCTCTCCGGGCTCTTAGAATCTTCCCGACCAGACGTGCTAGCTTCATTGGCTGCCCTCTCGGGCACGTCGAGCTCCCCGTCTACGACGTCATCAGCCGGGGCGGGCCGCGCAGGGACTGAAGCAGGTTGCGCGGGATCAGCCTCGTCCACGTCGATGATGAACGCGGGTCCGATCATGTGCTCGGACCAACCTTCAGGATCTCTTCAAGGCAGGCTGCCCCCTCCCTCGGCGCGACCAGTTCATCCGAGTCGGTACTCGTACTTGTCGTAGAGCTCGTACTGCTTGTGATGTCGACGCTCCTGGACAGGCTGGGGTTCTCGGAGTTCGATAAATCACTCATTTTTGGAGGTTGTATTTACCTTCTCGGAGAAGTTCTTGGTGTTGCTCGGTTGAATTTATCCGATCAGTCGTCCTCGGCAGCTCTCGACAGTTCTCGGCAATATTCTTAGCTCCTTCGCGAATTGTGGTAAAAACAAAGAACTCCCTCGGCTACTTATAGGCGAGGGGCTTGCATTAAAGATGGGCGCGATTTTCGGCATGACGATTCGGTTTCCCACCAATCCTCGTGAGTTTTGAATTTCAAAACCTGAAGTGTCTGCCTGTCTTCCCTCCAACCAAGACTCGACACGTGGCAGAGGGAAGACATGACGCCCTCGTCGTCCAAGCTCTTCGAGAACGCGACCGAAAGTGAGAATTGCCGACCGCGAGAATTAGCCGGGCAATGTGCGAGAACTTCCGACCAGATGGAAAGAGCAAGAACTTTCACGACACTGATACATGGAGCATCCCTGGCCCGATCAGCCCAAGATACTGGGGGGCTTATGTTGACGTCGTGATACGTGCCGGCACGAAGTCGGTCTGCCTGTCGTAACCCGACACTCGGAGTCGAAACCCAACCACTCGGGGTCAAAGCCCGGCCGCTCTTTGTTCATCACCGGAGGCATGGTGCCGACTAGGATGTGCTTAGGTTAGCCGAGCACACTATCAGGGCTCATCACCTTGCCAAGATGCGCCTAGTGTCCGGGTAAGTAAGCCCGTTATCCCCAGGCCACCCTGCCACGGAGGTTGTTCTGGTCAGCATTTCACCTGACACCTAGCACAAGTCTCATCGCCATACCTACCTATAGTTGACTTCACTCCCCTACATCTACACCACGTCACATCGCCGCCCGCCGTTGACTGCCCTGGCAGGGAGCTACGCCTGACAGCTTCGGTGGCGGCCCAGCTGGACATTTCCCACAGGAATAGGGGCACGTGGCGCCAGTCCATTGGACCAACATCCCGACAGGTCTACGGCCTACCTTCCTGCCGGGCACCCTAGGTAGCCGATCCAAGCGGGTCGCCCGAGCGCCCTGAACCCGCAAAAGGCGCCTACAAATATAGGAAGAACCCTCAAATTCAGGGATGGTCATTTCTGCCTTACCAAAGCTCTGCCTCTCCTCTTGCTCTTCAGTATCCACTACTCATTTAAGCATCGGAGTGCCCATGGCAGACATCACACCGGTGTCCCCTTCACTTCCGAGGTGTTTTTCTTGTGCAGGGGATCCACGGCGGAGCTGACCAGGCGAATAGGACTCATCGGGTGTTGTTGCCGGAGGAATTTTCGACCTCAACAACACTCATCAATCTCTATAAAAAAAAGATAAGTTGTGCAGTCCAACATTGCTCGAAAATGAATATATGTGATGGTTTATAAGTAAAGAGAGTATCTCTTAATGGCATGAGATATTTTGGGGTGAGTTCAAGAGCAAAACCATACGGACACGAGGCTTAAAGTCAATAATATCACATCAAAGGAAGGCATATGTCTTTACTAATGGTATCAAAACCTATACCCAATTGAAAGTAGGGCTAACCAAGACGTTGGCCCCCCAAAAGTTATATTTGCACCCACAAAATTTGTAAATACCCCCACTAAATTATGCTTTTTCTAGTGAAGATTTAAAAAATTTATCATTTTATAGATAAAATTTTATAAAACCTAATTTACCCTTCGTATACACCCCCTCTGATTTTGGTTTATGATAAAAAAAAAAAAATCATAAATCTGATTAGGAAAAAAACTTTTCTTATTTTAAGTTTTTGCTTAAAATAGAAGTACTACACACCTACGTTTTTTAAACCAAAAACCAAGTCATAAGTCTACTTCTTCTTCAATCTTCTTCAATCTCCTTAATTTATTTTATGTATTAAAAAAAAAAAAAAAGGCTTCATAACGGTTAATGCTTTCAGTGAACAATACAATAGTAAAACCTCAATCACATCAAAAAAATTAAAGATTCACTAATCTCCCAGATAATCACAAAATAATATAGACTTTCATAAATTATTTGATAATTTGGTTATACAAAAATAAAAAATAAATAAAAAGCATGCTAAACATTGATTTAACTCTTCAATAGTTTTTTTTAAAGTTTTTTTTAATAGAAAGAGTATGATGAGAAAATTTACGATTCATAGAATTGAAATACGGATTATCAAAGATTGGACGTTTTTTTAAATTCATTTGAAAAAAATTCAAATATTTCTATATATAAAAGGGACTCTACCTATATAAAAGGAATGGCTGTGATAAAGTCCCTTTTATATATTTTATCGACAGAACTTATTTTTAAATTGTTAAGTTGTAATCAAACGGCTGTAATATTAAACATGCATAATAATTATAATACACATTACCTCATATTAATATAGATTAATAAATAAAAAAAATTAAAAGTCTTTTTAAAAAAAAAAAAAGACCAACCCCCTTCACCAACATCGGCAACGGACCCTCCTCCCTTCAAGGCAAATTTGCCTCACCACCTCCCAACCTTCCATCGGTGAAGGTGGATATTTTGAAAATTCTTTTTTTAATTATTTTTTAATTTCTTATTCAAATACTACTGAAAGTAAAATGTATGATAATTACCGTACATAAGCAACATTTTAGCCATTTGATTACATCTGAGTGATTTAAAAATGAGTTATATTAATAGGATATGTAAAAAAGATTTTACCGCAATTTTACCCATATAAATCTCAAAATGCAGTTCTCTCTCCTTATTACACGTGTCCATGCATTTCGTTCCCGTTTTACCTCTCATGTTCTTTCCACAATCCAATGCGTTTCATCCCTTTTACTCGTTCTTCTTTTTAGCATTGGGCCCTTTTTTTTTTTTTTTTTGGCATTTTTTTGGAGTTCTATAATTAGGTCATTTCTTTTTTAATGAGTTATCAAATACAACCAGATCTACGTTACACCTAATGTATCTTAGTCATAGGACCATTGAATTTCGATCGTATGGTTGAAAAAATGAACTCTAAGATAGTGCTCCTCAGAAGGACTCTACCGTAGATGTTCGTTTTTTAACTATATCTTGTGAAAATACTTTTTTTTTAATGATTTATTTATGTTAAAATTATTTTTTCAAAAACATTTTTATATAAAAATTTTCATTATCTCTAAAAACTTACAAATTTAACATGCACCTAGTTATAGTAAATGTGGGGTGTGTTTTCTTATTTTAATTTTTTAAATGCTTTATTTATTTATAGTTAATATGGGGTGTGTAAAGATGTACTTTTAATTGGTTTTATTGTAATTACATTATAGGATAAAATGGTAATAAAGATGGTTTATGATTTGGTCGGGATATTCATAACTTTTGGGTGCAAATAAAATCACTCTTTAAGTAAATATAACGAATGTAAACATATATTTTTGTCTCAAATTATGAGAATTTGTGAAATTGTGATATTTAGTAACTAAAATAAATTATCTTTAATAATAACAATAATAACAACAAAGATAATGATAAGTATACAGGTAAAAACCGCAAAAGTAGCCATATGATTATCTTTATTATTTTTTTTGAAAGAGAAATTATTATTCAAATTAAAATTGGAAATAAACACCAATATCAAAGATAAAACAACTTTATGGTACAAGAGACACAACTCTCAATTAAGATCGATTCCATCAGTAAATTTGATGAAGTTCAGTGAGGAGCACATAAACCGAGACCTAATGACGGGAAATTTCCTTGAATTTCTCGACAGTCCTATAATCGAGCATGTATAAAGCTCATTTAAAAAAAAATCTACAATCAATGAAATATCTAATCGATTGAGAGACAGTTACTCACAATACAGAGACTGTAATAAATTTCGCCTAACCATAGTACTAATGGAACTAATAGACATATACTGCCAAAAAACAACTCAAGTGGAACACACACACACATATACAAATAAACTAGAGCTGGGGAACTACCTCCTTTATTAAAAAATTAAAACTAAAACTCAAAGACAAAGTACGAATATAAAATAACATCGACCTCCAAATTCTTGTCCCTCATGGAACAACCACTCTGCCGTGCGTCAAAATTCAAGGGAAATCAATTGGCTCAATTAGAAGTAAGAGATCGCGGCACTAACTATCAGATTATTAAGGCCTTGTCACCCACCGGAAGCTCATCGGGTTAAATATGGTCGAGAATCTCCCAACTAGAATCATCTGACTCTATCCCTACCGAAACCACCGAACTGTCGATCAACCTTGTCAGCCACCACGGCGGCGGTGGCAGAAGTCCCACCCAAATGGAAGCCCTAGTATTTGAGAATACGAAAAAGACGGAGAGAGAAAAAGGGAAACCCTCCAAATGTTTCACAAAAATATCTATTTAGTTGTATTTATTGAAACTTAAGACCACTACAGTTTTGATTGTTGTCTTGAATTATCTCCTGTTTGGTTTTGTCATGATTAAGACTATTATTCGGATACTGGAGGGATTTTTTTTTTTTTTTTTTGAAAGGGCAGATACTGGAGTATTGGTAAGTGTTTATTTTTATTTTTTATTTTTTATTTATTTTTACGGTGTCGGAGTCTCAAAATTAATAACGTTATAATAATTGATCACTTGTTAGATACTCATCAACTATTGATTTAACTACATTATAGAAGAAACGGAGGGAAAGCACAAATTTTTATTTTTTAATTTATCCTTAAAAAAAAAAAATCAATAAACGAGAAAAAGTGCAAACTCTTGGGGAATTTTTCGCTGGGCAATCCAATTATGGAGGGGAAAAGTGAAGTGATGGAAAACTAGACTGAATAGGAGGAGAAAAAATAATAAATATTTTAGCAGTATCTTTGATTGTCAAAGTCACATTCCTTTAAAGAAATTGATGACCGAACTTGCAAGGTGGAACTCTCTTCCGTCTTGGAGGAGCTTTCCTCATGATCAGAACCGGAACCAAAATTGTTGTCAAGATCAGAATCGGATTCACTTACGGATCTTCCATACGAAAAGTTATCAGCATCATTGGTCTCTGTCTCGAAGAGTTCCGATTCCAAGGAATCAGCTTCCATCTGTATTGCACCTGTGGAAACGCAATCACTTGCACACTTTTCTAATTCTTTAGGTTTCCCTGACTCCATGGTGCCTTTTCTCGAACCGCCCAAGATCGAAATGGGATTCCTATCATTTGGGTCACCGTAAAGTGCAATGTGGCTGTGATATAGCTCCAGTTCCTTCTCAGCGATGGAAATGAATTGCCGTACGGACTCAAGTGATTGCTCGTACTTTGATTTTTCCAAAGCCTGAGAACACAAAGCCGAAAAGTTAAGTAAACTTGTGATGCGAGGACAAGGGGAAAAAGTATTCTGAAGCAAAACGAAAACAAAAACAACACGACACAAAATGGGTACACATGCAAAACAAAATATCGCCTTGAAGCTGTCTTGACAAGTGCATCAATTTCCTTGTTAAGGAAGTGTGGTTCTTGCAGTGTCAAAACGGACAGTTGCATATTTTATAGTTCCAATTTGGAAAGTAGAGCATGACAGCATGCTTCTCTGGTGCCACTAATCTTGCCATGGCATCTCAATAACTACATACATTTCGGTTGGTTGGTTGCAACATGACATGGTGGTTTGTAACAACCCACCACGATTGGGTCAGGTGGTCCACATTATCGATACTAAACCATCAATAGCCCTTTCCACTTTGGTGGCTTTACTCGGCAATCAATATTTGATGCTTTGAAGACTACACCAAGGAATAATGAAATTAAATCACTCTAAACCTTATAATTATGCCTAACATAAGTGCTTAATAGAGGATTATGACGTCCATTAGTAATAGTTATTTGAAAAACCTCAAAGCATATTGGTCTAAGTAGAATGTGAATTCAGCTAGTGAACATTTATGTAACAACTACTTGTGAACGAAAACAATGAAAATTCCGAATGGATAAAAGCCATAGTTAGAAATAAGCTAACTGATTTGCACCGAATTGAAGCATTTTAGAAGTTGCAAGTTAGTAAGCCTCACCCTTTTCTTGGACAGCGTATCTATGGGTGACATAACCTCTGGCTGCACGTAATTTCTTCCTCGATAGAATATAATGGTGTCATTTCCAATTATCTGAATTGGGATCCCGCCACTTAGTCTGGCGATTTCTTGTGCATAGTCGTGAACTTGGCCAGGTTTAGAGGAATTGCAAATGACCTTCACGGTTTCATGTTTTTTCCAGTGCATATACATATTTAGAATTACACCTCCAAAAATTCCTCTTCTGCCGATCGGTACGTAATTAGACTTCTTTTGAGCCATTTTCTTCATATAGAATCGTTCCTCTCCAGTCAGGTTGACTGGTTCTACAACAGGACCTTGTACTTTTGGAACTTCATACCGCTTAAGTCTTTCAATCAGCAAAGCTTCCTTAATTTTGGCCTGAGAAAGATAAAAATAGGAATTATTTCGCCATAATTTCAAAGAAGAGTTGCCTGAAGAAACCATAGATATTTATCTGGTACTACAATAAAAAACGGTTTTGAAAAGAAGTCTGCAGGGAAAAAGAAAAGGGTAATTATCATCCTTGTAAACTGTATTTTCTCCATTAATATGGAAGTTTTGATAATATCAAAATTGGGGACACCCAGTGTTTTTCTCAAAACGGCTGAAAACTCTCTCCAACTCAAATGCCTCAGTTCCTAAAAGCCTCGAGTCACATGAATCTATCCCTTAAGGTGCATGACTTGGCTCAATTTGTATGCCTCAATCCATGAGTAACAGACATGCACCTTGGGGCGTGCTTTCACCACCTCGAGTTAAAGCGCGCCTGGCACATGCGTCAAAAGTTGTTTTAAACGATGCTCCAATTATTTTACCAGAATCTAACTTTTAACCAGAGAATTAAAGCTGGAACAAAATTTCTCTCCATATTTCCTTGTAGGGGGAGAATTAGACCTCATACTACTACAAGATTGGTGATAAGAACTTAAAATGACCTTGTGAAATGTACTTCCTAGGTATGATACCATCCCTTACTATACTGCAACAGTCCCTTGCTTCATTGTACGCAACATGTCTACCACTGCAGTAAAATGAAAACGAGAAAAAGGGATCTCTATCGCTTAGAAGCACCGAATTTCTCCCTAGGTTTGCCACTAACTAATAAGAATACTGAAAAAATAAAGGAAAAATTGCCGATAAAAAAGTATTGTTCTCTTATCTATAATCAGTTTGATATGAAATCCTCCATCGCCATAACCAATCCCATCTTCTAACACCAGTCGAGAGCTCAAGGAAAATATATAATCAGCCTAGTCTGATCTCTCCAGAAAAAACATCATTTTGTTACTTCCAAAGGACATCATTTTGTTCATCACTGTGGAAAGACATCATTTTGTTTTAATAGAGGAAAAAAAAAAAAAAACAGCAGGACAGCCAAAGGACGGGTCCCACAAGGAAAAAAGAAAAAACAGAAAAGAAGGTCTAAAGCAAGTAGAAAGTAGAAACTACTCTACTCTAATGCCAAAAAATTTATTAAAAAAAAAAAAAAAGAAAGAAAGATAGAGAGAGAGCCCCATTCCATCGAAATATTCTGCTCTGAAATTTGCCTTCAAAAATTCAAGAATTCCTCTCAAGCCAAATGGCCCATAAAATAGTGAGCATTAAACACCTCCACAATCAAACAGCTTTGCTACTTCCACTCTTGGAGTCTTAAGGAACTTGCTATCACAGCTTTCTGGCACAGGTTCGGTAATAGGAAAAGACATTTAGGAATGGTCGCAGCTTAAGCATTTCTATGGGGGCTTTGGTTGGAGAGAAACCGTAGAACTTTTAAGGGTAGCAAGGAAGATTATGGTGTCATTTGGGACAATGTTAAATACGGACAGCTCTTTGGGTGTGTAAAGAGAACACAAACTCAATAGTATGTTGAAATTAGTAGTTGCCACAAGAACATAATCAACAAGCCTTAAGATCTCCAACAACTCAAAAATAAAAGAAATATAATGTCAATATTTATATGTTGATGTTAGGAAAACCATACACTAAACTGCAACTCTATAACCACACTAGTTCACAAGGAAACAATCTCACTAAAGTCTCCAAACTATAAGGCCATCTTACTTTGCAACAATAGTTCAATTGTTACATCCACAGTTCCTAACTCAGGAGTTTGTCTTCGTTCATTAACTTTGGTGTCATTTCATTATTGTTTTTGGACATTGATCACTTTCTGTCAAATTTTCGGCAGAAATCTTCGCTATCTATCCCTCATCTCCCAGTCAAAAAAAATAGGCAGAATGTGCGTATATATCATTAGGCAAACACAGAGAATATTTCTAAGTCTACTGAAGGACGCCACAAATTGAAGTTCGGAATCATAAGTGAAATCAGCCCTAAAAATTAGCAGTTGCGTTTACTCAAAGTTTTGAGTCTTTTAAAACGTCAATTATGATGGAGAAAGTGTTTCTCTCCTCATTGTATTGTTGCTAAGAAATGATTCAACTTACACCCACCTTTTCAAGCTTGTACTTGATTCTCTCTTCCGCATTGGCAAACTTTTTCTTTTTACCCTTGACATTAAGCCTACGAGGGTCTCTCTTATTCGCTGCTTTTCTCTTCTGCTTCTCTCTCTTCCTCCGCAGCTTCAATCTCTTCTTTGTCAGCCACTTCTCCTTCTTCGGAGGATCCACCCCGTGTGTTTTGAACTTGGGCTTCCCTTGCGATATCACTAGATTCACTGAACCATGGCTCAAATTTCTCCAAAACCATAATGGGTTAGATGGGACGGGATGAATCAGGTGTTTGGATTGCCAGAAAATAGATGCTTGCTGCACTGGGGAAACCGACCTGGACGAAAATTGGCAGGGAAGAAGTTTATGTTATCTAGTATGTGCCACGAATCCGTAACTACTAAAGTAAAAAAAAGCAGTTAGTTGGCTCATTCGATGGAGCCTCGACCTTCACTATAAGGTTTTCGAGAAACACAAACCTCCTAAACCCTTCAAAGTATTTCAAACTTCTGTATATACACTCAATTCAGCATTACCACTTCCACCAAATGAAGGAACAAACGGAAAAAATTTAAGCCAATTAGCTAGACTAATTCAACCTGATACAAATAATAATCCAAAACAGATATTACAAATGAAATAAAATATATAACGAAATAAAATCCTAGACTATTTTAGAAAAGTAACCTAACAGTAAGTGAATTATGCGGATGAATAAATCAAACGAAGAACAAATTCAAATTCACTGAAACTCAGAAATGGGTTTTAGTTTTTACGGGCTTAGTCAGAGTTTGTGTTTGGATGGAGGGAAAACTTCTCGGAAAGTAGAAAGAAAACGAAAATGAAACATGTCAAGCAAAAGACGAACTGAACAAACACACATATATACACCTCTGTATATGTGTGTGTGTGTGTGTGTGTGTGTTTGTGTGTATAGCATACCTGAGAGAGAAAGGGTTAGGAGGTAAGCGTCTGAAGAGAGAAGAAGCCCTGGAGAAGCTACGAAACAAAACTTTCGCCATTTTTGCCCCTACACTTTCGTCGGAGAATGTTAAAAAGTTGAAGGACAAACGGTCTCACTGAACCCGGCTCAACCCGTCCTGGACCGGTCCGGCTTGTAATTTTTGAATTCGTTGAGCGATGATCCTCCAAGCCGTGGTTCAGCCCGTGGGCCACGTGTCATCAAAAGACATATTTGGAAACAAAAGTTGACTTTTACTTTTGCAGTTTCACCAATCATATCGTTACACGTCAGCACCAATTGAGCCCTCATATTTACAACATGAACCCCTCACCTTCTCTCCTCTCTCTCTCTCTCTCTCTCTCTGAACTCTCGAAACCTAAGCAAACGCCTTTCCATGTTCTTCACGATCATCTGACCAGAATCGGGTCGCAGATTTTTCAGTAAGATTATTGTTTATTATCTTCGAATTTTGGTTGTAAATTTTTATATCTTTCAATTACTGTAAAGGAAGTTTTTTTAGGGTATTCTTATTTTTCCCTGCGTTGGGCGGGACAACTTGGAGAATTTTACCTATATTCTGTTCTAGTTTTGATATCTGTATGTGATAAATTTGAAGATTTTTCAGACTGGAAATTTTTTATTTTGATTTTCTACTGGCAATTGGAGTTTAATCGCGTTTTGTGCCTTTTTTCTTTTTTTTTTTTTTCTTTTCGTTCACAAAATTTCATGTAGTTGTTTTGTTGAGGCTATAAATTTCATGTATATAGAACCTAGAAATCCGCAACGATTTTGTTTGATCAAGTTGATCCTTTTATTGATTTTTCGTTTTCGATTCTTCTGAAAATTTAGCAGAAATTTGGGATTTTTTAAGAATTATATGAAATGGTTTTTTTCTCGATTATAGTTTCTTTTTCACAATAAAATTCAGGAAAGGAAATAAATTAAGCAGCTAACTTTTCTTTTTTAGCCACCAATTGACCTTGTTATTAAAAACTGGACTTGGGATTTAAATTCAAGTGGCGGAGTTATAAATTCGAATCGTCTTTTTCTGTTTTGTTACTTGTTAATTTCTCATTGTTTTGGGAAATTTAGAAGGAAACTACCGGTTTAGCATTTGAATTTATGATGTAAATTGGGAATTGGAAGTTCATTAAGAGAAATTTTTTTATTGATGTAGTGGAGTTTGGCGTCGATGGTGATGTTAATGGGGACATTTTACGAAATTCTGTCGAGGTGGAGACTAGTCGGGGAGGGGATGAAAATGAAACCGGTGGAAGTTCGGTTGAGGGTGCATTCCAACAGGATCAGGATGAAAAGATGATTCAAGATTCTTCTGGGATAGATTTAATTCCAGTAGGAGTGCCGGCTACATCAATGGTACAAGCGGATGAGCCGTATGTGGGGCAGGAATTTGAATCGGAAGCATCTGCGCATGCATTTTACAATGCATATGCCACACGCATTGGTTTTGTCATCCGTGTAAGCAAACTCTCTCGTTCAAGACGCGATGGATCTGCAATTGGCCGTGCCCTCGTTTGTAACAAAGAGGGGTATAGAATGCCTGACAAGCGTGAAAAGATTGTAAGGCAAAGGGCGGAGACAAGAGTTGGTTGCAGGGCAATGATTTTGGTGAGGAAAGTGAGTTCGGGGAAATGGGTTGTTACAAAATTTGTGAAGGAGCATACTCATCCTTTGACTCCTGGAAAAGGTCGAAGAGATTGCATCTATGATCAATATCCGGTTAGTTCATGCTCTTCATTCACCATATTATCCATAAACAATTCAAATAATTTGCTCTCTTTATATTCTAACACTAGTATTTTAGCAAATCTGGGTGTTGATATAAACTCCGGTGATTTTTGTGATTTGTTATTGTGTATGTAATTTACTACTCACTTTTCAAATGAGAGTTATGTCCCCCTTCTTCCCGTGCTATTACTTCTCTATTCTCATGAAAGCTCTGTTTTTTGTAACTAAATTGAAAGCAGTAAACCATAGACTTTTCTAAATAAATTGAATGCAGTAAACCATAGACTGTACAAGACCCTCTTCAACATAGCAACTGGTAAGGGCTTTGGATCATATTTAAGACAATTACGGTGTTCGTGACTCTGCTTGCCATGCTTACACTTGTAAATGCCATTTTTCTAAAGCTTCGAGAAGTGTTTGCATTCCTAGTTAACCTGTTTTATCAAATATTAGACTGAAGATACATTTCCTGCTAGATTGCCATGAAAGGATTCCACCAATTAGGATTTGTTTGTGCCAGGTTAAACAACTGTTAAAGTGCATTTAGACATCCAAGGATTGTCTTGTATGGTCTAGGGCAAGTACAAGAATATATTAGCAACCCTCATAAACCAACGATAGATCCCCTGAAGCTTCAGCTCTGTTCTAATAGATGTTAAATATTATTCACAAATTCAAGTGCGGACGAGCATTTATTTTAGGAGGTGGATACTAAACAACGCCTTGTGGCTTTTTCCCTGCACATTTGCTCATATCTTTTGTTGATGTGTTGCTATCCTCTGGTTTCCATATCTTGAAAACGGGCAATATATTTCTTTACTTAAAAGAGAAAAAAAAAAAAAAAAGGGGAAATCATGTATAAGTTTCCAGTCACTTTGGCGGCGGCTGTTTTTAAATTTTAGTTTGGTGTTTTCTTTTCTACATCTTAAAATGCTTTCTCATTTGCTATTCTCACTTTATTGTTTTCTTTTTTCATTTTTTTTTTCTAAGCTAAAAATGGTCCTTCCTAAAACACGCACTACGTAGAGCAACGACTTCTGTGGACAGCTTGTCACTTTAAGCTGTAAAATAACAAATTTACATTCAACTTTAACGTCAAATGATGACAAATGTGACACGAAAATTTTTCTAGTTCCTATTAAAATCAATACATTCTTCATGAAAGGAAAAGTTTCTTTCTTTACTGCTTGACACTTGGTCTGACTAAGTTGTGTGACTCTTCTTTGATCAAGGTCAGGAGTTCTTTTTCTTCTTATTTTATTTTAATTTGATTCTGGGGCTCATAGTAATCTCCCATTTATTGTACTTCCTTTCTGTTTATTATAAGAATGTAGGGTGATAGTAAGGGTGCCAGAGGGAGAAGGGAGAAGGAAGGGAAACAGGGAATCCAACTAAATAAACTGAAACAAAAAGATAACTTAAAAAATAAAAAGAATGTATTTTTCGAATTCATCAGAAAAGAATGGGATATCAATTTTTAGCGAGTTTAGTGCTGGATCTTTTTTTCATAAAGAAAAACATTGATTTATTAAGTAACTGGCTTTGATATTTCCATCAGAATGTGATTGTTTTTATTTTTTTATTTTTTTATTTTTTTATTTTTAAATCATTAGCAGGAAGACGGACTTAAGCTAGTGATTGATATTCTAATTTGGTGCCTACTTCTTTCACAAATCCCTAGAAATTAGTGGTTCAGGGTTCTTCTTTCGTTCGTTGTTTCACTTTGCTGTGATGAAGGGAGAAAATTGTTCCCGGAAAGAAGTGGAGGGTTTAACACCTTTGTCTTGTTTGTTCAGTGATTTTATTGCTCATCTTTGTCTTATGAATCATGATAGCCTAATTTGTTCAGATTTACTCGTGATTACATTTAATGGAGGAGGCCTCAGCCTTTCTGTCATCCTCTTGTTGTGTTTACTGCAAATCTAGTCCTGAAGTTCTTGACGTAACGTCTTTTTGCATTGTCCTATGGCAATGAACTTGTTTTAGATTATTGAAGGAAGCTTTAATTATGCGTGTTTCCTGCTAGGGTGAGGTTCTCTCTTTATGAGAATTTTATGTGGTTTGAAAGCAGTAAGAAGCTGGAAGTTTGGGAAATGGTGCGGTCCTTACAAATAAATAAAGGCAATATGATACCTTGAAGATGAGTCTCAAATGTAGATTTTGTTGCAGTTATTATTACTACAATGTTTTGCTGGAAACCTGGAGAAAATGGCGGGTAGAGTAAAATTTAGGGATTTTCTGTCAGTATCTTTAGATAGAGGAATTTAAATCATATTCCGCTCTATTTATTCTGAGTTGGATGGCTGTTTCAGTTTTATAGGATTATTTTTTACCCATTTGTTGTTGCCTGTTGCTTTTTGATGTGGTTGAGATGGAATCTCTTCTCCAACTCGTTATGCTATTTTTCTGATTTCTTGATATGAGCTTTCAGTCCATTTTCTGAAATGTATTACCGACACGTGCGCACACATAAACATATCTGAATAAATTAAGTATACTTGCCGTCACCTGCCCAAATATTATGTCTTTTTTTTTTTTATTGAGTCTAATGGTATCTCAAATCCCGCAGATTTATTCTTTGTTATGGATTTTGAAACTGAATTTTATTAGGCTTAATTTGGAAACAGTGTAGCAATTTTCCTTTGCTCAGTCGTAGCAATTTTCTTATCGTAAAACATATGAAGAGGTAGAATTAATGATATTTTTTTTTCTGGACATGGGTTTTCTTTGGACTTTTGTGGCAGAATTAAAACTGGTTGTCAAATGGGGATTAGATCTCGTGATCCTGAAATCGCAAGACATGTAATATTACAGCCCTTGATTGGTATCATAACTCTCTTTTCGACGCCTTCTTTTTTTTTTTTTTTTTTTTTTTTGTAGAATGAGCACGACAAGATCAGGGAACTGTCCCAGCAGCTGGCTATAGAGAAAAAGCGAGCGGCGACATACAAAAGGCATCTAGAACTGATATTCGAGCATATCGAGGAACACAACGAGAGCTTATCAAAGAAGATCCAGCACATAGTAGACAGTGTGAAGGGCATGGAAACAAAAGAGGAGCAAGGTCGTAGATAGTGTCGGTGAGTTGAAGCTTGTTTTTGGGTTTTGATGAGAGAAAAAAATCAGCCAATGGTTTGAAGCACGCTGCGGGTAGTACAATATCCCGCAACCCTACTCCGTTGCATGCTTCATTCTCGTTTTTAGGTACTTTTAGTTAGTTTCCTATAGATTGGATGTTTGGGCCAGTGGCATTCATTAGATTTGGTGTCTGTATAAGCAAATGCGCCATTGTTGAAAACCGATTGGGGGTGGTGGTAGGAGAAGGAGAAATTAGGGTTTAGTCATGTATAGGTTCCCATTGCGCCCATCCTTGGGTAGATCACTCATTAAAAAAAGAGGAGGGGGGGGGGGGGGGGGGGGGATCTCTTATCCCAAGGAAAAATTGGATTATTCCATTGTGTTTCATGCGGAATCCCATTTATTTATGCTTGTATAGTATGGATTTTATCCTTCTGTTTTTCCTTTTTTTTTCTTTTTCTTTTTTTTTTTTTCCAAAGCTCTCTACTATTGATAATTCTATTGCATGTGCTAAAAGCTATGATAATGCTGAAAATTTAGCATTTGTTCAAAAGATTACTCTTTGATACTATGCTAAATTTCGGTTATTCCTAGTGTACTATTTAATTTTTCAAAACGGCACCCTCAAAGATTAAAAAAGAAGAAGAAGAAGAAGAAGAAGCTAGGGCCAATGATGAGTTCATTAACGCAAGTCGGCTTTTCCGTAAACTGTGTATCACATATATTTTGTAACATTAATTTCGCCTAATCATATTTGTCTTTTTAAACGTACTTTGCTTTAATTTATTAGTGGTAATTATTATAAGAATAAATTGTTTGTTTAGTCACAAACTCTTAAGTTTGTGTAAATTTAGTCTTTTTTTTATTTTTTATTTTTTATTTATTTTTTTTTTATAGTTTTAGGGGGTGTTTGTTTACCATTTCATTTTAAATTAAATTATACTTTTTTAATCATGATTTTTGTCTTTTTCTGAAAAAGTTTTTTGTCTTTTCCGAAAAAGTTTTTTGTCTTTTCTGAAAAATTACTATTGAAACTTAAAAATCTTAAACTAAACTCATTCACCAAACACCCCCTTAATGATCTTAAACTATTAAAATCTGGTTATAAATAATCTTTTCTGTTAATTTTTATACGGAATATGTCAATAATTTAGTTGAAAGTGATGTACATTAAGGGTTAATTTTATTTTGTTAAAAACAGCATCATATTTTTTCTTCATTTCTAGCACTATCACATCATGATTCCCGTTTTAAGTGGATGTATAAAGACATATATGCCCTCAGTAAAATCCTAAACTTATGTTTTTCTCACTTTCCCGCCCCCCTCACCCCTTCCCCCCAGATAATATATAAGTCATAGTAGTTCTAAATTTGAATTTTTTCTTTCATCGTTTTTCTCTCATTGAAGCCTCACGAACCCTCTCTGCACTATTACCTACTGATCTAAACTCACTCTAAGTCTAACAAATCTCACCCCATCTTCGTTCACTCTATTAAACTGACCCTCTCTGTCGTCGTCACAGTTGAGCTAAAGTTGCCAGATCTGCTCCTACTCTATTTGAGTAGAGATTTTCCCACTTCTAATTAGCAAATCTAAGGTAATGCTACTTGTTATTTGGTTTTATTTGTTACTATATGCTTTAAATGGGGTGCGTTTTGAATTATACTCTAAAAAATGATTCTCTATTAAACTTTTAAGGGTAAGTTATCGGTCTCCTGTAGCACATGTGGATAATAAGTAAGATAGATTTCTTGTGTTTTGTGGTCTTTTATTGTAATATTTCTCGAGACTAAAAAATTACTTAACTAATAATGGTAAACAACATAATGACCGTTTGGTCATCATATTAATGACTAAGTCAGTCAATAATATTTTTACCAAATAGAAGTCATGATTTTGACCATAATGAAAAAAAAAAAAATTTATTTGCATTTCATTTGATAGTCTAACCCAAATGGTTATTGTCATAATCACTAAGAGGAGTAACAACCTGGATTCTAAATGACAATTGAAGTTTTGACCATTTTTGAGAGTTTAACAAAATTGGTCATTTCCATAATGATCAAAAGGTCAATTTTATTATGACCTATGTACGAATGTAAAATCTATAGAAACTAATAAAACAACAAGGGTTTTAAAACAAAAATTTGAGTTGTCATACGTTGTGCATAATGGGGAAATTAAATGAATTTGCCAAACTTTTGTTTCGCCTATCATTTGGGATTTAAACAAAAATGGTCATTTTCATAATGACCATCTGGTCATTATCATTGTGACCAGTTCTGAGATATAAGTCACCTCTCGATTTCAACCAAAAAGGTCATTTTCATAATGACCATCTGGTCATTCTCTTTGTGATCAATTTTGAGATATAAGTCAACTCTCGATTTGAATAAAACTGGTCATTTTCATAATGACCATCCGATCATTATCATTGTGACCAGTTTTGAGATATAAGTTACTTCTCGATTATTACCAAAAAGGTTATTTTCATAATGACCATTTGGTCATTATCATTGTGACCAGTTTTGAGATATAAGTTACCTCTCGATTTGAACCAAAAAGGTCATTTTCATAATGACCATCCGGTCATTCTCATTTGACCAGTTTTGAGATATAAGTCACCACTCGATTTGAACTAAAAATGGTCAGTTTTATAATGACCATCCGGTCATTCTCATTGTGACCAAGTTTTGATATATAAGTCAACTCTCGATTTGAAGAAAACTGGTCATTTTCATAATGACCATCCGGTCATTCTCATTGTGACAAGTTTTGATATATAAGTCACCTCTCGATTTGAACTAAAAATGGTCATTTTCATAATGACCATTCGGTCATTATCATTGTCACCAGTTTTAAAATATAAGTCACTTCTCGATTATTACCAAAAAGGTTATTTTCATAATGACCATTCGGTTATTATCATTGTGACTAGTTTTGAGATATAAGTCACCTCTCGATTTAAACAAAAAAGGTCATTTTCATAATGACCATTCGGTCATTCTCATTTGACCAGTTTTGAGATATAAATCACCTCTCGATTTGAACTAAAAATGGTCAGTTTCATAATGACCATCCGGTTATTCTCATTGTGACCAGTTTTGAGATATAAGTCAACTCTCGATTTGAAGAAAACTAGTCATTTTCATAATGACCATCCGATCATTCTCATTGTAACTAGTTTTGAGATATAAGTCACCCCTCGATTTGAACTAAAAATGATAATTTTCATAATGACTATTCGGTCATTATCATTGTTACCAGTTTTAAGATATAAGTCAACTCTTGATTTGAATAAAATCAGTTATTTTCATAATGACCATCCGGTCATTATCATTGTGACCAGTTTTGATATATAAGTCACCTCTTGATTTGAACAAAAAAGATCATTTTCATAATGACCATCCGGTCATTCTCAATGTGACCAGTTTTGATATATAAGTAAACTCTCGATTTGAATCAAAAATTGGTCATTTTCATAATGACCATCCGATTATTCTCATTGTGACCAGTTTTGATATATAAGTCATCTCTCGATTTGAACTAAAAATAGTCATTTTCATAATGACCATTCGGTCATTATCATTGTCACTAGTTTTTGAAATATAACTCAACTCTCGATTTGAATAAAATTGGTCATTTTCATAATGACCATCCAGTCATTATCATTATGACCAGTTTTAAAATATAAGTCACTTCTCGATTATTACCAAAAAGGTTATTTTCATAATGACTATTCGGTTATTATCATTGTGACTAGTTTTGAAATATAAGTCACCTCTCGATTTGAATAAAAAAGGTCATTTTCATAATGACCATTCGGTCATTCTCATTTGACCAGTTTTGAGATATAAGTCACCTCTTGATTTGAACTAAAAACGGTCAGTTTCATAATGACCATCCGATCATTCTCATTGTGACCAGTTTTGAGATATAAGTCAACTTTCGATTTGAAGAAAACTAGTCATTTTCATAATGACCATCCAATTATTCTCATTGTGACTAGTTTTGAGATATAAGTCACCTCTCGATTTAAACTAAAAATGATAATTTTCATAATGACTATTCGGTCATTATCATTGTTACCAGTTTTAAGATATAAGTCAACTCTTGATTTGAATAAAATCAGTCATTTTCATAATGACCATCCGGTCGTTCTCGATTTGAGATATAAGTTAATCTCGATTTGAACTAAAAATAGTCATTTTCATAATGACCATTCGGTCATTATCATTGTGACCAATTTGGAGATATAAGTCAACTCTCGATTTGAATAAAACTTGTCATTTTCATAATGACCATCCGGTCATTCTCATTATGATCAGTTTTGAGATATAAGTCAACTCTCGATTTGAATAAAAAACTGGTTATTTTCATAATGACCATCTGGTCATTATTATTGTGTCTAATTTTGATATATAAGTCACCTTTTGATTTGAATCAAAAAGGCCATTTTAATAATGACTATCTGGTCATTCTTCTTGTGATCAGTTTTGAGATATAAGTCAACTCTTGATTTGAATGAAATTGGTCATTTTCATAATTACCATCCGGTCATTATTATTGTGACTAATTTTAAGATATAAGTCACCTCTTGATTTGAATCAAAAAGGTCATTTTAATAATGACTATCTGGTCATTCTCATTGTGACCAGTTTTGAGATATAAGTCAACTCTTGATTTGAATAATATTGGTCATTTTCATAATTATCATCCGGTCATTCTCATTGTGACCAGTTTTGAGATATAATTCACCTCTCGATTTGAACTGATAAGGTCATTTTCATAATTACCATCTGGTCATTCTCATTGTGACCAGTTTTGAGATATAAGTCACATCTCGATTTGAACTAAAAATGGTCATTTTCATAATGACCATTCAATTTTGATATATAAGTCAACTATCGATTTGAATAAAACTGGTCATTTTTGTAATGGGCATCCGGTTATTATCATTATGACCAATTTGAGATATAAGTCACCTTTCGATTTGAACAAAAAAGGTCATTTTCATAATGACCATCCGGTTATTCTTATTGTGACCAGTTTTAAGATATAAGTCAACTCCCGATTTGAACCAAAAACTGGTCATTTTCATAATAACGATCCGGTTATTCTCATTGTGACTAGTTTTGAGATATAAATCACCTCTCTATATATGTCATCATTTTCCCTTCCTTTGGAACATGAATATAATATTGACTAACTTGTTGTTGTTTCATTCAGAAATAGATGAGGTTTGTGTTTTCATTAAATGTAATGATCAATGGGAAGGCACATTGAGATATGTTGGTGGCAAAATGAAGGAAATATTGGTGCCCGTTACCGCAACATATGTTGATCTTATTGAATTGGTCAGAAGTGTTATTAGGATTAGGGCCCTATACAAGACTATAGTCATGAGATACGGCGTTAAACCTGAAATGCCTCCTGTGAGGATACAGTGTGATGTTGACGTTAAATTCTACATATAATTAAAAAAGAAAGATGTTCATGTGCTTAGCAAATTTTCAATTAGCATCGATGTATTGGATGAGTCTGCGGTGGAAGCCATGCCACCGGAGGTAGGGGAAAGCAACCACATAGACGTTCAACCTTCTAGGGAGGGTGGACAGAGTGATGAAGCCATGCAACCTGTAAATGACAGTAATCTGATCATCCTTCCTCCTCGTCCTCCTTATATCCCTTCTCCTACAGTAGATCCGGATTTGCACACTAAATATGGAATTGAAAAGCAACATCAATTATTGAACAATGACTTATGCACGGCCTTTGATGATTGTAATGCCGGGGAATTGAATGTTGCAGATGCTGCTCGTCATTCAAATGAAAGAGTATCGCAGCAAGCATTGGAGTCCATTCTATTGTCAATAATACTATATCTCAATTTGTTAATGTACCAAGTAGTGACAGTTTATCCGGCTCTGTAGTTGTTGTTGATTTTACACCTGTCATAATGCGCATAAATTGTATTTTTGAGAATAAAAAGTTACTTCAATACCATCTTCATTACGATGCCATGAGTAAACACTACCAATTCAAGGTGAAGAGGTCGAACTCTACTCTATTACATGTGATATGTATAGATAATTAGGGATGTCCATGCCAATTGCGTGCGACTAGGATGAGCGGTAGTGAATTGTTTGTTGTGAAAAGGTTTGACAATGTCTATACTTGCTCAATTGCAATCGTTCAAGGGCATCATTGTCAAGCCAAGAGTTGGATGATTGGGGAGTGTATTAAGACAAAATACTTGGATCCGACTAATACTTCATGTAGACCTTGAGATATAATGCGAGATATGCCGGCCGAATTTGGAATGTCTTTCAATTATATTAGAGTATGGCGAGAGAAGGAAGCTACATTAACCAACCTCAAGGGTGATGATGCAAAGTCATACAAAAGTAATTTCCTTTATCTGGTTATATGTTCATGACTGGCATTATAACTTATATATTTACAACATGGTAATGATTACTTGATAATTACAGTTCTACCCACGTGGGTCGAAATGGTTAAGAGAAAAAATCGTGCATCCGACATTCACATTGAGACAGACTTAGAAAATTGTTTAAAATACTTCTACATGTGCTGAGCTGCTTCAAAGCACGGTTGGTCTTATTATCATCCATTAATTGTGATTGATGGATCAGCATTAAAGGCCAGGTTTGGAGGAATGCTATTTGCAGCATGTGGTCACAACATAAATGACTCTATATTTCCACTTGTATTTGGTATCGTTTCGTCAGAAAGCAATAAATCATGGAAATGATTTTTCGAGAAGCTAAGGGATTCAATCAGCATGCGAGAGTCTCTTGCTATTATGGCTGATAAGCATAAGGGTATCAAATATGCAGCCAACCACATGTATCCAGATGCTGCCTTCGGGATATACGTCCAACACTTGGCTGCAAACTTGAAGACTAGGTATGAAGATTTCAAAGACCCTTTGAAGACCTATTTTGACGGTGCATCGAGGTCGTATCTTTTAAGTGAGCACCAGCGTCATATGGAATCCATCCGTTGTAACGACCCGCCTAGCACAGGCCGTTACCGTACATACATACATGCATTCATACATAGCTTTTACAACTTACTTAATTACTACATGAAACACAGCGGAAATTTTTTTTTTTATAAGGCGTATATACATATACAAAACATAAACATAATCAGTACTATTTCTGGTGCATACTACTCAGTAGCCATAATTATACATGCCATAATTTAACATAATTAGCAAAACGCGTAGCAATTCCCATTTTCCACCATTCACAGTGCCCGGCCACGCGACTCCACCTTGCATCATCAAATGCCAGCAGGTTGTTTACCTACAGCATAAACTTAACACAATGAGCTTTCGCTTAGCAAGTACAACTCCTATACCGCGACTCGTAACTTATAACAAAACATACCATCACTCTATTGCATATACTTCAAGACATATAGCATGCATGAACCATTTATGTTCATATTATGCTCACTTATTTCTGCAACTACTTGTTCTACTTAGGGGCCCTTAACATGTGTGTTCGTACCCGGTGCGCGACTATGAATTGGTTGGGGCGGCCAAACCATATCCAACTCAACCCACAGTCCAACACGACCTGGTGCGGGTGGCACGACACAGGCGACGTATCGCCTTTACCTACTTTTCATCTTGTCATTCTTATTCGTGTCATACATGATCTTATTTCATGAACATCCCGTTCAATGACATTTTATTATCATTCATATACATTTAATATATATTGTAAGCATACGTTGTTTACTTAACACATTTCATAGCATATACTTAATACATACACATAACATCGTAACATCTCATAACACATAGCATGACAATAAAATCTAGGCAAGTATACAACTACTAGACTATGCTGTAGGCGGCGTTGTACTTACCTTGTCTATGCCTGTTGATATGCTGTTCCACCTCGGGGCTCAGCTGCAGGTTATATCTTGCTTAATCGAAGGAATAGTTAATATTCTAGCCTATGACCATAATAATGTTGGTTATCCACCAACATTCATGCAATGCATTGGTTATATGTCCCCCCTATCTTAAAACATTTTATGTGCGGTTATGTTGGATAACCTTTTAAATTTATTACACGGGAGAGCGTATAAAGGTTAGGCTAACACCTAACCTTAAACTTATCATTATCCTAATTAGGTTAACCAAAGTCAACCTCTTGATTACTAAAGTCAACCCTCCGTTGGGCTAACTTCGGGCTTTGGGGCTAAGCCCTGTGGGTCGAGTATAAATTCCCAATCACCGTTCATCTTAACTTTTTACCTAGCAAACCTTGAATTTTAACACTTTATTCTTTTTTCTTTGTCTTTGAAAGAGCTTTTGGCATAAAAGCCGAAAAACTGCTATAATTTCCCTTAAAAATCCTTGGATCTTAAAACTGGGTTTTTAAAACATTTGAGGATTTGAAACTGCCTTTGGAACAGTTTCCGTGCTTAAAACAGAGTGTTTATACCGAAAAACAAATTTTCTCTATGGGTTCTATAAAATTCTGTGCAGGAATATTTTGCTCCCTGCACAGTTTTCAGATTTCAAGGTCTAGCTTAAAATCCTTTTAGAATTTGAAAAAGTTTCCTTCACAAAAGTTCTAGCTCTCAAAGAGATCTAAAACTTTCGTGTTTTACAAAAATTCTGATTCTGCACCGATTAATACCAGTTTTTATTTGAATCTCGGTGATCTTAAAAACGGCGTCCTGATGGACCACCTACGGTTTTTCGTGAAAACGGAGGCCTTTGGAACCTCATTTTGAGAAACGGTCCACGTAGCCCCCTAGGAAAGACCCTGTTCTACAACTTTCGTGTTTTACGTTTTTGCCCATTCGGCCTCTAAAGGCCTGCAATTACCTATTTCCTGAGGCCGACCAGTTTGGAACCCGAACTGGCAGCCTTGCTTACTAAATTTGGTTTACGTCCTAATTTTCGGTTTCTACCTCAACCGATCACATCGGGAGCTTAAAGACACACCATGCAGCATTTCTAACGTCTTGCATGTCCCAACATGCAGCCCTAACCCGTTCATGCAGCCCATAGAAACCGACTCCTAACCTAGGGTTGCATGGCTAGCATGTTCAAACCATTCATTCCATACATTCCATCACATACCAAAATAAATTCAAACCATTCATGCACATGTTCATTCATACCCTAAGGGACATATAACCTCATGTAAGACTTCTAATCATGCAATCATAACATTCCAAACAACCATAAACATATTGATGAGCATAAAGAAACCAAACCACATCTAGCAACCTAATCAAGCACTTTAAGGGAAATAAACTAAATTAGTGAGCTTATGCTCTTACAACCAATAACTTGAACAAATACATTTAAATTTGAACTTAAAAACTTGATTGGAAAAAGATTTGAGCTTTTGAAAAATTACCTTGAATTAGTAGGGTTTGGCTTTAGGTTTTGAACCAATTCTCCCACCCTTGATTCCTAGCTCCTAGAGCCGGTTCTACCTCACCAAAAGAGCACCAAAACTTGGCTTTATGGACTCAAAATCAGCCCCCACCTAGTGCACGGCCACACCACCCCTTAGGACTCAAAATCTGAACATTTTTCCCTTAAAATCCTGCACAACTAGCGGCTGCCTGCAGGG
>CM046382.1:3141701-3185962 GCA_025413485.1 Ficus microcarpa | reverse complement strand
TGTGAGGGAATTGCTAGTTAAAGAATCCACATGGTGGAGGATTAATGGGACATTTTGGAGTTGCAAAGACTTTAGTTGTTTTGCAGGAATACTTCTATTGGCCACATATGAAACGAGATGTTGAGAGAATTTATGGGAGATGTATCACTTGTAGGCAAGTTAAGTCCCGAGTGTAGCCCCAAAGTTTGTATGCACCTCTTTCTATTCCTAATGAACCTTAGGTTGATATTTCAATGGACTTTGTGTTAGTGCTACTTTTGATGTAGTTGATGATTTGAGGACAAGTCTTTTTCAAGAGGGGGAATGATGAGGACATCAAGGCTGCAAGAAAAACTCACGAATCAATTCAAGTTCCAATTCGTCAAGTTAAGTCCCGAGTGTAGCCCCAAAGTTTGTATACACCTCTTTCTATTCCTAATGAACCTTGAGTTGATATTTCAATGGACTTTGTGTTAGTGCTACTTTTGATGTAGTTGATGATTTGAGGACAAGTCTTTTTCAAGAGGGGGAATGATGAGGACATCAAGGCTGCAAGAAAAACTCACGAATCAATTCAAGTTCCAAATGGTCCAGTAACGAGGGCTCGAACTAAAAGATTCAAAGAAGAGCTAAATAACTTAGTCCGGAGAGTTCTACAACAAAACGAGAGCATGTTCACTACTGAGGGTGAACAAAGGCTAGTTTTACTCATCAAAGTTGATCCGGAAGATAGCAAAGCAGCCATATATTTCCATTAAGCCATTGCATCACTAACTTGTATATCCTAGTTGATGTGGACGTTTTTCCCATCAAAGAATCAAATCAAGATTACGTTTTTAAGAAATTCAAGATTCAAAACAAAATTGAAGAAGTTTAGAAGATTTGATCAAGATTTGATTTATTTGTAATCCTATTTGAGTTTTAAAGTTTCAGTTTAAAATTTGAATTTAGATATCTTTTTAAATCCAAATTTATCTAGATAAATCTGATATTTTTTTAGGTTTTTAGTCAAGTGTATCCTTAAGGGTAGGTTTGGAATTTTACAAGTGTAAATTCAGCTATATAAGGCTGACTTCTTAGATTATGAAATAAGATTTTGATGTTTATTCATATTGTGAGTTATTCTTCTTGAGTTCTTAAAGAAACTTATCTGAACTTATCAAGGATTCCTTGTAACGTTCAAATCGACTTATTAAACGGACTTCCATAACCATTTGTGGCGTATTTACCATACTAAGGTTCTTGCTTCGCTAAGCAATGGGTCGTGGTTTCCATCGAACTTGAAAAATCTTGGGTTGTTGTTTTCAAATTTGGTATCGGGTTTCGTCACGTTGTTGGCATGGTTTGTATCAACTAACGTTTGTGATAGTGTCAAGTTTGTTAAGGGATCCCAAGTTCGAAAGCAGAAATTCTTAGAGTGTGTGAAGTTGGCTTTAGTGGGCAACAATAAGGGATTGTGTCGAGATGTGCCTACAAGATGGAATTCCACTTACCTTATGCTTAAGAGTGCTATTCATTACTACCGTGCATTTCAGCATTTAGAGCTATTCAAATTATAAGCATTGTCCTTCTATGATGTGACTTTGTCATTCTCTGGAACAAAGTATCCTATTGCTAACTTGTTCTTCCTTTCTATTTGGCAATGTTGCTTCCATTTGAAAAAACTTAGAGGGCCTAGTAGTAAATTTGGTGATGATGATTACTTACGACATATGGCGGATCAAATGTGGACAAGTTTCAAAAATATTGGTATGAGTTCCATCTTAGCTTGCCTGTAGCATGTGTTCGCAATCCCCAATACACACTTCAATTTGTTGATTTCAGTTACAAAAAGCTTTATGGAGCCGACTGTTTGGAGTCCATTCACTTAAATAACAAGTTCTCTTTGTTCAAAGAATACACGGCCAAGAAAGCTTGAGGATGCAACACCAACTTGCCAAAACACCAGCGCTTCTGGTGCACATGCCAAGGAAAGCGAAATGATGGATACAACTGCAGATGCATTATTTAAGGTAATGTCTCAATTTTTTTTTTCTTTTTGGTTGATGTTTAACATTTCATAAGTCATTATGTTTTATAATAACATTTGTTGCGTCTTAACTTTATGTTCTTTTTCTTGTTTCAAATATTCATATAGGAATTTGATGAGATGTCTACTTCTGAGTTTGGTTCCTCTACCCAAAAAACGCAATTAGAGCTTTATTTTGATGAGTCATTGATGCATTGGAATATGAAGTTAGATGTTCTGCACTTTTGGAAGTCGAATCAATTTCAGTATCTGGAACTTGCTACTATGGCTTGTGATGAGTTGGCTATCCCTGCTTCCTCTGTTGCTTCAAAAGCTTGTTTTAGTATTGGTGGTAGAGTTCTTGATGCATTTCATAGCTCACTTAAACCCAACATGGTTGAGGCACTTATTTGTACCAAAGATTGGCTATTTGGTGAAAAAGGTAATATCAAATTATCAGGCATTAATTTTGTATTGTATATTTTTTAAGTTGATTTGAATTAACATTAACTTTTTAATGTAGGCTCCGAAGAGGAGGTGGAGGACGTCACGCAAGACATTTTCAAATTTAGCTTGAAGGATGAGGAACCCTTCTCACAAGGTTCTACCTCTGCTGTAGCTGATGAAGTTGGAACTGCTGTCCTAATTGTTGTTACTACCACCGCCAAGACAACCAACTAGATTGTTTAGAATATCGAAATTGTTGGAATTTATGTTTGTTTTTTGGTTTCTGTATATTGATTATGTTGCGTGGTGTGACTTGGTTCTAGACTTATGTGCTTGACTTGTTTTAGCTTGGTTATGGACTTGGTTGTGGCAATTATGTTTTGTGAACTAATATGTTAAGACGTAATCTATTGTTGTTTAGGCATTTAATGAGTCAATATGTATGTTTTTATGTTTTTTAAGTACTAAAAATGATTTTTTTTATTGGTAAAACAGGTTCATAACAGGTTAAATGACTCATTTAGTAAGCAGGTTTGGTAGGTTGACACGAAATAATTAAGACTTGTTTAATAAATAGGTTACATGGGTTGTGTCGTGTCAAACTTTTTACTAAAGGGTCGTATTGGGTTTTTGTTTTTTGACATGATTATTAAATGGGTTCATGTCAAGGGATATCGTGTCAACTGAGGAGTCAAACGCAACATGAATACGGCCTACTAACACGAATTGCCGGCCCTACCTCCGTATCTCAAAAAGATTGAGAGATATTCATTAGATACCGATGTTCATGTGCATTCCAACAACTATTGGACCATGGAAGTGAATTAAGAAGGAAAAGTGAGTACAGATCGAGGGGCGGCCAAGTCAGATATAGAAAACTTTACAGATGTAGTAAAAACGTGGTGATAAATCTTAGGGCCCGTTTAGGGGACATCCAGAGATAGTGGTTTAAAGATTGGGTTGAAAATGTGTGCTTGGAGGGAAAAATTTTGAAAAAATTCTGTGATATAAAAAATAATACAAAAATTTGAAATGTGTTCAGGAAAAAAATATGCAAAATGGATCTTATTTTGTTTGTTTCTTCGTTATAAGCTTTTTGACATAAAAATCATCTCATTTTGACTTGAAATGAGAAAGTTATGGACTTCTAAAGTTTGAATTTTTTGAAAATGAAAAAGAGAGAAAATTTGATTTAGAATTGTGATTTTGAAATCCATATGGTGTTTTGTCATCTGGAACTAGTGTCCCAATGAACCCTTAGCTTTACGAGGTCAATTAGAATACGAAAAGAGTGTAAAAATCAAAAGTTTACTATCTAAGGGAAAAACTGTGGTACAACCCCTTTAATACACCATATCGATAGAGCTCATTTTTAAATCATTCAGATGTAAACAAATGGTTAAGAGGTTGCTTGTGCATGGTAACTATAATGTATCTTATCTCATAATAGATTGACAAAAAATTAATTAAAGAATTTAAAAAACAAAATAAATTAAAAAAAGAAAAATTGAAAAAGAAAAAACCCAACCATCATCATCAGCGGAAAGTTAGGAAGGGGGGATTCCTCGCCGAGGGCTCAACACCGGTGGGGCTAGGGAGTGGCTCGTCACTGGGGTTGGGAAGAAAGGGGCTTATCGTCTGGAGAATGGCACGTCTGGGTGGCCTGTGATGTGGATGGATCTAGCCAGCGCCGAGGACTTGACGTTGGCGGGGGTGGTCCGTCGCTTGGGTCACAGGCCTCAGGAGGGCAGGGACTTGTCATCAGGGAAAGGGGAGAGGTGAGGGTGTAGGTCACGAGTGGGGTAGGATCTGACCGGCGGGTGAAGGGACTCAACGTCAGCGAGGCTAAGGGGTGGTCCATCGCCAGCATTGATAGGGGAGAGGCCTATCGTCTGGATTGGTGGGGGAGGAGGGGCTTGTCAGAGGAGGGGGGTTGGGATTTCTAGCCAACACCTGTGTCATGGTGTGGGGGAAGGGATCTGCCGGAGGGGGTCATATGGTGGGGGGATCTAGTTTGCGGTGTCCGTGGAGTGGGGGATTTAGACGCCATTTTTTTATTTCTTTAAATTTTTACTTATTTTTTAGTAATATTATTATGAGGTAAGGTACATTATAACTATCATACCATAACCATTCGATTACATTTAAACAGTTTAAAAATGAGCTATATCGAAAAGGGCTTCATCACATATTTATCCACTATAAGTATTTAAAAATTTTATCAATAATTGCTAAATACTTGGATTTTGGAACAAATACCGGATTTACTCCATAAATTATTGAATTTTCATGTAAATATCAAATTTATTAGAAAACTATAAATTAAAATTCTTAAAAAAGGTAAGTAATGGATTTACTAAAAAAATTCGCAACTTACTTAAGAAAACCCGGATTTACCATTTTTTTTTTTTTTTTGGTTAGGAGTAAATCTATCTGTTTACATTTTTTTTTTTGGAATCTATGTATTTACTTAATTAATAAGAGGAAAAAATTATTTACTTCATTTAATAATACATTAGTTTTCATTTTGAAAAAGAAGATTACATTATTTATTATAATTTGGAAACCCCAAATTTTATAGAAACTCTAACCTACCCCTCTCCCAAATTAGATCTAAAAACCAGATCTTAATAACCACTGCTGCCTCTAGCCAAGTCATCGTCCAATAATGAATCACCAGCTCCCTTCGGAGATCGTGAACGATCTCATCTTGCAGTCAGACACTTATTTTCATGACTAATTTAACACAAAAAAAAAAAAAAAAATCATAAGTGTACATTACAACAATTTAACAAGTTCAAAGGATAAATTGTCAAAACTAGAAGTTTGGGGTTAAATTACTAAAAGATGACAAGTTTGAGGGGTATCGGTCCTAAATACCATACCGTTTAGCACTAATGCTCTTAAACTTGTTATCATTTGGCATCTTACCCCGTAAATTTTTAATTTTCGCATTTACCCCTGAACTTACTGAATTGATGCAATGTACCCATTTTAGTTGATTTTACATTATATTGAAAATTTGTAATTGGAAGATTTACATTAGGGTTTATATTATAGTTTAAAATCTTTGGACGGAAATGAGGTTTTCTGTCTTCACATGAGGCATACGTCAATTTTTCATGACTGATTTATTGAAAAATTTATTCATACGAGGTACATAGCAATAGTTTAGCAAGCTCAAGGGTAAATTACGAATATTGAAAGTTTGGGGGATAAGTAACTAAAAGATGATAAGTTTAAGGTGCATCGATGCTAAATATTCTATATATAGTTCAATAACAAAATAGAAGTACTATGAGGTTCAACGATGATTAGGATGATTTTGATTCAAGAAATATTGATTTCATAAAAACCCAACTACTATCAAAACATTTAGGAAAATTAGATTGGATGTCATTTTTTAATCACTTAATTTAATAGATAGCCAAACTTTTTTTTTATTTGGCAAGATGGCCGTTAGTCATTTTTTAGATTTGGTCAATAAGTGATTAACTATTTAGTGATTAATTTTGAAAATTAGTGATTGATTATAAATTTGGTGATTTACGTTATTGTTAATCACTATTGATTATTACGTTATCAATTATTGATTAACTATTTAAAAAAATAATTTTTAATTAATTTTTTTAAAATTTGGGTTATTTAAAAAAACTAAATATATATATTTACTAATAAATCCCAAAAGATATATTATCAAGCGGAGGCTTTGCAAATATAGGATTAAAATGGCCACTATATTGTAATATTAGACCCCAAAAAGAAAATATTGCAAGGATGACCTCATTCATTAATGAATATCTTGTTTTCTCCAAAATACCCTTTACAAGTAAAAAATAAAATAAAGGAAAATAAAATGACCATCTTCTTCCTCCAAACCCCCCCCCCCCCATATTCTTGAAGAAACCACTCCCATTGTCAAAGAAAATGTCATCTCCTTCACCATTATTGTTCATCTCCACCAATCCCCTCAAATTGATCACCCTTGTATTTGGGTTAACATCTTCCACCACCTTCACATTTTGGGCATTGATTTCCGGCTACAACGAGAGGATAGGGAGTACTAAAAGTTTGTAAAATCCCTAAAATTTTGTTAAGTTCATCTCAAACTCTCTAATTTTATTTAAATTGTTTTCAAAGTTGTTTAGAGATTGGGCATCATAGTTAGGGAGCTTAATATAGAAAAACAACAATGATTCAAACTATTTTACACTAATTTTCGGCTTGTAAAATCTTCAAATTCGTAAAATCCCGTCATAAAAACAGTACAATGACCAGACCAGCCTGACCGGCTAGACCTACTTTGATCGATTTAGTGGGTACAGGGATAGTTCGATAGATTTAACCATTATGAACTAGTATTTAATTTTTCATTTTTTAATTCTTTAATAATATTTTTTTTTCATTCTTTTTTTAATTCTTAAATAACAATCTTTTTTTTTTATATAGGAAAATGAATGAGATTGTCATTTATTTTTGATCTTATAGAGAATGGAAGAAGAAAAATGACGGGTCATATGAATGATATAGAAGGAATAAGGAAATCAAGAGTGTAATACTATTAGATGATCCGCATAAAGTGAAATATTATGAAGTTATTGATTAAATATTAAAAGGCTTTATGTGGACCAAAAGAGTGCGAAATTGAAAATAAGTTACATTCATTTGTGTACAACATCGTCAATCCTAAACTCATTTTGGATGACTTTAATACTAAATGTTATCTTTTAGACATTTATAAAACATCACAACGTAGAAGTATGCCACATGTTGAGCGCATAAAGAAGGTTGCAAGTAGTGATGACAATGATAAAGTAGAACTTGAAGTAGTTGTGATCCATGCACCCCGTTTAGTGCAAGATCGAGTCGATCTTCTCGTTTACCTTAAATGACATAGTGTAAATTGATAACATTACTCATGACTTAGACCTTTTTTTTTTTTTTAAATCAAATATGTAATTTCATGGGTTCCGCTCGATTCACTTATAAACTATTTTTGTCACACTAATCATATTATAGAATAATATTAAAATTTGTTTTTAAAAACTCACATTATGAGAATATTGCTACTTATTTGATTTCAAAAGAACAAGACCAATACAAAAAACTATCGGTCATGTCGTTCTTCTCAGTCCACTTAATATAATGGAGCTAGTCAGCTCGGTTGCATGGTCTATTAAGGACAGCTATCTTGGTCAAATTAAAATATTTGTGACTTGTTCATTTCGTTAAGTGAAAGTTCAAACCAATCTTCTCGCTTATCTTAGATGGTGTAGTTATAGATTGATAATATTACTCATGACTTAGACTTTTGATCAAAGTGTGTAATTTTATGGGTTCCACTCGATTCAGTCACAAAATGTGTTTCTACTATTTTTGTCACATTAACAATATTATAATAATATAAAATCAGTATTAAAAAACTCAAACTATGAAATTATACTTATTTATTTGATTTCAAAATAAGAAGACCAAGACAAAAGAGTATCGGTCATACTATTCTTCTTGATCTGCTCAATATTATGGAGTTTGTCCGCTCGGTTATATGGTCTACTAAGGACCGTTATCTTGGTTAAATTGAATTTTTCATGATCTGTGTCTCTGTTTGATAAAAGATTAGACCAATCTCGCTTACTTTGGATGGTGTAGTGTAAATAGATTATCTATGACTTACATTTTTTGTCAAAATGTATAATTTCACGGGTTTTGCTTGCTTTGCTTACAAAGTGTATTTTAACTATTGTTGTCAAACTAATAATATTGGAATAATATTAAAATCGATATTAAAAAAAAACTTACACTATAGTGCAGCATGTTGGTCTTCTTGGTCTGCTCAATATTATGAACCTACTCAGTTATACGGTCTATTAAGGATGGTTATCTAGGTCAAATTGAATTATTTGTGATCCATACACTGTTAAAATGAAAGATTGAGCCATTCTTCTAGGTAAGATTTTTTTTTTCTTCATCGCCTGTGGTATTATCGGTCATGCCGGTTAGGAAACCAGAGCGCCATTATTTTCTTTAATGGTTTGTCAGATCAGTCAAGTCACATTTATTTCCTGGAGCAACACTCAGTTTTGCGGGTCATGCTGGTAAGGAGACTAGAGTGTTTGTCAATTGGTTTTCTAAACCAACTAGACTAGCATGACCGCCTAGGCCGTTTAGGTATTCTCTAGTTCGGAACAACTATCGGTTTTGCCAGTCATGACACCAATATAGTATGATGCTTTTAAACTAGTTTTCTAAACTGGCCAGACTGCCTATGCCGATTAGGAATTTTTTTTCCAGACCGGTTGTCGTTCTCGTCAGTTTTACTGGTCATGACATCGAAGTAGTATTGATATTTTTTAACTCGTTTTCTGGATCAACTCGACTGGCCTGACTGCCTATGCCTTTTATATTAGGACTGACTGTCGATCTTGTCGGTCTTGCTGGTCATGATACTGAAGTAATGTGATGCTTTCTAACTGGTTTTCCGGACCGATTGGACTGGCCTGACCGGTATAGGAGGTCAGGGATTTTTTTACTTAGATTGGCTGGCGGTTTTGCCAGTCATGACACTAAAGTAGTATGATATTTTTTAACTGATTTTCTGGACCTGTCAGACTCGCATGACGACCTATGCTGGTCATAAATATTTTTACCCAAATTGAAAATTTTATCAACACAATAAAAAAGATTGAAATGAAAAAAATGGGCTAAAAAAAGAAAATAAAAGAAATGAAAAGGACTAAAATGAAAAAAGGACTCAGAAAATGGAGGACCAAAAAATAAATACAAAAGATTAAAAAACGAAGAAAAATGACTAGAATGAAAAAAAAAAAAAAAAAGGTCTGAAAAACCCCAGAGGACCAAAAAATAAATACAAAACTTTTTCGTCTAAAACGAACTATACTGGATGAACTGGGTAGAACAATACTTTTTGATACTTCTATATATTTATAGATAGTAAAAGTAGAGAAAATGAAAAAAACAAAAAAACAAAAAAAACAAAAACAAAAACAAAAACATAAAATAAATATAATCTTGGGTTGGAAAAGTTGAGAAAAAAGGAAAAGCAACACAAAAACTTTTAATTTTAAAGAGAAGAAAACAACGAAATTTTTTTTTTTTTTTTTTAAAGTTTGAACCAAAACTGTGAGTTTTGGTTGAAAATAGGTAGAATGGTAACATTTTTTTGCATATTATATAAACTAGGATATTGGCTCGTGCATGTTAAATTTGTAAATTTCTTTAGACATAAAAAAAATATTAATCTGAAAATTTATTATAAAATTAAACATAACTAAATCTTAAATTAAAAATGAAAAATGAAAAGAGTTAAAAAAAAAAAAAAAGGTCTAGATTTGCTATCTTATTTTTTGTCTCAATAATTGTGCCCTTTATAGTGTTTTGATAATCAATTTGTTCAAAAATATTTAGTATTTAGTTTTTTTATGTGACTATATTTTTAAATTCAGATGACATAACATAATATTATTATAAAAATTAATATGACAGAAAATATAGAATAATAGATCTTAATTGAGAAAAACAAAAAAGAATAAAGATAAAGCTATAAGATTTTAAGAAAAAAAGTTTAACAAAAAGCATAAGAAAATACAGAGGAAAAAAATAAGGCAAAGGGTGAAAAAAAGCCAATCAGTGGAGGGGGGAAAAAACGCACGCCAAAAGAAGAAGAAGAAGATTAAAAAAAAAAAAAAAAAAAAGGAGGGAACAAAACACGTTGGACAAAACATGTTGAAGAAGGAGAGAGAATTGTGTTTTGAAAAAGAAATGAGAGTTTTTTTTTTTTTTTTTTTTTTGTCTTTTCAATAAAAAATTGAATAAATAAAATAAAAAAAAAAAAAAACTTTAAAACAAGATAAATGGGTGTTTGCCCGTATAAGTTTAATTCAAGTTGAATTATATTTTTTTTTCTTTTCTTCAAAATTTTTTTTTGTCTTTTTTTTAAAGAAAAACAAAAAATAATATAAAACTTAAAATTCTTAAACTAAACTTATTTATAAAACCTCCTAAATTTGCAGTGTGTTTTCATTTGGAGCTTAAGGTGCAAAAAGTTTTAAAAAATGGTTATTTAATTAATTTTAAAAATTTAGGTTATTTAAAAAATATATATATATATATATATTAGATATATTTAGCAGTAAATCCCAAAACATAGACTATCAAAGCCCATGGAGAGCAGCAGATGGTACAACCAAAACCCACAAAAACTAAACTGGCGAATCTTCCCCCTCATCTCTAAACCCAAACCCTAGCTTCATCACCATTCTAGTTTCTCCAATTTCCTTCGGTGCCACCACCACCGCCTCCGCTGGAGAGTACCTCGATCCGCCGCCGCGGTCGCTTCCGCGAAAATGGTTGAGAAATTGGAAAACTCTTTAAATGCCAAGAACAAAGTGCGAGTGTTTGTAATTATCTCGGTCTAGCTTTTAATTGCTTGAAGTATTTGAGCTGCCATGGCTGCTTTCAAGCCTCGGACAAGCAGCTTCTCTCGCAACTCTTCAGCCTCATCTTCATTATCTCATGCACCTGGACTTAAGCGCGGTCCCAATGGCACAACCTTCATCTCATCCGGCATACCAGACCTTGATAGTAATTATCTTTTTTATTCAATTCAATTTTCGACTAAAAGTAGATGTATTTTTCTACCAGTTCTAATACCATTATTTGTTCATTGATAGAGATTTTGGGTGGTGGGTTTTCTTTGGGAAGTCTGGTCATGGTGATGGAAGATGCTGAGGCACCTCATCATATGCTTTTGCTGAGGAATTTCATGTCTCAAGGACTTGTTCACAGCCAACCTCTTCTCTATGCGAGTCCATCTAACGACCCTCGAGGATTCTTAGGTACTTTACCT
This sequence comes from Ficus microcarpa, assembly GCA_025413485.1. Classification (NCBI taxonomy): domain Eukaryota; kingdom Viridiplantae; phylum Streptophyta; class Magnoliopsida; order Rosales; family Moraceae; genus Ficus; species Ficus microcarpa. The sequence goes on along the minus strand of CM046382.1, from coordinate 3,174,662 downwards.
AGTGCGGGATCGTCCCGAGACGAAAAATCTTCGAAGCGAGAGTCCGATCAGGTCGTCTAGTTTATTTTCCAACTTAATGAACAATTGTTTGTCTTCATTTCCATTTGGTGAAAATGTACGAGTTTTATAATTTGATTGAGAAAATTTCAGGAGAAAGGATTGAGAATAGCTTGGCAATACAAAAAGTATTTTGATGAAAATCAGCAGAGTATAGAGAGTCAAAGAGGTAAGTGGTATAGTTAGACCATGTCCGATGCGTTTGTATATATCGATGCTGTATTTATTCTAAAAAAGTGAAAAATAGCATTATCTTAATTTATAATCCAACGTGTAATGTTATTGCTAATGCTATATTATATCTGATTTTTGTTATCATTATTATTATGCTTTGAAACTCGTAAAATGATAGTTTTAGTATTAAGATAATATAAAAAATAAGAATATGGTAATGTTTCCATGAAAAAAGTAAAGACACCAAGCTCTAAAGAGCAGTTGTTAAATTTGACATTGGCTATACCTTGTGGTAAATTTGCCATGGAGTTTAACTTAGGAAAAATTTAGAATTAAAGAATAGCACTCCATTGGAGAGAACTTTTTTCAACCAAAGGTTAATATTTACCATTGGCACAATAATTTAACATTATATTAGAGATGCTCGTAGATAGTTGCAGTGTTATGCACTGTACAAGTCATATGGTGTGGCGTCATATTTATAACCTGGTTCAACATCTAAGCTGTGTTGGGTGTATTTTTACAAATATGAGATGCTCCTGATGTTGTTAGATAGTAAACAAGAGTTCTGCAATGACTTTGACTTGCGGAAGCCATTGGAGAGGCAATTTCTGATTGGGAAGCAGATAGACTGTTTTAGCACTCAAGATTCTCCCAATCTAGTCGCGCTTCGTGATCGTTGTGCTACATTTTTATCACAATTTTCGAGGTTGGTCTTTATTCTTTTATTTTTTATTGCAAATTGATATCTTGCTTATGAAATTACATTAATTTGAGTTTGTCTTTTAAGCTGGAAAGCTAGCCTTTTTTAAACATTTTAAGAACAATTGTTGGCCTTTTATTTATTTAGTTTTGTTCTTGAGTTAAAAGCTGGTGCAGGTTTAGATGCTTTTCACTTCTTTAGCAAACAAGGACTTCTACGAGAAACTATCTTCATCTTCATCTTTTTATTTTTTTTATTTTTTATTTTTATTTTTTATTTTTAATATAAATCAAGTTTTTATTTTTGAATTTTTTTATTACCTTAATGATGAACTGCAGTTTTCTTCAAGGGTTCTTGCAAGATTTATTGTATTCCATGATACAAAAGGCATCAATGTGGCTCATATTATGGTTTTAGTTGGTCTCCCTACTTTAATTAAAAACGTAACCTTTTCAATTTTTTTTTTCTTTTGTTTTGCACATCCTAGAAATGAGAGCAGTGTTTTCCTTGCTGGTCGTATCACAATTCAGTCACTTTGTGCTCCACAATGTGCATATTCTGACATGGTCAGTGGCAGATAAAGTTCTATCTTAAGCTCTTTGTTAAATTAGCCTCTTTCGGAATGCATATAATTGTTGTTGTTGCTGCTGCTGCCGTTCTCATTCCCCCCCCCCCCCCCCCAACCCTCTTTTTTTGTTTTAATTGGTCTTTCTCCCTATTCCTAGAAACCTTTTTTGATAAGTTTAATTGTTAAAAAATTTTTAGTGGTATCATGGGTTCCGTGCTTTGTTGAATTCATTACTATTGGTGTTCAGGAATGGGACGTGCTTTCCTTTCTTCGATCTTTAAAGGGCATGGTGTGGTCTTCAAATGCAGTTGCCCTCGTGACCTTCCCGTCTAGCCTTCTTTCACTATCTACCTCCAAACGATGGCAGCACATGGCGGACACCTTGCTTTCTGTTAAAGCAATTCCAGGTTTATAATCAGCTTTTACATCTACTTTTTGTCCTGAATATTTTTCAATAATAATTCTTGATAATAACTGATTCAGACGAGGACAAGGACTTAGCTAAGCTTCTTACCGGTTACCAAGACATGGTTGGCCTTCTCAACGTGCACAAAGTAGCTCATATTAATACACAGGCATGTGTGCTTTGTCATTAACGTAATTTCACTTTCTGCTTGACCTTATCTTTTAATTTTTCGGGGTATGTATTTCACATGCTTTACATACATACATAGGATTGGGTTCATCCTGTTGGCTTAGTCATATCTAAGACACCCTAATGCTCTACTTTTGTTATTTGGTTAACAATTCATATTCACTATTTGTTGAGAAAGATAAAAAGCATCAGCAGTGTTGGGCACCACCAACCCCAATTAGGGCTGTTCTTTTTTGCTTAAAGTTCACGATTCATATTCACGAGAAAGTTGCATGCTACTGTTATGCTATTGAGTTTGGTGCTAATACTAAAATGAAAATTTGTGTTTGAGGGTTCTTACACCTTCTTGGTTAAGAAAAATATTTAAAAACTAAGACCACTAAAGCTGTTGTTCTATTACTTTTCTGTTAGTACAAAAATAGACCGCTATAATAGACGATTTAGAGGATTTAATTTCAATTCCATTCATATTGTGGATCTACTATTTTTTGTTGATTAATATAAATGTGCCAACAGGTACCTGTGATACTCGAGGCTACAACATTCTCAATCAAGTTGCAGAAGCGGCGGTTTTTGGTTTTGGAATGTCTAAATCAAGCCCCTATTGATGGTTCGAGTGGGAGTTCTTACGGCGCATCTGGTAGTTGTTCCGGATCTTCTAAGACTGGCAGTCTTGATTTCTAGATTCTTTTTCTAGCTTAGGACTAACGCAGTTTATCTGAGAGATGACTTTTGAAGTTAGAGAAAGTTTAAAAATCTTCGAGATCCAATCGTTACTTCTAGAATTCATATGTGCTATTTAGTTCAATAGAGCTTTTCCTTTTTCATTTGATTTTCTATTGTGTATGGTATGGTTTTGATGAACCAGTCTTTCTAGTAGCTATGAACATGCATATATGTATACATATAAAACATATGTGCTCATCGCAAAGTTGAATGCACTATCTGGTACCATGCTTCAGTGAATTCACTGAATTATCTTAATTAAGCATAGATTTTTTTTTTTTTTTTTTTTTCTGTTTTCTATTTTCTGTTTTCTGTTTTCTGTTTTCTGTTTTCTGTTTTTGTTTCTTGTTTTTTGTGGCTATGAAGAAACTAATACTTGATCAAACAAGCTATCATCAGCTAGCAGTTTCCGCCCTCAATTTTGTGCGTATACTCACACATTTAAAAAAAAAAAAAAAAAATCCTATGGGTCTCCTGTATTCAATTTAATGGAAAATGAGACGTATGTGAGCTTTTTGTGATTCATTTAACGGGAAGTTAATACAAATGGAGTACATTGTAATATTTTAGAAAGTTCAGGAACAAATTGTCAAAAATTGTTAGAAGGGTGATAAGTTTGGAAGCAACACTGTTAAATACCCGAGTAATGGGTGGTATGGCATGAAACTCCTCAACACTGTGATCGGAGGAGCTGCTCGTTCAGATGGTCATGTTTTGGCCTAAGTCTTGATAACGGTATTTTCTTATTGCCATAGTTTCTGTTTGTTCAGTACTCGGTTACCAAAAGAAAAGTACAGAAAAATAACAGCCGTAAATGGGTAGCTAAATTTCTGCTTTTGTCGTTGTCACTCCTCTCGCATAATGAAGAAGACGGCCAAAAAAAAGGTACCTATCAAATCAAATCAAATAAAGAAAAGAAGGAAAAAAGAGAACCCCACAATTGAAATTTATCTGTGAAGATTGTGATTTCTTAGCAGCAGAAAAGGAGAGGAAAAGGCCAAAAAAAAAAAAAAAAAAAAAAAAGATTGGGGTGGCTATTTTCACTCCACACAAACACACCTAAAATGCTATCATAAATCCATTTTATTCTGGACCATTTTCCTCTTGAATGCTTTACAGTGCCAACAATACCATCAGATAATTCTGTTTTTGGCTTCTACGGGTAATACTGATTTTTCTTTCTTTCTTTTTCGGATGATAAAAACTTCTGTGGTTTTTGTTCGTCATATTTATGTGAGCAGGCACAGATAGGACTTGAGTGATAAATATTGGCTCTTTAATCAATTCATTCATCTTGGTCATGTACTCGTTTGTTTCTTAGTAATTAATTTATTCAATTTTTTTTGGTTGAAAATGTTAATTTCTTTTTTATATTACCAATTCATCTCCAAAGTTTGAGCTAAAAGAAGATAAGCAAATAATAATTTTATATTTTTGCACTATTTGTTTAAAGAGTATATTTCAACAAACAATAATTTATTTTGAACTCAAGACTTCTTACTCTGATATCATATTAATTTAACAATTCATCTCAAAAGTTTAAACTACTAGAAGGTGGGCTAATAATAGTTTTATATTAAAAAAATTACCTAAATAATCACTTTTTTTTTAGTTTATTGACCAACATAATATAAATTTCTCATTTTTTATCGATATAACATAAACTTTAGTTTTATTAATGTCTATTTTATTTTATATTGATCTAATATCAAACTTTTATATTATATTAATATAATAATAATTTTTAAATCATGCAGGTGCTTTTCCTTTTTATATTTCAAACATCTTTTTGTGGGGACAAACATCTTTTTGTGGGGACAAGGTTGATTGTTATTATTATTATTATTATTATTATTTGTGGAAGACAATTTTTTAAAAATCTGTCTTTTGACAGAAGCATTTTCTTAAAATACATGGTTGAAATAATAGGAAAGGGCTCCTCAATTTTTAAGGTTTGTATATAAAGTTGGCTTTTCTTGTACTTGGGGCCAGTAAGGTGACTGAGGTTGAGCTAATATTTAAGAGAGAGAGAGAGAGAGAGAGTGGGGGGAGAGTTTGAGTTGTTAGTTATTTTCGCCATGGATGAAAACACCGTACGTCAGCCCCTTTTGTTAAGTCCAACTCCGGAAACTGGATATGTGAAGAATGCATCGTTTTCTGTATCACTGGCGAAATTGGTGCTCAGAGTTGTTATGTGGGTGGTTTTTATTTTATGGGTTGCTATTACTTTTCTGCTTCCAGCTGAGTTTACCAGAAACTATGTAGAGATATTGTTCGAAGCAACCGGTGGTTCTGTTTTCGGAATTACAGGTTTGCATTCGAACTGTACTCGTTTTTTTGTTCCTCTCTGCGTGTAACTGTTGTTTGCTAAGTGATATGGACTCAAAAACTTTTATGCTGTAAAACTGCAGGAAGCTTGTTCCTGTTGTTCTCTGCTCCAATTCTGGTCATCTCGTTCCTTGCGGTCGCATATCTTGTCATCTCTGGCGAAGAGGAACTTCACAAGTACGTAACGAATATTATTTGAATTCGGTACTTGTTTTGTTATCTTTGGAATGTGCCTTGTGATTTCAATATGCTTTTCCTTTTCAGCTTCTTATTCTTATTTTGGCTTTGGTGCTAAGGTTTTGACTGTAGAATTTGGGTTTGAATTGAATTGTGCACTTGGTGTGGTGTTTGAATTGTTGGAGTTAAAAAGTGTAAAAACTTGAAATGTGTTCGGAAAAAAAAAAATCAATGTGGAACTTGTTTTGTTTGTGTGAAATGTTATGTAATTTTTAAAAAAAAAATCATCTTATTTGTACTTGTATATACAAAGTTATGGACTTTTAAATTTTGAGTTAGAAAACTGTGAATAGTAACAATGAATAATGAAACTAAAGGAAAAAGATAAAAATTGCGTTGTAATTTTAGGATTAGAACCTTAGGACCAAACGGGGGCTTAATTTTTCACACTTTGTTCAATATTGTCGCTTTACAACATTATATTTGTCGTGTTATAGGAAGAAGAGCTCGCGTTATCCAAGTTTCCGGTTGTGGACTTTCCCTGTCATTGTGGATGGACCTTTCGGCGTTGTTTCTGCTGCTGAGTTTATCGGGATTCTCCTCTTTGCTGTGTATGTTATCTGGGCTGTCTATTCTTATGTCTTGCAGGCCCTCCACCATGTAGCTGACCTGTCAAGCTTCAAAGAGCAAAGGTACGTCATTCTTCGTGATTATGCTCTCTCATCTGAAACTGAATGCGTTTCAATTTTTTCAGCAGATATTAGTTTGTCTCTATGGGAGGCTCTTCCTTTTGAGAATTCTAATATTATGATGTCGTTGCTTCATTCAAGGTTCTGTTCTTTGTCTGTGTCTTTGTTTGCCAAGTACATGTTTTCTTTCGCTTCATCTGTTGAGACTCGTATCATAAATAACAAATCGAAAGCCTGTGTAAAGGCTGAAAATATATAATCCCAAAAATATTGTGTTTCGAACATATAGAATGTTCTTGCATTGACATTTTGAAGTGAATACCTTTTTCTCTCTCCGGCTCGAACATCTAGGATGTTCTTGCATTGAAATCTTGAAGTGAATGCCTTTTCCTCTCCCCGGCTCCTTTATTTGTTTTTCATGTTTAACACGGTATTCGCTTTTGTCAGCTATTTGTTCTTGAAAATTATGGGACTTCGGCTTGGTTCAATTGGGATATTTTGCTTGGCATTTCTGTTCCTGCCAGTTGCAAGGGGATCGGTTCTTCTCCGCCTTATTGATATCCCATTTGAACATGCTGCAAAATATCATGTGTGGCTGGGACATCTAACAATGGTGTTGTTTACTCTCCACGGGCTCCTGTATGTAATCGCATGGACCATGGAAGGCCGTCTCTCGGAAAAGGCAAGTGTCAATGCTGATTTTATAACTATTTGTTCGTATACGTACTTGTACTTAGCATTTATTAAGTCTTAACTAAACATTAGAATCCCAAACTTTGTATATTCAAATTAATAGTCATCAAGGTCGAAGTGAAAGTATGAATACTAGTCTATTTATAGACACATAATACCTAATGATAGTCAAACTTGAATAAATCTTAGATAATCTTACTTGATAAACAGGAAATAAAAATAATTCTTAAATAACTCCGAATTCTAAAACAATTCTCAAGTATTTATACTATTCTTGTTTCATTTGTGCTAAACCAATAAATCGAAAATCATACATGTCATAGCGCTTAAAAAGGTTCACAAGGTTACCTAACCAATCAAGAAAGAGAGTATGGTCTAAACTACCATCATATTCTGGAGCATGTAAAATAACCCTCTTCCTTTAATGGCCATGCTTGTAGAAAGACTAAAGTGTAAAATTTCAAGCCGTAGAAAAATTACCCAATCTAGAGGAAGGTCGTGACGTTCTAAGTTCAGTGTTGTGGGCAGCACCACAAGGTGGTGACGATGGAAAAATTGAAGGAATATGTAGAAGAAATTAGAGAAGAGAAGAGGAATTTAATTAATAATCAATGTCTAAAGTGAAAAATACAGATACGAGCCTATCTATGCTTTATTTGGATATGGCACGACTTAGGTCACTGAGTTGTACTAGAGAAGGGGTACAAAAAAACTTTACTCCTCTATTATCTCTGTAAACTTTCACCTTTCTCATTTTCATTGGTTGCTTGAAAAAATAGCTAAAAGTGTCAGGTTATTCTCAACTTAAATTGTTTTATTCAGTTAGCGGAGTGGAAAGATATCGGAGTGGCCAACCTTCCAGGAGTTATCAGTCTTGTAGCAGGTTTGCTGATGTGGGTGACCTCACTCCCTCCAGTGCGAAAGCTGAATTTTGAGTTGTTTTTTTACACTCATCAGCTATACGTGGTGTTTGTTTTATTCTTGGCATTGCATGTTGGCGATTTCATTTTCTGTTTCGCTGCCGGGGCAATATTTCTTTTCATGCTTGATCGCTTCTTGAGGTTCTGCCAATCACGAAAAATTGTAGAAATTATTTCAGCCAAGTGCCATCCATGCGGAACTGTCGAACTAGTCCTCTCGAAACCTGCAAGTAAATATCATTTTTCATGAATGCATAGTTCCTATTTCTATCCTGTTTTCAAAGTTCTTACTGTTTTCCTGATCATATCAGATTTGCAATACAACGCCCTCAGTTTTGTTTTCCTTCAAGTGCGGGAGTTATCATGGCTGCAGTGGCATCCTTTCAGCGTTTCGTCTAGTCCTCTGGATGGTAAATATCATATGTCTATTCTTATAAAGGTGCTAGGAGAATGGACAGCAAAGCTTAGAGACAATATCTTACACATTTCTGAGGCCACACCAGAAGAAGAGGAACCCTTAAAGCCTCAGACTAAGTTAACAGCGTCTATCGAGGGGCCTTATGGGCATGAATCACCTTACCACTTGATGTACGTACGCTAATCTCTCTATGAAAATGTTGTATTTATAACCGATGTAAAATTCTCGTTTTTCAGACTTGAACTTGCCATTTTTTTTTTCCAATTAGGTACGAGAACCTTGTTTTAATAGCAGGTGGCATCGGGATTTCACCATTCCTGGCCATCTTGAGTGATATTCTCCACCGTATTGGGAAAGGGAAACCTTGTCTTCCAAGAAACGTATCAATTATTTGGGCAGTGAAAAATTCAACCGAGCTTCCTCTTCTGTCTACCGTTGATATGGAGTCAATATGCCCGTTTTACTCGGACAAATTAAATCTCGAGACTCATATTTATGTCACTCGGGAATCAGAACCTCCACTGGTATTTGTTTACTTGAACCAATATAGATTTATAACACCGTACTTGAATGATTCTCTTTATCTTTTTCTTTGCGCTATCTTATGTAGATTTTATATTTGGTTGTTATCTGTAGGAAGAGGGTAATATTCGAAGCACCACGACCTGTCCCGCTTTTCCCATGTCCAAAGGTCGTAGTATGTCCAGTTTGGTTGGTACCGGACACAAGGTGTGGTCCGGATTATATATTATCTCATCTACATTAGGATTAATCATCTTGATGGCTTTGTTGGAAATCTTTTACATAAACCCTTACGGAATAACTACTTGGTGGTACAAAGGACTTCTGCTGATAGCTTGCATGACTGTTAGTATCGTCGTCTTTGGTGGTGCTGTGGTTGGTTTTTGGCATCTGTGGGAAACAAGAATGTCGGAAAGGGATGGATATGAAGACGATACAATTAAGGTTGATGCAACACAACATAATGAAACTTTAACCGAGAAGGGTTCTCTCAGGGTTACTACAAGTTCAACTCGTATCAAGTACGGTGCAAGACCGGACTTCAAAGGTATGTTTCCCGGACATATCTTTTTTTATTTTGTTATTTTAATTTTTGATAATTAGTGATATGCGTTTTCACTTGAGTATCTTGTATTGTTGTTGTGCAGAAATTTTCGCTTACCTATCGAAACGTTGGGGCAGTGTCGATGCGGGTGTTCTTGTGTGCGGACCGCCTACTCTGCAGGCGAGCGTTGCTAAAGAAATAAGGTCACATAATATAGGGAGAGAAAAAGATCGTCCAATCTTCCACTTCAATAGTCATAGTTTTGATCTGTAGCTACAAAACCGGATATGTCTCTTCAATATGGTCATAGTCCAGCTGAGGACATAGAAGTCTGTCTGATTGCAAATATAACTGTATCTATGTACTTCTATGATATCCATCTATGTATCGATGCAGATGTTATGTAGATACGTACATACCTCTTAGTGAATACGGTTACATATATGCACATGTATATACCATGTATAAATATTTCTTTTCATGTATATGATATTTCTATTAGCAACTTTTACTTATGTCAAGTATGAGCCGTTTGAGAATCATATATTTATGGGGTGTTTGGTGCTTATCAATAACAATAATAATCCGGACCTCCAATCCAAACATTATTTCTACAATCTAATTTTTGTCTATTTCCTTTAGCTTTATCATTTACATAATTTTGTAACTCAAACTTTAAAAGTCACTAACTTCATCTAAATAATTCCAAATGAGATTTTTTTTTTTTTTTTTCAAATTGCATATAATTTCTAGACGAATAAAACAAACTCCATATTGATTTTTTTGGTCTGAATATATTTTAAGTTTATATTTTTTAATTCAAGCAATTCAAACACTTGAATAAACCCACAATCAATCCAAACTCAAATTCTACAATCCAAATCTTAACATCAAACGCATGCTTAGTATTGTCCTTCACCCTTAGTATTGTCCTTCGCCCCAAAGGCCAGTCACCAACAAAAAAGTTTTAGTTTTCTTCCTAACCTAGGAGGAGGAGGAGGAGGAGGAGGGGAGAGAGAGAGAGGAGCAGTGAAACTGCGTAAGGTTTTTTATTTAGACCAAATAATTGACACTGAAGTAAAGAAAATAAGAAGAATCTCGCATGTGATTGGCTAACAACGTTTTTAAAAACAAATTTTTTTTATGGCGCGGTCTCTTTTTCTTTGGAGCTAGGGTTGCCGCCAAAAATGGTTTTTGTCGTCACTGCTAGTTGAAGCAGTCAACCTTTTATAAAATGTGAGGGGTAAATTGTCATTTTCCTTTTTTTTTTTTTTGACAAATTTCATTTTTGCTTCATAATTTTGATGCTCTTGCAATTTTAATTCTTGAATTTTAAAAATTAATATAAATGTTCATTGAATTACAAGTGTTTTAATTTTTTACTCCTTCTATCAATTAAATAAATAAAAAAGTATAATTCAATAAAAACAAACTTTATTTTTATCCCACTCTTGTAATTTTGTCCCCTAAACTTTAAAAACTGGTGTTTTATATCTGAATCTTTGGCAAAGATATCTTTTGTTTCATATTTTGGCCATATAAGACTTAAAAAACTTGACTTTTGCCTCCTAAGTTTTAGTACATTTTTAACTTTATCTCCAAATATTGAAAAACTTATATTTATACCTCTCGACTTTTAAATTGTTAACAAAATCACTTATATTTTGTCCACTTAAAACTGATGCGACACTATTATGATAAAAAGTTAATTTAAATTAAATCTTCATAATTACATAAATAAGCTCAAAATCTAAAACAATAGATCTAAATATACAAGTTCCTTTAAATTTTTTTTTTCTTCATCTTTTGTAATGAGTTCAATTTTAAAAGTGAATCTTTATGATTTCAAAGTTATTAATGCCAGCTTAAAGTAATAATTATTGCTAATCATATAAAGTTAGAGGTGTCTAAAAACCAGTTTTCAAAGTTTAGGGGTATATGTCAAAACCCAAAATCGGAGGTAGTGACGTGGAGGGGTTTAATTAAATCTAAATACATAAGTAAAATTATTGAATAAATAAAACACATAATATCTCAAAATTCACCCGTATTTTTAATAGAATTTCCACTTTTGCCACTTTTAAAAAATATATCAAAGTATTGGGTTGGGTAACAATTTGATCTAAGGTACACCAATTTTAAATTTATAGAAAACCATCAAGTAGTTTTTTTATTGAAAACAATAGGCATTCCAAAATTCTAAATTTTTAAATCCAATTTCCAGTATTATCACACAAACAAACGGAAACAAGAAATAAAAGTACAGACATCCAAAACTCAATTCACAGAGAGAGTATTTAAGTTTATATGCCTTGGAAAATAAAGACTGAAATTAAAAGTACAGATAGATCATTACTGAACTACAGTGGCCTTGACATCACTTCCGTCTAATTGGAGCTACTCCTAGCACCTCCCAAGGGGTTAAAATGATAAAACATGAGCTACTAGCCCAATAGGATATAATTGACTCATTTAAAACATTAGTTAGAAACATTAGGCTAGGATACAATAAAATGAAATAGGCCAAAATAGTGCGAATTAAATAAAATGCAAAAATAACAGTAACTGAACATAAATATACTTATGGGTGCTAGCTTGGGAACCAACCGATTGGTAATAAGACACCATCTCAACGTATGAACAAGGCTTACAAGTAAAACTATCAACCGTCGATGTTTAATCGAACAATGTTTGAAATTCATTCCACACACTTAGACGATAATAGCCAAATTCTCAAAACATCTCACTTGAATCTCTAAAAAATAAGGTATCAACATATATATATATACTTTTGACCCAAAACATTTGATACATATACATACTCTCCATTTAAAAACACTTTATAAAACCATTTGATTTTTAAAATGATTTAAAATCAACAATTCAAAGCAGCATTTAGAAAAACAGGTTATGTATCCTACCTCGTTAGCAAAATAAGTCTACCGATAACTTTATGAATACCGAGGCTCCTCGCTCTGATCACCAAAACCTCAAAACAAATCACACAGATATTCTAAGTATCTGACATAAGCCAAAACTCAATTATACTAAACACCCTGCTTAATAAATGAGCTTAAAACAATACTACATTAAAATATTAATATTTCTTGATTTATGTGTAAATTTTGAAAATCCATGTTCAGGTTTAAAATATCATAATTTAGTTCAAAATAGTAAAACAAGGTTGACTGGAATGAAACAAGGTCCCTGCAGGTATTCTGCCTCTGCTTGGTTGATCGCTCTGGCAGGTCCGATTGACCGGATAAGGACAGATGTCTTATCTTGTTTTGTGGGTTGACCGGAAAAGGTGTCCTACAGGTATTCTGCCTCTGCTTGGTTGATTGGTCTGGCAGGTCCGATTGACCAGATAAGGACAGAATGTCCTATATTGTTTTGTGGCCGTCCAGTTAACTGGAAAAGGTGTCCGATTGACTGGACCATTACATAACAGAGAGTTCTTGGCTTCGACCCAACCTGCAAACAACTCTAAATCCAAATCCAAACAACTCCAAATAACCAAAACAACATATAAATAATTTCCAGAACCTAAATAACTATAATCAAACTCAAATCCCTAAAAAATCAATTAGAATCTCATTCGATATTCAAGTTTTCAAAACTAACAAAAATATGAATTTCAAAACTAAAATCAAGTTATTTGAATTATAGAACTCATACGAACCATGCCAACAACGTGACGAAACCTAATACCAAATCTGGAAACAACAACCCAAGATCTTTTAAGTTTGATGGAAATCACAACCTATTGCTTAGCAAAGTAAGAATCTTGGTATGGTGAAAATGCCAAAAACGGTTATGAAAATTTGTTTGATAAGTCGATTTGAACGCTACAAGGAATCCTGGATAAGTTTGGATAAGTTTCTTTAAGAACTCAAGAAAAATAACTCACAATATAAATAAACATCAAAATCTTATTTCATAATCTAAAAATTCAGCCTTATATAGCTGAATTTACATTTGTAAAATTCTTAATCTACCCTTAAGGATAAGCATGACTAAAAACCTAAAAAAAAAGATCAGATTTATCTAAATAAATTTGGATTCAAAAAGATACGTAAATTCAAATTTTAAACTAAAACTTTAAAACTCAAATAGGATTACAGAGAAATTAAATCTTGATCAGATCTTCTGAATTTCTTGAATTTTGTTTTGAATCTTGAACTTCTTGAAACTTGAAAATGTAATCTTGACTTGATTATTTGATGGGAAAAATGTCCACATCAACTAGGATGTGCATGTTAGTGACGCAATGGCTTAATGGAAATGTATGGCTGCTTTGATATCTTCCAAATCAACTTTAATGAGTAAAACTAGCCTTTGTTCACCCTCAATAGTGAACACGCTCTCGTTTTATTGTAGAACTCTCCGGATTAAGTTATTTAGCTCTTTTTTGAATCTTTTAGCTCGAGTCCTCGTCACTGGACTAATTGGAACTTGAATTGGTTCGTGAGTTTTCCTTGCAGCCTTGATGTCCTCATCATTCCCCCCATTTTGAAAAGAATTTGTCCTCAAATCATCACCTACATCAAAAGGACTCAAGTCAGTAACATTGAAAGTAGCACTAACATTATACTCACCCTGTTAATCTAGCTTGTAAGCATTGTTATTGATGTGCTCTAGGACTTGAAAAGGACCATCTCCTTTAAGAAGCAATTTGGAACGTCTTTCTGCCGAAAATCTCACCTTTCTCATGTGCAACTAAACCCAATCTCCGGGTTCAAAAATTAGTTTATGACGCCATTTGTTGGCTTGTTTTGCATACTGCTCCATTTTGCGCTCAATGTTAAACCTTGCCTTCTCATATATTTGCTTAAAAAATTCAGCCTTTTTCTTTACATCAAAATTAACACGCTCAAAAACAGGTAATGGAGAAAAATCCAATGGTGTCAAAGGATTAAAACCGTAAACAATTTCAAATGGTGAAAATTTAGTAGCAGAATGAATAATCTGTTATAAGCAAACTCCACATATAGAAAACACTCCTCCCATGTTTTTATGTTCTTTTTAATGATTATGGTCAATAGAGTAGACAAAATCCTATTTACTACTTTGGTTTGACCATCAATTTGGGGGTGATAAGTAGTACAAAACAAAAACTTAGTATCTAACTTACACCACAAAGTCTTCTAAAAGTAACTCAAGAACTTAGCATCTCTATTTGAAACAATTGTTCTAGGCATGCCATGTAATCTCACAATCTCTTTAAAGAACAAATCTACTACATACGAAGCATCATCAATCTTATGACAAGGAATAAAATGAGCCATCTTAGAAAATCTATCCATTACCACAAAGATTGAATCTCTTCCATGTTTAGTCTTAGACAAACCTAACACAAAGTCCATTGAAATATCAACCCAAGGTTCATTAGGAATACAAAGAGGTGCATACAAACTGTGGGGCTGCACTCGAGACATAGCTTGCCTACAATTGATACATCTCCCACAAATTCTCTCAGCATCTCGTTTCATATGTAGCCAATAGAAGTGTTCCTACAAAACAGTTAAAGTCTTTGTAACTCCAAAATGTCTCATTAATCCTCTACCATGTGATTCTCTAACAAGCAATTCCCTGACAGAGCAATTAGGCACGCATAATTTATTCTCACGGTACAGAATCCATCATGCCTAAAATACTTACTATTTGTGGATTTCTCACATAGTTTATACTCTTCTCCCAAATCATGGTCCGTTGCATATAGTTCCCTAATTTGTTCAAAACCAAGTAATTTAGCTTCAAGAGTAGAAAGCATTACATATCTATGAGAAAATGCATCTACGACGACGTTTTCTTTACCTTGTTTGCATTAAATGACATATGGAAACGTCTCAATGAACTCAATCCATCGCGCATGTCTCTTGTTCAGCTTGTATTGACCTTTCAAATGTTTCAAGGATGCATGATCGGTATGAATCACGAATTCCTTAGGTCATAGGCAATGTTGCCATGTCTCTAAAGCTTGAACCAATGCATATAACTCCTTGTCATAAGTCGGGTAGTTTAAGGCTGTCCTATTTAATTTTTCACTAAAGTAAGCAATTGGTCGTCCCTCCTGCATAAGAATTACGCCTATACCAATACCTGAAGTATCATATTCAATATCAAATGTTTAAGAAAAGTTAGGTAAAGACAATAAGGGAGTATTGGTCAGCTTCTCTTTGATTAGCTTAAATGCCTTCTCTTGTTCTTCTCCCCATCTAAATCCAATGTTCTTCTTGATCACTTCGGCAAGTATTACAGCTATGCTACTAAAGTCCTTCACAAACCGCTGGTAAAAACTAACAAGTCCATGAAAACTATGAACATTACCTACACTTGTGGGACTCGGCCACTCTTAGATTGCACGTACCTTTTATTCATCAACCTGTATACCTTGTACATTAACAACAAATCCCAGAAATACAAGCTTATCGGTGCAAAAAGTACACTTCTTCATATTAGCAAATAACCTTTCTTTCCTAAGCACATCTAAAATAGATTTCAAATGCACTACATGATCGTCCAAATTTTTACTATAAATGAGTATATCATCAAAGTAGACAATAATAAATCTGCCTATAAATGCATGTAAAACATAATTCATAAGTCTCATAAAAGTGCTCGGAGCATTAGTCAAACCAAAAAGCATAACTAGCCATTCATACAAACCATATTTTGTTTTAAAAGCAGTTTTTCATTCATCTCCTTCTTTCATACTAATCTAATGATAACCATTCTTTAAATCAATCTTAGAAAACACGCAAGAACCATGCAACTTATCTAACATATCATCTAAGTGAGGAATAGGATGATGATACTTTACCGTGATGTTGTTGATGGCTTGGCAATCGACGCACATTCTCCACGTCCCATCCTTTTTAGGTACTAGCAATATTAGAACGGCGCATGGGCTCATGCTTTCTCTTACGTGCCCCTTTTCTATTAATTCACTAACCTGCCTTTGTAGCTCTTTTGTTTCCTCAAAATTGCTCCTATAAGCTGGTCGGTTTAGAATAGAAGCGCCGGATACGAAGTCAATTTGATGCTCTATTCCTCGAATTAGAGGCAAACCATGAGGCATCTCATCGGGAAAGACATCGTCAAATTCCTGCAATAGAGAAACAACAGAACTAGGCAAAGCAGGGTCAAGTTCGTTAGTATTTAAAAATGCCTCTTTGTACAAGAGTACAATCATCGGCTGATTTGAAGACATTGCTCGCTTAATTTCCTTGGCTTTTGCAGGAAAAATTCTTTTGTTTTCTTTCTGCTTTTCTCTCAATGGCCGAGTCCATATTTTCCTTTTCTCAAATTTTTTTCTTCGACATCTTGCTCTTTTATACTCTTTTTCTTTTGATTACTCTCTTTTTGCATCCTCACTTGATCGTCATAAACTTGTTTCAGTGTCATCGGCACAAGAATGATTGGTTTTTGATTGAGCAAAAATGAGTACTTGTTGCTGAAGCCATCATGCTTAACTCGCCGATCAAATTGCCACAGTTGGCCAAATAACAAATGTCCAGCTTGCATAGGAACTACATCACACAAAACTTTATCTTCGTATTTCCCAATGTGGAATGAGACCAACACCTGCTTATTCACTCTAATCTCACCACTGTCATTGAGCTACTGCAATTTATAAGGCCGGGGATGTTTAATTACTGGCAGTCCCAATTTTTCAACCAAAGTAGTGCAAGCAACATTAATACAACTATCTCCATTAATAATCACACTACACACTTTGTTTTACACGTAGCATCTAGTATGAAAGATATTTTCTCGCTGCACCTTGTCATTTTCTTTAACTTGCATACTTAGAGTTCTTCTTGCAACCAACAGTTCACCTTGAACCGCATATTCCTCATCATCCACATCCTCCAATGGTGGCATTGAGTCGGTTTCCGACTCATCATCGGTTTCAATCTCACCATTATCCCGTATCACCATGATTATTTTGTTTGAGCATTGACTTGCTATGTGACCCTTGCATTGACATTTAAAACACTTAATATCACGATTTCGAGGAGCGGAAGGGTCGGTTTTACCTTGAGATCCATGGCTGGTTGTGTCTTCTCTTGCCTCGAATTTAGGTTTTGCAGCTGGTTTCTCATCTTTCTTCACATAACTCAGTTTCCATGGCAAAGAACCCAAACTATGGGATACACGTGTACCACCCCTCCTTTTGAGCTGTTACTCCACTTTGATGGCCATGAACACCATAGCCTCCAACTCCACATAATTTCTTAATTTATTCCATTCAAGAACCTAGCCATAGTGGCCTCTTAGTCTTCTTTGACATTAGCCCGAATCATAGCAATCTCCATCTCTTAAAAATAATCCTTCACACTCTGATTACCTTGTCTAAGTCGTTGCAATTTCTAATACAATTCCCAATAATAATGGCTTGGTACAAACCGCTTCCTTATTACTGTTTTTATCTCTTCCCACACATCTCTATCGGACGTTCTTTATTTCGCCACCAATTCAATACTAATTGATCCCACCAAACACTAGCATTGTCAGAAAACTCAATACCAGCAAGTTTTACTTTCTTCATCTCGGAGTAATTATGGTAATCGAATACTAATTCCACTTTCTTCTCCCACTCAAGACAAGCTTTGGGATCATTTTTACCTTGAAACGACGGAATCTTCATCTTAATATTACCCAAGCTATTATCTTCCCAATTCCTAGCTTCTCTAAACCGCCCTCCATGTCTCCTATTACCAACAATCAAATCCCGTTCATCTTCATCATCAAAACCAGCCCCATAATACTCTTCATCTTCATCTCTCACTCCCCCAGGTTGAACCCTTTCCCTTCTACCACATTAGGAGGGTTTTGTGGCTGCTCCACACATACATTCTCTATCCGATCTATTCATTCGTGTACCTACTCCAATTCCAACCTCATCACATGCCTCATCTCACTCATCATGGCCTCCATAAACACTTTCGGATTAGCCACTCCTGTTGCACCTTCGGCAATGCTCTTATCACTGTTGTGAGACATGTCTGCTGCAAAACAAAGTTGGAGAGAAAGAAAAAGATCTCACACACTCCCATACGTGTTTCTCTCAAAGAATGATTCACTCAATTTCACTCGTGTTTCTCTTAATGTATTCGGCTTCTACCCTCTAATATGCTCACCTTTCTTGCCTTTTTTTCACTTGTATTCTTCTTTTAGTTCTTTCAAAACTAATCGAACAATAATAAGAAGGATTCAAACATCAATTCAAAACGAGAAGCAAACCAAACAAATCAAATTTTATTCTGATGTTTTTTGACACTCAAACATGGGCTTATGGCAAAACGGGGTCTAGAACACAAGAAACAAAAAAAAAAAAAAACACACACACACACATAATTTCATCTTGGTTTTTTTTTTCTTGGATTCTTTTCTTTTTTATATAGATTTTATGACTCTAATGATTCCAGGAAAACTAATTTAATGTCTCTGATTTTTTTTTTTTTTTTTTTTTTTTGTAAATCTAGTCGGCAAAATCCTAGAAGACCTCAATCTCAGAGCAAGTAATTTGACTCTGAATCAAACACTAATATCACAGATTTAAAGAGAGAAAAATCCATATTTTTAATATAGCAGAATTTTTTTTTAAAGATGAATTAAAAAAAATAAAAACAAGAAAAGGATAGGCAAACCGAAGGAACCTAGGCTCTGATACCAACTGATACGAACCATGCCAATAACGTGATAAAACCTGATACCAAATCTAGAAACAACAACCTAAGATCTTTCAAGTTTGATGGAAACCGCAACCCGTTGCTTAGCAAAGCAAGAACCTTGGTATGGTGAAGACACAAACGGTTATGGTAATTCGTGTGATAAGTCGATTTGAATGCCACAAGAAATCATTGATAAGTTTGGATAAGTTTCTTTAAGAACTCAGGAAGAATAACTCACAATATGAATAAAAATCAAAATCTTATTTCATAATCTGAAAAGTCAGCCTTATATAACTGAATTTACACTTGTAAAATTCCTAATCTACTCTTAAGAATAAACATGACTAAAAACCTAAAAAAAAGATCAGATTTAACTAAATAAATTTGGATTTAAAAAGATACATAAATTTAAATTTTAAACTAAAACTTTAAAACTCAAATAGGATTACAAAGCAATCAAATCTTGATCAGATCTTCGAAACTTCTTGAATTTTGTTTTAAATCTTGAACTTCTTGAAACTTAAAAATATAATCTTAACTTGATTCTTTGATAGGAAAAACGTCTACATCAACTAGGATATGCATGTTAGTGACACAATGGCTTAATGGAAATGTATGACTGCTTTGCTCTCTTCTAGATCAACTTTGATGAGTAAAGCCAACTTTTGTTCACCTTCAATAGTGAACATGCTCTCGTTTTCTTGTAGAAATCTCCGAACTAAGTTATTTAGTTCTTTTTTGAATCTTTTAGCTTGAACCCTCGTCACCAGACTAATTGGAACTTGAATTGATTAGTGAGTTTTCCTTGCAGCCTTGATGTCCTCATCAAGAATGAGTTTAAAACAAACTTGAAACATTTAAAACACTAGAAATTTTGTGAGAGGGAGAGAGAGAGCTTCAGTGAGAAGGAGACAGAGAGCTAGAAGGTGAGTGAGGTAGAGGGAGGGTGAGGGTGAGGGAACAGGACAAAAAATGAAAAACTAAAAAACGAACAGGGCTTGGGGTATTTATAGAACGGGCTTGCCCTCGTGGGAGGGTTTTCGGCTGAAGGAGGCTTGAAGGCCAAAATACGGCTGTAAGGAATCTTGGCTGTAGGTGAGATGATGTTGCAAGTTGTAGAGGTTTAGTCGATCAGTAAGAAGGTCCAGTTGACTGGTTAGGAGCAAAATGGTAATTTCACAAAATTTAGGGGTAAAAATGTAATTTTTCAAAACTATCTTTAAAACCTTGAAAATATTATTTTAAATGTAGTTTAATTATTTTAAAAAATATTTTACCATACTAATTAATCCAGTTTAACATAATTAATCATAATTAATTTTGACAGGTTTTACAATATAGTTACAAGAATATTAAAATGTAGGGGGAATAAAGTTTATCCTTGTTAAATTACACTTTCATATGGTCATGTCAGTAATTCCATCCTTTTAACTGATGGAAGGAATATTTCTACCAATTTTTAAAATTTAAAGAGCAAAGTTAAATAAACAACAAAGTAGAAAGAGTAAAGTTGAAATTTATCCCTTCTTTAATTAAGACTAATATTGGATGAAGTGACAGTATGTGAACAAATTTTTGAACTTCAATTAACAATGGTAAATGTTTGACCATTATTATTATTACTATTATTTTGGGTAAAAGTTTGACTACGATTATTTTACATTTTCGTGAGATATACCCTCAAAAGAAAAGACGAAAATGAAGTAAGGATTCAAAGAATCTATCCTGCATAATGACACAATAAGTATTGGAAAAGAGAGATTACATACACCAACACTTTAACCTAAATGTTTAAATATAATTATGTAAAGGCATTAAACCTCTTTTGTCCGGCAATGAGAAATTGCCGGGCACGAATTTGGCCGTTGGATAAAAATAGACGGTGCTGATTTCCTGATGAAAAAGAGAGAAAGAGAGATAGATAGATAGTTATAGAAGAGAGGAGAAAGAGAGATAGATAGATAGTTATAGAAGAGAGGAGAAAGAGAGTCGTCATTGTCGCCTCCCACAACTTTGGCATCCTCGACAACGGTCGCCGCATGGAGTTAAGGGACTTGAACCAAGCATGGTCGTAGACACAGTCGACGACGTCGAAGGATGCAAGGTTAGAGATGGGTTGAGGGGAAGGCGAGAGGCGATGGTTGCAGCGGGGAAGGAGTCATGGAACTCGGACAAGGCGAGGTCGTGGACGCCGTTGGCGGTGTTGAAGGAGACGAGATCGGAGATGGGTTGACGGGAAGGAGATGAGTACGTGGAGGCGGCCGTTGCATACGATGCTTCTGCCTCTCTCTATCTCTCTTGGGGTCCTGTATATTTTTTGTGAAAACATGATTCAGACTGACATCTCATACGCTTGTGTTACTAAAAAATGATCTCAAGAATGTAAACTATTTAGCTTTTATTCTTCACCCATAATTTGAATTTGATTTCGAACTTCTACCACAATCCCAAGTACTTTCCTAGCAACTCAAAAGATTTTTTTTTGGTTGTCTAACTTTTAAAGAAAAATTAATCTTTAACAACTAATGTAAATGGTTTTCCTTATCTCTCTCTCTCTCTTTCTTGATGAGAAAGGTTTTGCTCCATTTAGGGTCCGTTTGGTTCACCAGTTTGAGTTGAAAATTTTAAGTTTCAATAGTAATTTTTGTTGATTTTTCAGAAAAGACAAAAAACTTTTTCAGAAAAGACAAAAAACTTTTTGAGAAAAGGACAAAAATTTTAATTCAAACTAATAGTTTGAATTGGGTTTCCAAACATGCACTTAAGGTTAAGGCCTTGTTTGGTTGAAAAATTCAAACTCAAAATTTTCATATCAGTTTTTGTCTTTTTTTGAAAAAGTTTTTTGTCTTTTCTAAAAAAATTTTTTGTCTTTTCTGAAAAGTCAACAAAAATTACTATTAAAACTTAAAATTTCCAACTCAAACTCATTCACCAAACGGACCCTAAGAAAAAGAAGACAAGTACCTAAAAGTCAATGATAGGAAAGTTTTGAATGCTTTCTTCTGTACATCTATACAATATTATATATATATATATATATATTATATTTTAACTATATTAAAAGAGTAGATATCTTGTTTCACTGGTGATCAATTTCGTCGTTAAAAAACGCAAGTATCGGTTGCGTTTTGAAGTTTTACTCCCCCCCCCCCCCCCCCCCCCCCCCCTCTCTTCTAGTTGCATATATTGAGTAGACACTTGCGGCTTTTTTATGAGCCATATGTTGAGTTGGCTTTTCTGTTTCAAGCAAACAATTGAGTTGGGCCACCATATTTAAGTGCAATTACACTATTGCCATTGATTTAGTTCAAAAAAAATTTTAGCCTCAATAATAACTAGATATGTACATGTCAATTAGTACTAATAAAATGATTAATATAATTTATAATTTTATAAATTTTGCTTTAATAGTACCTCATTTAATCCTCTTAAACTCCCACTTCAATTTTGTTATAATTTAGTCGAGAAAAAATGCTTTCCATTAGGGAAAAAAAAAAAAGAAACGTTTTTCCATTGAAAAAAAAAATTTCTTGTAAAAAAAAAAAGAAAGAAAGGAAAGCAAATAGCACTACGTATTGATTTACTTATTTATTTGTATTTTTGGCTAAATATTGTTTTAATTTAAGAAGAGCAAAATCTTTACACCACAAAAATTCAAGATTCACCATAGATTTAATAAAAAGAAAATAAGACGAATGCAATATAATTTGACAACATAGAACTTAGTAATTTGTTTTCTTAAAAAGAATTTGAAGGAGAAAATTTTAGAGTTTAAAAAATTAAAGTTAGAGTTACAAGATGTGAGTGTACGTATGGATTTTGAAAAAAAATATTTTTTTATAATGTGGTATATGTATAATGGTTTAGTCCAAAATTTGATTAATGTCCAAAGATACACTTACAAAGCGGTCGGTTGTAGTACAGATCAGGCGATCGTATTCATAAGGAGGCGACAACAAAAACAAATAATATTAGTAGAATTAAACGTTAAAAAGGCAAGGAAATAAAATAATGAAAAGTGAAGATATTTTTAGAGGATTTTTGTGATAGAAAGAATAAACAAAATATGAAAAAGATAAAATTTAAGTAGGGGAAAATTTAATAATAAATTAGGCAATGTGTCGTGAATCCTTCATATGCTTCGTTCTCCAATTTGAATTTAATCTTCGATTTATGACTCAATTGTACACTTCACATCCCAAATGAAGAACTGAAAAATATAGAATTAAATATCAACAAAAATAACAAAAGTTTTTTGGTGGATTAAATCTCTATGTTAAAACCAATTAGATTTATCAGTATAAGTTATCCAAAATCGACAAATACTATTTCTAGCAAATTGTAGTAAAAGACAACTCATAAAATAAATCTTTATCAAAATAAAATGTGACAATATTACATAAATAAAGTATGACTGAATTTATATAAAAGATTGGCACAAAATATTTTCAATAGAAAAATGAGATGATGAAATTCAATCCACTAAAATATATAATTTTTACAAATCAAAACAAAATCAAACTCAAATTGAATTATTTTACACATGAAATCATCGGTGGTCTCACCAATTTTTGGCTAAGTTTGGAGTGTAATTTTCCTCTCACCAATTCATAGTTGAGTGGAATACTTGTAATTAAACGGTGTAAATGGAATTAGTTTTTAGATAATTACATAACCAACCCTAATTGCTAGGAAACAAAAAAAAAAAAAATGTAAAGCTTAAGCCATAACCCAGTGTGACTAAAGGAGGCAACCGAGGGTGTATTGAAGAACTAAGAAGGAAGAAAAAAAAAACTAAGAAAACAAATAAGTAAATAAATAACTCAATGATATAACCAACTCATGTCTAATTTTATTCTGTCAAATCATAAATAGAAGTCAGCCTCTATGACATCTTGCATTGGTATTCAATATGGCTTGGCAGAGGAATTTTCAAGTTTGTTTCAAGACTACCTAGCAATGAAAGTCTCAATTTAAAATTTTTTTGTCCAATTATTTTAATTTTAATTTAGAATGATGTACAAAGCAATGAAGGATGTAGGCACATGTACTTTATGCGTATTTTTATAATTTTGAGTCGATATAGTAATTTTTATGTGATCACAAGTTACCTTAGATCCATGAGAAAATAAACTAAAACATGACATTAAAGTAAGTGATAAGATGAATATTGTTAGCATTTCTTCTAAAAAAATACTTTTGAGTATCAAATAGAATGAAATTTTATGGTTAAACACAAAAAAATTGTTACTTAACTACGGACATCAACTTTAACTTAAACTTTTGAATACCAACCTATAATGTATATGAGTTATCTTTTTATTATTATTGATAAGGATTCAAAGTATTATCATATCTAAAAGCTCAACTTTCATGTTAATTGTCTATGATATATATATATTTTTTTTGAGATCTCTAATTAACTTTCTCATTAAAAATTTTAATTTTGTTGTTTGTGATTAAATTTGATTTCTGATTGCGATGAGTATTCTTTCATTTTTTATGATAGAGTTTGTGCGTTGTGTGTGTTTTTATTTTATTTTTCACTTTTCCTATTATAATTGCATATTCTTGTTCAACTTCTAAGTACAAATTTTTCTTTTATTTTTCTAATTTATGAAAATTTTTAATTATAACTCAATACGGGTATCCCATGTACCTCAATTAGTATTATTATATAAAAAGAGCCAATGTAACTAGATTTACTTACTTACTTGGTAGCTCTTTTTAGCCTTTGTTTGAGGTTTCAATTTAACTCTAATTAAACTATATTTTTTTATCTTAATTTTTATCTTTTTTTAAAAGTCAATAAAAATTTATAATTAATTTTTAAAAAGTCAACTAACCTTAATTTAAAAATTTATCTCTAATTAGAGAACTAAATGCAAACATAATTATTTTATTTTCCCATCTTTAAGCGACACTGTACAATTATAATTATTTAATTACTTTCTGTAACTGGTTTTATGTTTCATTTGGTTTCTATGACCATGTTTTCCCAACTAATGTATCCAGCAACTTTGCACGTGTTAGTGGAAGGAAAAAGGCATGACACGTATTCAAATATGTTTGCTCTGAACACGTGTTGAGATGTTTCTTCCTCTCAAATTATCACACCTTTTGCTGTTTCTTTTTTCTTTTTCTTTTTCATTTTTTTGTTTTTTGTTTTTTTGTTTGTTTTTGGTCTTCCAGGTTTTGTTTCTCATTCATTTATTTAATTATTTTTTCCAATCTCAGTCTCTCTCAATCCTTCTTCATCCACTTCGATGTCTCTCTCTCGCTGTGTCTGTTTCTGTCTTCCCTCTCTATCTCTCCTTCTCTCTCTCTTTCTTTCTCTCTATCAAAAGAATCCTCTTACCGAGAGTCAAAATTTTGATATTAACTCCTCGCTTCTCCCGTTGACTCCACCGTCACCGCGTCGAAGGAGCTTCCCCGCCGAAAAGTCTATTACATTTTGGTAAGCTTGTCAGACATATTTTTTTTGCTTCCCAGTTATTTTCTTCTTTCTTTTTTCTATTTTTCAAATTTGTCTCTCTCAGTTCTTCACAGTAGAGAGAAAAAGAAGAGAGAGAAGATGATGAAGAGTAAAAACATAAATAAGGAGAAATAGTTTGGGTTTTTAATTTTAATTTTTTCCCTTTATGATCACAATCTCTCTCTGTGGTTTTCTGTTTTTATTTTGCCTTCTTTTTAATGGGTATTTGGAGCCTGAGCCTAGAGCCACCCCCACGGCACCACAATCTATGAAGGCTGTTCCAAATCTACTATGCCGATCGAAATTCCAGGTAAATATGATCTGCATTTTTCTTCTTCTTTTTTTTTTTTATTTTTATTTTTTAATTTTTCGATTGAATTTTTTTTTGGGTCTGGAATATATATATATATATATATATATATATTTTGAAAGCATCAAAATAACGTAAACTTGAACACCACTTTACCAACCTAATATCAAATTTGATCACTTCATCAATATGATACAAAATTCACCATAATGACACAAAAGGATTCTAGTCAAAGGTTAACCTGTAAAATCAAAAGTCAACCTAACATGTTTTATTTAAATTACCCCTGTTACTTAGAAAATCTACTATAATAATATATACATAATTTGAACATTTAGAATATTTTAGTTTTTAAAATGAATGACTGGATGTCTCCGACTTCGATCGTCGGTATACTCTAGTAGAGTATAATACATAGTCCATTAGAATATTTTGCATATCATATTAAAAAATTTTCGGTTTTCAATATGAATGGCTAAATATCTCTGGCTTTGATCGTTGGAGTTGGTCGTTGGCATATTCTAATAGAGTATAATACGTACTCTATTAGAATATTTTGGATATTTTACTAAAATATTTTCAGTTTTCAACATGTATAGCCGAATGTCTCCAGCTCTGACCATCGGCACTGGTTGCCAAAATACTCTAGTAGAGTGCAGTCCATATTCTACTAAGAGTATAGTGTATACTCTATTAAAATATTTTAAATTTTTTCTAACGATGATCTGATGTCTTCAGCTCCGACTATCGAAATGCTCTAATGGAGTACAATCTATACTTAACTAGAATATTTTAAATTTCAACATGGATAGCTGAATGTCTTCAATTTCGGCCACTGATGCCAGTCATCGAAATTCTCCAGTAGAGTACAGTCAATGCTCTAGTAGAGTATAGTGCATGCTCTATTAGAATATTTTAAGTTTTCAACATAGATGGCCGGCTATCTCCAACTTCGATCACCAGTGTTGCTCGTAGAAATACTCTAGTAGAATATAGTCCATACTCTATTAGAGTACAATCTATACTCTAGTAGAGTACAATCCATATTCTACTAAAA
Source organism: Ficus microcarpa (assembly GCA_025413485.1). NCBI lineage: Eukaryota > Viridiplantae > Streptophyta > Magnoliopsida > Rosales > Moraceae > Ficus > Ficus microcarpa. The sequence goes on along the minus strand of CM046382.1, from coordinate 3,148,026 downwards.
CATTTTAAGTTTTCAACATAGATGGCCGGATGTCTCCATCACCTGCTGTTGGAATACTCTAGTGGAGTATATTGCATACTCTACTAGAATATTTTGGATATTTTACTTGAATGTTCTCAGTTTTCAACTTCGGTCGTCGGCGCCAGTTGCCTAAATACTTTACTAGAGTATACTAGATACTTTACTTGAATGTTCTCAGTTTTCAACTCTGTTTGTTGGCATCGGTGGCCGGAATACTTTAATAGAGTATATTGCATACTCTACTACAATATTTTTAGTTTTCCAGCAACTCCGGCCACTGACATCGGTCACCGAAATACTCTCATAGAATATACTAACGAGATTTCAAGCATGAATTTCTAATATCAACGGAATCCAAAACACAAAAAAGCCCGAGAGCTCAGTCGGAAGAGTCCAGCACTGCCCATCCAAATCCAAGTTAAAAGTTTCTATAATAACAAAAAATATATATATATATATATTTATATAATTTGCAGTGTAAGTGAAAACTCTTACATACAAAAGGCCTATGACATTACCAGAAAAGAATACCAAAAAAACAATAAAACAAGAAGCAAATTATGCATAATGCCAAGGGAAAATACATGCTTGTGCAGTTCCGAAAGGCAACATGTTTTGCACTACTCCTGGTGTTGTTTGATGAACACCCAGCAGCTGCCCTGTATCATTAACAAAAAGGAATAGAAAAAAGTCGGAACAAACACTTAGAAACTAAAAGATGGTACAATCACTTTAAGAAGTAATGCATCTTTTAGCCTCGGCATTTCTATATCCTTTCAAATAAAAACTGAAAAGAACAGAGCGAAGAAAACGACAGTGTAAAACATAAATGTGATTCTTACTACCAACGACATTTGTTTGTGAATACCTAGCAACATTAACAAACAAACAAACGTCAGGACCTTATACACATAACATTACAAACCATTTACTAGAGAATACATATAGTTCTTCACTTTATTTGTAATCTTAAAGTAAAGAAGTGACACAACAATGATCTCAACCAGCATAGCACACTCTGTATACACACACCAGCAGTAGCAATTCACCACACCAACAGCGCGCCCACACACACACCCACCCCAGCAGCACACGCACACACAACAGTGAATTCACCACACACACACACACACGAGCAGCATCAAATTAACACAAGTTCAACACACACACACACACACACACACACACACACACATACAAGCAGCAATAATTTAACACACACACACAGCAACAAAAAATTCACTGCACAAATTCATCACACACCTCTCTGACGTTCATGTGTACGTCGAATCGCTTTTCCTCTGCTCAACCTCGTCGGCGACGGTGTCAATGTGCTGGAGATATGGCCGGAGAATCCTCCACTTGTTCCACTTCCGCCCTTGTCCTCTCTCCTCATTCAGCCAAACGAGTTTCGCTCCGAGGAAGAAGTCCTCGTCTCGTTGGTTCCAATCGAGCTTGAGGACGATCTCAGTCGGCTTTTTTTCGATGACGAGATTGGTGAAATCGGAGAGACGATGGTTGGCCTTGATCACCGGGAACAGATTCGCCGCCAAACACACAGATTCACTCCGCCGACCCCGCTCGCGAACTCCAGTGCGATCTCTGCAAACATCGGCCGGATCTGTGACGAGCTTGGTAGAGAGAGAGAGAGAGAGAGAGAGGAAAAAATGAGGAAAGAGAAACAAGTAAAAAAATCAGATGAAAACATATCTGTACATAGAACAGGGATAAAGTAGACATTTTCAAATCCCCAAATGGAGATAAATAAAACAGAATAAAAGAACATAAAATTTGTGTTAGGTTGATAAAGAGAGAGATTTTGTGTTGTATTAGTCAATGATCAGAAAAAAAGGTGGTTGGTTATTTAAGTAATTTTCCCTATTTTTTTTTTTTCGCCCTTTTCAAGTGTATGGAGCTGTTTTTGTCTATTATTGATCTCTGTTGATCCTGCTTGGTTCTAATTGTTTGATTACTTGTAGTACTGATATTTGAGTATCTTAAGAAATTAATTGCACGTATTTGATTGTGATTGCAAGTTTTGTAATCTGCATAAAGTGATATAAGAAAAAGGATCACTAATATGCTATATTAGTGAAAATTCCTCAAATAAAAATAAAAATAAAAATAAAAATAAAAATAAAAAGAAGAAGAAGAAGAAGGAAATTAGCAAGAGATCTCAAACGTTTGGACTTAAATTTGGATGTCGTCATGCCCAATTGATTTGAGATAGTAACGAAAAAATAGAAGAAAAAGAGGTTTTGTAAGGAGACTTTTAGAGAGGCTACTATTTCACTAATTCAACACAACACTAACTACAGTTTTAAATTTGATTTCTAACCAAAATATATATTTCCTTTTTTCTTTCGAATACATTTTAAATTTTTACATTTTTTAATTTCAAACAGTTCATTTTTAACCAAACACGTAACTCCAAACATTCACTCATTTTCAATCAAAATTTTTTTAAAAACTCTAATTGGAGTGTATTCTCTAAACGCCCCCTAATTTTGATTTCTCAAACCTTAATAAGTTCAAGGTTGATTATGAAATTATTATTCAAAATTAAAGTCTAAACCTACAATTGCTTTTTAATTAAGGGTAAGGGTTTTTAAACTCTATTTTATAAAGTCGTATATTAAATTATTATTGGATTACAATTGCAATCACATATTCTATGTTTGATAGGAGGGACGAAAAATGAAGAGAAAAGAAGAGTTAACTACCTAGGTGAATGAAATTAAGAAAGAACAAAAAAAAAAAAAAAAGGAAGAGGTTTTCTTTTATGTTATTTGATAGGAAAGAAAGAGAAGAGAAAAAAAAATCTAATCTAATGTATTACAACTATAATCTCGTATAAATTAAAAGATAACGAAAGAATAAGGATAAAATAGTGATTTTACTTAACATTTTTTTTAATAGAACTTTTCATTTCTATATTCTTTCCAATGTGAGAATGATTAAAATATAATAAGTCCCGCGGATATACATTCCCCTCAAAAACCCATTTTCCATTCTTCAGAACAACCAAAATTTTATTTTGCTCTTTAAAATTCCTCATCTAACTTCTTTATCTTTTTTTTTTTTCCACTCAATCAAACATAGACTAAAATAGTACAACTTCAACCACCGGGTACTGGTGACTTGACGTAACAAATACGTTTTTAAAACCTTTGTTTTTATCAGGTAAGAAAATCATATGTTACCTGTCCTTGAAGACTGAAATGTAATAGTTGTGAGGACTTTTAATCAGATTTATTGTCATTCAATTAATACCATCAGTAGACTTAACCTAATAACCACTGGAACAGGTAGAGACCATCGATCTCCTCTCTCTTCAAACCCCCCAAAAAAAAAATTGTAACAAGTGAGTGGTCATCACTCGTGCAGAGCAAAACGACAACCAGTCAAACGTACAACTGTACAAGTTACACCCACGTGACAATGAAGCTCATGAAATCATAATAAAAATATCTGGATTGTTTGTGGCCACAAATCTCTCGCTTGTAACCCAGTGGCTGAAAACCAGCCAGACATGAACATGGAGATTGCTATTGTAGATGTAGGCCCCACATCGCTTGGTTGGTTTCAAATCCTTGCTTTTGATTTCTCCAGAAAGATCCGAATCCTTATCTCCATCTTCATCTCTCCACCAAAGACTTCCCCATCTTCTTCATATCTCCTCTCTTTCTCTTCCTCCCATTTTTTTTTCTCTCTCTTCATTGTCCCCTGCCTCCTATTTCGTGAGATTTTCCCGGAAAAAAAAAAAGGAGGGTATTTTGTGGTTGCCAATATCTTATCCACTGGCTTACATTGAATCGGCATCTGGGCGTGTTTCATTTTTCTGGGAGGATTAAGATTTTAAGAACAAATTGCGGAAGGTTATTTTGAGTGAGGATGAAGATTCAGTGCGACGTGTGCGAGAAAGCTCCGGCGACTGTGATTTGTTGCGCCGACGAAGCGGCTTTGTGTGCGAAGTGCGATATCGAAGTTCACGCGGCGAACAAGCTCGCCAGCAAGCACCAGAGGCTTCACCTTCAGTGCCTCTCCAACAAGCTCCCTAAATGCGACATTTGTCAGGTAATTCTTTTGTTTTCGCTTGGATTTCTTCGTTTTTGTTTCTTGTTATCTTTTTGCCATTGCTGAACTCAGATATATTGCTGATCTAGTTTGTCCAGTTATCAGATCAATCTTTGAAATGTTATTTATGTTGCATTTGACAGAGAGATTGAAATGATACCCCAAAAAAAAAAAAAATTTTGAATGAGTTTGTGTATGCTTTTTAACGGAGTCGAGGTTGTTAAGGATAAAATTGTTGACCAACTCTCATATCTTTTGAGAGTCTTTAGATTTTTTAGAAAGATTGCTTAAGAATTAAGTTGGACAGAAGTTAAGGACATGAAGTAAACAAAATGAGAAACTTGTGTATGTCCAAGATTCTTGTATGTGTTTACTAGAACTATAGGATAGGGATCAAGCTCATTCGACATCTAAATTTCAAAGGACCTCATTAGAATTATAAATTTGTTTTTCAGTTTACTCTTTTTCTTCAGATAAGGTTTTTTCCCATTGGAACTTGAACGAACCATCAAAATAATTGGAATGCTTCAAGATTCATGATTGATAGTTGTGTTAATACATGTAAGGTGTAGAGATTGTATCCTCCCATCCCTAGTTTCAAAAAAAAAAAAAAAAAAAAGGGAAAGGCAAGCAAACACGATTATCATCCAGTAATGATGACAAGAATTTTGTTCAAACCACTAGAGAATATTTGTAGCATTTATATGTAAAAAGGGAAACTTGCTCGTTCTGATTTAAATCAATAGTTTAGGCTCCATAAGTTATGACCAAAAAACATTAGGGAAAGAGAAGTTAACTATAGCTCTATCCTTTTGGCGAACTGATGTTTTGTAATCCGTTCAACAGGATAAGCCTGCATTCATTTTCTGTGTGGAAGATAGAGCACTTTTTTGTCAAGACTGCGATGAACCAATCCATGCTGCCAATAGTCTCTCTGCAAATCACCAGCGCCTCTTGGCAACTGGAATCCGAGTGGCCTTGAGTGGCAGTTGTAACAAGGACACCAAAAAGAGCTTGATGGAGCCACCAAATCGGAACCCACAACAAGTCTCGGCAAAAGTTCCAGCACAACAGGTTTCTGGCCCCACATCGTCTTGGTCTGTTGATGACTTGCTACACTTTTCAGATTTTGAATCTTCTGACAAGGTAAAAAAATGTCGCATAGATTTTTATTTCAGCATCATCTTGTTGAAAGTATTCATGCATATTTTTCGTTATCGAGTGAATGGATAATCAATGAAATCTTGGGTAGTGATCGTCCTGCAAATAGTAAGTATAGATTTTGACCAATTTTCTTTCTTTACAAGGAGGAAAAATTAAGTGCAGTGACTATTGGTTACTTAACTATAATGCCATCTCTTTGGTTAATGTGGTCTCGAAAACTTCAAGTGAACTTGTAAACTCTGAAGAAAAGTATTATAATACCGATTAAGTTGTTTACTGTGCTTTGACCTCACTTTATAATCGTTTTCTGCTAATGCATATATTTTGGTTTAAACAAATATCATGGTGTATTGAAACAAAGCACAAAAAAGGACTTAATATGTGAAACAACCGTTTTGAAATTTGAGGATCTAATGTTTGTTTAGACCCATTTCACATTTCGATCACTAATAAAAGTTTATATAAACAATATTAAAATTTGCGCACTTTGACATTCTGGGTTTTTACTTTAGTTGTGAGGAAAATTCAACCTAATGGTCTTTGATTCAAGTCTTTCTATGAAAAAAAAAGAGAAAAAGAAAAACTTATATAGATATCTGCAATTTTGTTCGTTTTTATTGTTTTGTTTTTCCTTGAAACCTCCATCATCTGATGGAATCGAAATTATTCTCTCAGCAGAAGGAGCCACTTGAGTTTGGAGAACTGGAATGGCTAGCAGATGTGGGTCTTCTCGGTGAGCAAATAACTCATGAAGCCTGGGCAGCAGCGGAGGTTCCTCAGCTTCCAGTGCCGCAGTCAAGCAATGCTACCTCATACAGATCCACCAAATCCAGCACTCCCTACAAGAAGCCTAGAATTGAAATGCCAGTTGAAGACGATGAGTATTTGCTCGTTCCCGATCTTGGCTGAACTTAGACGTATGTAGATTCTGTGGTACAAATTGTAGACATTTATGTAGGTACATGAATCGTAGACATACATACTTAAGTACATAATTTGTATGTATGTATTTGTGTATGTGTGTGTACAACAGTTTAATAATATGCATGTTGCGAGTATACGG
>CM046382.1:3079524-3141601 GCA_025413485.1 Ficus microcarpa | reverse complement strand
GTCATTGATGAACAAAAAATATGTCTACCCTAGGGATGATTTGCCATTGCTAGTGTTGTTTAGTATGGTTATCGAACTGGTACAAGACAAAGATGTTTTTGCAATTCTGTATATGACTAGGGTGATTGATATTTGTGTGCCACAGGATTGTTGTTTTGCCGGTGTTTAGGCTGGTATTTGTGCTGGGGACATCAACTCTATTCTCTACTTTTAAGTACCAATTCACGTGGTGGTGAGTTGTCGTCTTTTCATTGGTAGATGCAATAAAATTGACGTGGTAATATTTTAAACACCTATCAATAAAAGAATGAGAACTTGTATATTATATAAATAGGTATTCAAAAGTTGGGAATAAGTTGGTGTCCATAGTTTTTTTTTTTTTTTTTTTTTTTTTTCATGCTTTTGAACAACATTTGTACAAGAATTAAAGATTCTTGGAAACAAATGAACAATCCAGCTCTTCTCTATTCAGATTCGGGCGTTTCCCTTTATGAGACTCATTTTTTCTATCCTTTATAGAATTATTGTTTGCATGAAATTATTTATTCTCTTCAGTCTTCATCGTAAGTACGTTCAACTGAATTGGTTAAAGATATAGCATGATTAGCAAGAAAACAGTCACGACTTGCCAACGATTATCTATGCTAGGGTTTTTACTGTCTTTGTATTTTTATCTTAGTTCAAATCGGACCTTGGGCATACTTGACAAAGCTATCTAGAAGTTGAGAGTGTTTGAATGATCTATCATGTCAAAGGTAGAAAACATGATTTTCAAGAAAAATTCTTCTAAATAGATTTTAAAACCTAGTTTAGAATTTAAAGTAGACATCATAAATTTTATTATAACGTTCTCGTTTTAACTTCAAAAATTCTTTTAAAAATGTTTTGAAAAATCACAGTTTTTCCTTGTATTTTTCTACCTACTAAAGGGAAAAGTAAAGCTTAGAAAAACAGGTCCTTTTTTTTTTTTTTCGGTCAGGTGCTAGTTTTGATAGCCTGAACAACTCTACACTTTAAAATACTATTAACGTGTTCACTTTACAGCTTAAACTAATAAAGTCATTCTTTAAGTTGTCAAATCAGTTTTCCATTAGGTAAAACATAAATTTAATACGAACCACATTCTTAAAATAGGAATTTGCCAAAATGACCTAACCACAAACTTAAATTAGCAAAATGACTTTCCATTTTATTTTCAATTTTTTTAATTCAAAAAAAGCTAACTGTATTTAAAAAAACAAGAAAGTAAATTAAAATAAATAATTAACTCCTTCGAGAGCTCCTTCCCTTCCTTCCTTCCTCCGTGCGCATCTTCTTCTTCCTTGGGCATTGAACTTCACCCTTCCCTTCCTTCCTTCCTTCCTGCGTTTCTTCTTCTTCCTCATTCCCTTCCCTTCTTTTCCTTCCCCCTTTGTTCTACAAAAAACTGAAAAACACTCCCCACGTTCTTCTTCTCCTTCTCCCTCTGTTCTTCTTCTTCGTCTCCCTCCCTCTGTTCTTCTTCTCCTCTGTTCTTCTTCTCCTTCCCCCTCTGTTCTTCTTCTTCGTCTCCCTCCCTCTGTTCTTCTTCTCCTTCGTCTCCAGAGCTCCCAAACAAAAGAAAAAAAAACATATAATTTCACGTAGAAACTTGTATACTACCAAATTACAGATATGCCAAAGTGGTAATTAACAAGGTTATTAAACAAACTACAATAGTCTCGTAATGTAAATAATTGTTAACCAACTCAAACATAACGGAACTTCAAGCATGTCTATTTAACAAAACATGTCTATTTAACAAAACAGTTGACAAGCTATTCTTTATTTGACATATTTTGATGTGCAGGATCAATGGCGACACTAGAAGTAGAAACAATTTGTGCTTTTGGTGATTAACAAAATTGACAACTTGCTGTATGGCATATGACTACATAAAATTAAGATAAATTATAAGCAAATCTTATATAATCACAAAAGAAGCCATTTAATAAAACTGGAATGTTTTTTGTTCACATAAAATTAACCTAGGCTTGACAAAAAGGTTAGATTTTCCTACATATCAGCACTCAGTAAAGCACTCCTAAAGAAAATCCTATGGCTTTCCCCATATTTGCCTTGCCAAAGAAACAAATATTTCAAAAACTAACTTGCTAGAAACGGAAAGCCACGAGCTTAATTTGCCAGATACCAAAAACATAGATAATAGATTATATATGTTTTATCAGCTGCATTCCAACACACCAAATTTCCTTTAACCTAGACCTTTGACAGGCCTTGCAACAACGTTTGTACTTCTTACAGATCACAAAAAATTATCACAACAGGAAGAATCAAATTTGAATAGTGACATAAAGCGCGCTGAATGGATTTGAAGAGCCAGTTTATGATCTCTTTTGAGTCCTTGTAAGACCTTTGCATATGAATCAATTAAATGAAAAAATTAAAAAAAAAAGTTGCCAACGACAAAAGTCATGTATGAGAAGCCTATAAACGTTCAGAACAATCACGGAACGACCACCGAAAAAGTGCGGAACGACAACTAAAAATGACTCGGAAATGTTGACTTTTTTCAAATTTTCTACCGTTAAATGAAAAAATAAAAAAAAGTTGCCAACGACAAAAGTCATGTATAAAAAGCCTATAAACGTTCGGAACGACCAGAAATGACCACCGAAAAGTGCGGAATGACCACTAATTTTGACTTGGAAATGTTGATTTTTTTCAAATTTTTTACTGTTAAATGAAAAAAATAAAAAAAAATTTACTAACGTCTAAAGACATGTATGATCTGCCTCTAAACGTTCGGAATGACCACGGAACGACCACCAAAAAGTGCAGAACGACCACTAATTTTGACTTGGAAATGTTGACTTTTTTTCAAAATTTTTACCGTTAAATGAAAAAAAAAAAAAAAAAGTCACTAACGTCTAAAGGCATGTATGACAAGCCTATAAACCTTCGGAACGACCACCGAAAAGTGCGGAACGACCACTAATTTTGACTTGGAAATGTTGACTTTTTTCAAATTTTTTACTGTTAAATGAAAAAATTAAAAAAAAAGTCACAGACGTCTAAAGGCATGTATGAGAAGCCTATAAACCATCGGAACGACCAGGAACAACCACGGAACGACCAACCAAAATGGCGGAACGACCACTAAAAAGGACTTGGAAAATGTTGACTTTTTTCAAATTGTTTACCGTTAAATGAAAAAATTTAAAAAAAAGTCACAAACGTCAAAAGGCATGTATGAAAAGCCTATAAACCATCGGAACGACCGCGGAACGACCATCCAAAAAGGCGGAACGACCACTAAAAAAGACTTGGAAATGTTGACTTTTTTCAAATTTTTTACCGTTAAATGAAAAAATTTAAAAAAAGTCACCAACGTCTAAAGGCAAGTATGACAAGCCTCCAAACCTTCAGAACGACCAGGAACAACCGCGAAACGACCATCGAAAAGGGTGGAACGACCACTGAAAAATTTGAGGAAAAACTTGACTTTTTTCAAATTTTTTACCGTTAAATGAAAAAATTAAAAAAAAGTCACAAACGTGTAAAGGCATGTATGAGAAGCTTATAAACCATCGGAACAACCAGGAACGACCGCGGAACGACCACTAAAAAAGACTTGGAAATGTTGACTTTTTCCAAATTTTTTACCGTTAAATGAAAAAATTTAAAAAAAGTCACCAATGACTAAATTCATATATGAGAAGCCTATAAACCTTCGGAACGACCAGGAACGACCACCCAAAATGACCGAACGACCACTAAAAAAGACTTGGAAAATGTTGACTTTTTTCAAATTTTGTACCGTTAAATGAAAAAATAAAAAAAAGTCACAAACGTCTAAAGTCATGTATGAGAAGCCCATTAACCCTCGAAACGATCAGGAACGACCGCGGAACGACCATCCAAAATGGCGGAACGACCTCTAAAAATGACTTAGAAAAGGTTGATTTTTGTGAAATTTTTTACTGTTAAATGAAAAAATTAGAAAAAAGTCACCAACGTCTAAAGGCATGTATGAGAGGCCCATCAACCCTCGGAACGACCAGGAACGACCACGGAACGACCATCGAAAAGTGCGGAACAACCACTAAAAAGTCTTGGAAAATGTTGACTTTTTTCAAAAATTTTACCGTTAAATGAAAAAATTAGAAAAAATCACCAACATCTAAAGGCATGTAGGGGAAGGCCATAAATCCTCGGAACGACCGTGGAACGACCATCCAAAATGACGGAACGACCTCTAAAAAGCCTTTGAAAATGTTGACTTTTGTGAAATTTTTTACCGTTAATTGAAAAAATTAGAAAAAAAAAGTCACCAACTACTAGAGGCACGTATGAGAAGCCCGCCAACCCTCGAAACGACCAGGAACGACCGCGGAACGACCATCCAAAAAGACGGAACGACCTCTAAAAAGCCTTTGAAAATGTTGACTTTTATGAAATTTTATACCGTTAATTGAAAAAATTAGAAAAAAGTCACCAACTACTAGAGGCACGTATGAGAAGCCCATCAACCCTCGGAACGACCAGGAACGACCGCGGAACGACCATCCAAAAAGGCGGAACGACCTCTAAAAAGCCTTTGAAAATGTTGACTTTTGTGAAATTTTTTACCGTTAATTGAAAAAATTAGAAAAAAGTCACCAACTACTAGAGGCACGTATGAGAAGCCCATCAACCCTTAGAACGACCACGGAACGACCGCGGAACGACCATCCAAAAAGGCGGGACGACCTCTAAAAGCCTTTGAAAATGTTGACTTTTGTGAAATTTTTTACCGTTAATTGAAAAAAATAGAAAAAAGTCACCAACTACTAGAGGCACTTATGAGAAGCCCATCAATCCTCGGAACGACCGCGGAACAACCATTCAAAAAAGCGGAACGACCTCTAAAAAGCCTTGTAAAATGTCGACTTTTGTGAAATTTTTTACCGTTAATTGAAAAAATTAGAAAAAAAAGTCACCAATTACAAGAGGCACTTATGAGAAGCCCATCAACCCTTGGAACGACCAAGAATGACCGCGGAACGATCATCCAAAAGTCCGGAACGACCACTAAAAAGTCACTTAGAAAATGTTGAGTTTTTCAAATTTTCTACCGTTAAATGAAAAAATTCAAAAAAAATCACAAACGGCTCAAGGCATGTATGAGAAGCCCATAAACATTCGGAACGACCAGGAACAACCGCAGAACGACCATTGAAAAGTGCGGAACGACCACTAATTTTGACTTGGAAAAGGTTGACTTTTAGTGGTCGTTCCGTACTTTTCAATGGTCGTTCCGCGGTCATTCCTGGTCATTCCGAACATTTATGGGCTTCTCATACATGCCTTGAGCCGTTTGTGATTTTTTTTGAATTTTTTCATTTAACGGTAGAAAATTTAAAAAAGGCAACCTTTTCTAAGTGACTTTTTAGTGGTCGTTCCAGACTTTTGGATGGTCGTTCCGCGGTCGTTTCTGGTCGTTCCAAGGGTTGATGGGCTTCTCATACAAGCCTCTAGTAGTTAGTGACTTTTTTCCAATTTTTTCAATTAACGGTAAAAAATCTCTCAAAAGTCAACATTTTTCAAGTCTTTTTAGAGGTCGTTCCGCCTTTTTGGATGGTCGTTCCGCGGTCGTTCCTGGTCGTTCCAAGGGTTGATGGGCTTCTCATAAGTGCCTCTAGTAGTTGGTGACTTTTTTTTAATTTTTTCAATTAACGGTAAAAAATTTCACAAAAGTCAACATTTTCCTAGGCTTTTTAGAGGTCGTTCCGCTTTTTTGGATGGTCGTTCTGCGGTCGTTCTTGGTCGTTCCGAGGGTTGATGGGCTTCTCATACAAGCCTCTAGTAGTTGGTTACTTTTTTCTAATTTTTTCAATTAACGGTAAAAAATTTCACAAGAGTCAACATTTTCCAAGTGACTTTTAGAGGTCGTTCCGCCTTTTTGGATGGTCGTTCTGCGGTCGTTCCTCGTCGTTCCGAGGGTTGATGGGCTTCTCATATGTGCCTTTAGTAGTTGATGACTTTTTTATAATTTTTTCAATTAACGGTAAAAAATCACACAAAAGTCAACATTTTTCAAATGACTTTTAGAGATCGTTCCGCCTTTTTGGATGGTCGTTCCGAAGGTTGATGGGCTTTTCATACAAGCCTCTAGTAGTTGGTGACTTTTTTTCTAATTTTTTCAATTAATGGTAAAAAATTTCATAAAAGTCAACATTTTCCAAGTGACTTTTAGAGGTCGTTCCGCCTTTTTGGATGATCGTTCCGCGGTCGTTCCTGGTTGTTCCGAGGGTTGATGGGCTTCTTATACAAGCCTCTAGTAGTTGGTGACTTTTTTCTAATTTTTTCAATTAACGGTAAAAAAATTTCACAAAAGTCAACATTTTCAAAAGCTTTTTAGAGATCGTTCCGCCTTTTTGGATGGTCATTCCGCGGTCGTTCCTGGTCGTTCCGAGGGTTTATGGCCTTCTCCTACATGCCTTTAGATGTTGGTGACTTTTTTCTAATTTTTTCATTTAACGGTAAAATTTTTGAAAAAAGTCAACATTTTCCAAGACTTTTTAGTGGTCGTTTCGCCTTTTTCGATGGTCGTTTTGCGGTCGTTCCTGGTCGTTCCAAGCGTTTATGGGTTTCTCATACATGCCTTGAGCTATTTGTGACTTTTTTTGAATTTTTTCATTTAACGGTAAAAAATTTCACAAAAGTCAACATTTTCCAAGACTTTTTAGTGGTCGTTCCGCACTTTTCGATGGTCGTTCCGTGATCGTTCCTGGTCATTCCGAGAGTTAATGGGCTTCTCATACATGCCTTTAGTAGTTGGTGACTTTTTTTTAAGTTTTTCATTTAACGGTAAAAAATTTCACAAAACTCAACATTTTACAAGTCTTTTTTAGTGGTCGTTCCACCATTTTGGATGGTCGTTCCGCGGTCATTCCTATTCATTCTGAGGGTTTATGGCCTTCTCCTATATGCCTTTAGATGTTGGTGACTTTTTTAAAATTTTTTCATTTATCGGTAAAAATTTTGAACAAAGTCAACCTTTCCAAGTGACTTTTTAGTGGTCGTTCTGCCTTTTTCGGTGGTCGTTCCGCGGTCCTTCCTGGTCGTTCCGAGGGTTGATATGCTTCTCATACATGCCTTTAGACGTTGGTGACTTTTTTTTAATTTTTTCATTTAATGGTAAAAATTTTGAAAAAAGTCAACATTTTCAAGTGACTTTTTAGTGGTCGTTCCGCCGTTTTGGGTGGTCATTCCGTAGTTGTTCTTGATCGTTCTGATGGTTTATGGGCTTGTCATACATGCCTTTAGTCGTTGGTGACTTTTTTTTTTAATTTTTTCATTTAACGGCAAAAATTTGAAAAAAGTCAACATTTCCAAGTGACTTTTTAGTGGTCATTCCGCCGTTTTGGGTGGTCGTTTCGTGGTCGTTCCTGGTTGTTCCGATGGTTTATAGGCTTGTCATACATGCCTTTAGTCATTAGTGACTTTTTTTTAATTTTTTCATTTAACGGCAAAAATTTGAAAAAAGTCAACAATTCCAAGCGACTTTGTAGTGGTCGTTCCGCCGTTTTTGGTGGTTGTTCCTGGTCATTCCGATGGTTTATGGGCTTATCATATATGCCTTTTGTCGTTAGCAACTTTTTTTAATTTTTTCGTTTAACGGTAAAAAATTTGAAAAAAGTCAACATTTTCAAGTCAAAATTAGTGGTCATTCCGCCCTTTTCGCTAGTTGTTCCGTGGTCGTTCCTAGGGTTATGGCCTTCTCCTACATGCCTTTAGATGTTGGTGACTTTTTTTTTTAATTTTTTCATTTAACGGTAAAAAATTTGAAAAAAGTCAATATTTCCAAGTCTTTTTTAGTGGTCGTTCTGCCGTTTTGGGTGGTCATTTTGTGGTCATTCCGAAGGTTTAGATGCAAATCATACATGGCTTAAGACATTGACATAGTTTTTCTTGGTGTTTTGGTTCCACGAAAAAAACAAAAAAAAAAACGACAAAAGTCAACATTTACATGACTTTTGGGTGGTCGTTCCGCCATTTTAGGTGGTCGTTCCATGGTCGTTCCGAAGGTTGAGAGGCAAATCATACATGGTAAAAGACATTGGCATAGTATTTTGGTGTTTTTATTCCACGGAAAAAATTTAAAAAAAAAGAGTCAACATTGACAAGTCATAAAAAGTGGTCGTTCCGTCCTTTTTCATGGTCGTTCCGTAGTCGTTCCATAGTGATTCCTAGTCGTTCCAAACGTTTAAAGGCAAATCATACATGACTTTTGCCGTTGGCATGGTTTTTTGGTGTTTTCGCTTTACGGAAAAAATTTAAAAAAAAAAAAAGTAAATGTTTACAAGGGACGGCCGGACATTTTGAGCCTTTGATATGGTAATTTTGGCGTTTGCTTAAAAAAAAAAAACCAACACTTAGCACTAAAACGTTAAAGACCAAAATACGAATCCAATATTATATTTACATACGCATATATAACTAAATTGTAAATCAAATTATTGATAAAACTAGATTTCTTGATCACAGTGTTTTTGTAGGCTTTGAAGTATCTTGCAACTTTTTTTGAGTATCAGAACTCGAGGGTTGAAGCCTTATTGGCAGTTGTACCACATAAGGTGATAGTAAAACTGGCGTTCTTTTCTGCGAACGAGAGAGGATCTCTAGGGGAGGGAACGAGGAAGAAGAAGCGAAGGAACAAAGGGAAGAGGCGGTGAGATTTGGACGAAGAAGAAGAACAGGAAGAATTTGCTCGAAGAAGAAGGAGAAGTTGACTATCAGAAGAACAAAGGGCTCGAAGAAGAAGAAGGAGAAGTAGAGGGCTCGAAGAACAACAAAACGAACAGAAAAACAGAGGGCTCGAAGAAGGAGAAGGAGAAGCAGAGGGCTTCGGCTTGAAGAAGAAGAAGAAGAAGAAGGAGAAGCAGAGGGAAGCAGAGGGCTTCGGCTGGAAGAAGAAGAAGAAGGAGAAGCAGAGGGTCGAACAGCACTCGAAGGGCTCGTAGAAGAAGGAGAACCAGAGGGAGGGAGGAATTCGGGAGGAAGAGGAAGAAATAGCTTTCGAAGGAAGGAAGGGATAGAAAGAAAGAACAAGGTTATTTTAGAATGTTTTTATGTTTTTTGTTTTTTTTTTTAATCTTATTATTTTGTTTTTGAATTATTTTTTTCAAGCAAAAGTTATTTTGCTAATAAAATTTTTTTAAAGGTTATTTTGCAAATTGTGTAATCTCATTAGACTATTTTACTAATTCACAATGATAGATGAAGTGTTTTTCCAAGTTAGAAAATAAAACGAGTAGCCTAGTGTTACTTTCAATTGGCTGGAACTCTTCTTTACCCTGCACCATCCCACATGAGATTTCAACATATTGTCTCACTCAATTTGTTAGCATGAGACTTTGTTTTCCTTAAAAACATCAACCCTTGTTTGGATCATCATCTCAAATTAATTAATTATTATACATGTTTGGTTGGTTGTTAAACATCTAAGTGGTTTACAATTCATGACAATTCAACTAAAATTGAAATATAAATTTTATGTTTTTGGAAATCCACATCATTTGTCTTTCTATTCAAATGTTACGCTTAACAAAATTACCCACACATATTTGAATACATAGTTTAAATTTTGCATGGTTTTGACCAGCTTAACACTCGAGAAATAGTCAATATTTCCTCACAGTTGCTATGCACCCAAATCACTTTTCTGATTTGGTCATGCGTCTTTCCACTTTTTGCGGAAGCTTAAATTGATGTGCAACATTTCTTTGTGATAAAAAATTTTATAAAAAAATGTAGTTTTGCTTTTCTCGGTGTACTGTCTTGTCAATCTGCTATGTGATGTACTTAATGCTACCAAAGAGTAGCTTACGTGACGCTCCTTTCCCTTTTTCTTATTTGTTATCCGCTTAAAGTTCATTTGAAGTTGTTGATTGAAAATCGGATTAAATCCATGGTTAAATGACCTATTTTTAAGAGTTTTATAATCAAGTACTCCTCCAAATTCTATTAAATTAGGAAAATGGTCAAATTTGGGGGAGAAAATTTCGTCCGAAAACAGGAATAATAGGAGCGAGGAAGAGAGATGAACTGATGGAAGAATGGGTGGGAGAGAGGAACTGAAGAATAGGAAAGACAGATATTCCAGATTCGTGTTCTATTGAATTGGGAGTCTTCAAGGTCTTTCGAGTGTTTGTTTATGCGAATCTAGAGAAAGAAATAAAAAATGAAAAAAAAAATATATATATATAGAGAGAGAGAGAACTTAAGGGGTGTGTTGATGGAGAACTTATAAGTTTCGGATCTCTGGCATTGTTCTGCTTTGCACTTTGTTGAAAACTGTTGAAGACTTTAAACAGCTTGTTTTCTCTTCTCAAATCTGGTCTAGATAACCCACTGCAAAAACAAATCTCTTGTTTGCAATTTTGAGCAGAGAGCAAGGGCACCCCTTTAAATCCAACAAAAGCACTTGCGAGTCTGGAGTCATGAAGGTTTACATCTTCCACGTTTTGTTGTAGGGTATTTCACTTGGAAAAGACGTTCAATACTAATAGATTCAGTCCATAAATTCCAATATACGAGATCTCGTAGCACTTACCAATGAGGCCTATCGATTAGTATTACACAGAACAAATCAATTATAGACAGTAATATAATTATATCTGCTCTTCAAAGATAAACTTGAGATTTGCAATCTCAAGTAAGATCGGTCTAAGATCATGGGATTCTTTTCTATCAGATTGGAAGGGTTGTTGCACAAAATATACTTTTAAGTAATTGCTCTATAGATCCTATATATATCTATATGAAGAAAAAATCATGTAAAGAAAGGGATTATTATTTGTACAAATGACCCTCTGAACTTGGAACGATAATGAAGAAATTAACAATACTTCATCTTTTCAATTGTTCCGCCGGATCGGTCGCTCAAGACCTTTAGTCTCTATCCGATCTCGATGATTCTTACGGACTCATTGAGAATGATTCCAATCTAGTTTATGACCTACTAGAAGTAGAAGTCACTCTTGATAGAATTCTCATGGACAAAAAAAAATTACAGTTGTTTTGATAATGATCGAGTGACATTGTTTCTTGAGCCTGAACAATTAAAAAGTCGACAAAAAGGAGAATAGTAGAAGAGGCGTGTGTCCCACTTTTGCTACAGTTACCAAACTAAGCTTGCCATGTCAAATACCGATCGGTGAGCTGTGCGAGCCGAATAAACCGCAGAGCCTAATATGGTTATTGCTTAAAATAAAGGTCATTTTCCTACAAACCCAATAATGAATTGAACTGTGTTTTCTCACTTTGTCATACAAATAACTCTATATATCAAGGAAAAAACCATGAAAGAACGAACAAGAAAGAAAGAAAATCACTCTAAAAGAAACTTCCCATAGTTGTTAGACGGGGGAGTATAGAATTGTCTATCACCACCGAACGTGAAGAAAATTTTCTATGACAGTTTTAGAAACTACTATGAACACAGAACTTTCTTTTCCGAGTTACAAAATAAAATCACGATCGATCGCTATATAAGCCAATTAACACTTATGTTGCCAAGCCATGTAAAAAGTGGGAACTGAGCCAAAGCTATAAACAGCAAGAGATAATGGTGCCTGCTCGAATCATAACTCCTCACCTCAGCAAAGAGGACTCTCTTCATTGTCTTCACCAGGAAAATTCCCATGCATAGACAAGTGGAAGGCATCAAGAAGTAGTATGAGTAGCCCCACAAAATTCGCCCAAGGACTGCCAAGCACAATCCCGTAAAACAGTATCCAGCATATGCCACGATGTCTAGCAAAGGAGCCTCGCCACTCCCCAATGAGAGCAGTGTTACCTTAAGCAGCGAGACTTGAAGACACCAGCCAAGCAATCCCTTGATGAACAACCAGTTTAGAGCCTCTGGACTAAACCTGGCAACAACCAAGAGGCGATTTACGAACAGCACAGGCTAAGCAAATATCAAAATGGTCCAAAGAAATAAAGATTAAACGCAGAAACATATATAATTCTAGAAGCAGTCACAATGCAGTCACAAGGGCAGACCAAACTGTAGCGAAGATAATGTGATGGAGATTGTAATCTTTCCCTGCTGAGACAATGCACTAGCGCCAAGTCGCATCTACTATCTAATACTAAACCTGAGCAGAATGGCTGCTTCTCTTATAGAAACGAAAAGTTAAATATATAAACTTAGAATATTAGTATATTAGTTTTACGGGTCTCTTTCTTTATCATCTTTGAGAACTTGTCCTCAAAGTTTTATTTTGTTTTAACCGTCCTTTTTTTTTTTTTTTTCTTTCAACAACATTTTGTTTCATGCCAAAAGAATAATTAACAATAACAATAGAATAAATGTTTTTCATTTCATTCTACAGATGCACCGACTACCTCCAATGTTTATTCCAATGCCAAATGCTATGTTTGTCATAAAATCGTGTGCAAATAGCATATTTGATATGTTTTCCTACTTTGGGCTCCAATGCATGATACCATTTCTAATGATATGCCAACTCCTGTTATCATCATTAGCCTATTTAAATGATTAAGTGGAAAAAGGCACCAACCAATAGCAATCAAACACCAAATATTAGCATTTGCCATACCTGGTGGCAATTTGCCACAACGTATAGCAATTGCCAAATTTAGCACCAGAAATAGCAATATGTTGGAGAGTGATTTTCCTACCCAAATGCTAAATTTTGGCTTTCATACAATAATTTGGCACTACATTGGAGATTCTCTAAGTTTCAAGTCCTATAATTAGCCAGGGTTGTTCGAAATAACCAAACAATCAAGCATCTGACTAACTAAAGCAAACCAAGCCAGACATGGCAGCTCATGGAGGCCCCAATTTCCCCCATCAAAACCCTTCACCACTTGGCAATTACCACCACTTAGGCAGCTCCAGGCCATCAATAAGTCACACTGGCGATCAACCATCCGATAACAGAATCTATCTTTTATATACTCTGCTGTTATTCAAAAGGACAAAAGCTTCTCTTATTTATATAATTGACATTTTACCCCACCTCTCTCATCAAGGTTTTTGCCCTTCCAAAAACAGGCAGCAAAATATTAGCTCTTGTTATTGTCAATGTAGCTCATTTGAACCAGAGGAAACACAAAGAAACACACATAATTGCACCAGAAATTGAATGAAAGAATCAACTTGGAATGAAATTGCCCTAGGGCAGATATAAGAAGCCCTAGAACAGCAGTTCTTCGAGAGACTACTCCTCCCCTGCTTGGCTAACCAAAATTTTTCCGACCATAACCAAGAGTAATCGCACTATTCTCTATTCACAGCATCAACTGCCTAACAAACTCTCCTCCGGCATTGACTAGCTAACAACACACCAGATAATATTTCCTCAACTACTTATCTCCTTTTATTTCTCCTCACCATATGTGTACCTAATTGAAGGCCTATCAATGGCATGGCATCTATATATAAAACCAAAATTAACAGCAACAATTAGAGATGTAACATACCAGAATTTTTAAAAAAAAAAAAAACAAACGCAAAGCAATATTTAACAATTAACATAAATAAAACCTGAATGCCTTTTGATAGGACAATTATAAAAATTCGAAAAGCATTTATGTGCAGATATGGTGAGACATTGTAGTAAGCAAACTTTCTTAGGAAGTAAGTAGGAAAAAATGTATCTCGTATATAAAGCTAAAATAAAGTGCTTAAAAACAGAGATTATGATCACGTGTCACCACCGCTCAGTACTGAAAGTAATATCTTTAAACTTTTCATACTTACTTTCCATGTAGACCCAGTGAGAAGCCAGCAAGAACTACATAGGTTCCAAAAGCCATTAATGGAATATATAAATCTGGTGCGTTTATGTCATAAACTGGAGGTTTATAGGAGAGCCTGCCTCCCACTGGCTCAGTTATTCTTGTCCAATGACCCTAGAAGAAAGCAAAGATAAAAGCGTAACTAATATGATAGGAAAAACTGGATCAAGTATTTTTTAGGGTTTTTATTTCTCTTTTTTATTATTCCTGCCTTCTGTGGAATCCTTGGTCCTCTTTCCTATGTAATTGATTTCATAATCAATGAAAGGAAGTTTTCTTATAATATATAAGTTAAAAATAAACATAAGAAACTAGGGATTGGGAGAGATTATAGCTTACCCTATGCAGGAATGGGAATAGAACAACCTTCAATTTGTTCCTCACATATTGGTCATTCACTTGGAAGTAGTATTGAGGATCAGAAAAGTACCTACTAATCTGTTAATCAGATCAACACAATCACAACCAATAATTCAACCGACGATTCCAATGATAAAATACACTCAAAAAGTGCACGAGCACACACGCATACACATGGTAACTCAAGATAAATCTAAAAATAGCTTTTTTTTCATCTAAAAAGAACTAAAAGTACAACAAGCCAATTCACTCATTTCAACATAATCAGAATTATTTAACAGATCTCCCACAAGTTAGAGGCGAACGTGATATGTTCTAGGTACCATAGAGAAAAGATTAAGGTATGATGGCAAATATTCTTCTCTAGGCTTTGTCCTTTTTAGGGAAATTACAACAATATACTTGTCAAATGCGTGCCTGCTTTGTATTTAGGTTGTGTGTCAGTCATATGGATAAACTGATACACACAGATATGGATACAATTAAACATAACTACTAGGGGTTTAGACTGAGTGAAAATTTACCAAAATATTCAAGGTACATCCAATTTTTCATCACAAGGTAGTCACCGAACATTTCCCCCTCCTATTCCCTAGATACTTTCTACCAAAAGAGAGAAAGGTTTATAAACCTGGGACCACGGGATTTTCCTACACATGCAACAGCAAGTGATTGCTATAAGAAGTCATTGCCAGTAACAGGATTCAGCTTATTCTATTTTCATCTTTTCCCCTACTTTGACGCTTATAGTTAAGCTATAATACTCTAAAGGACAACCTCGATCTGCTACTTACATTGCTTTGGACATACTCAGAGCTCGATCCTAGAATTTTCTCCCCATACGCACCCAAGCCGCCACGGATAAGTCCCGAACCAGCTCCATAAAATGCATTCCCGAAGGGATTAGGCTGAGAGTTTGCCGGTGGTCTTTGTACCCCAGGCTGCGCTCCCACGTTATTATACATTTCTTTAACTAAAAACACAAAAACAAAAAAGAGAATTTAATCAGAACGCATATTGAACTAGGGAAAAAAAGAAAATTATGACGAAACTCTCAAATCCCAGAGAGAGTGAATTTATTTTCTTAAGAAGATCAAACTCCAATAATATTTTGGTAGCGGTGGCTGTGGTGATTAGTGAAGCTCCTTAAATTAACCAGTCAACAATCACATTTTGTTAATGAACAGATTCTACTAAACAAAACATCCGCTGCTAAAACCCATCACCATTCTCATTCCGATAATCAAATACTATTTCATCCAACCATTGCATGTATCCCTATGGTCATAGAAACCGCAAACCCATTCATGATCCGTCAAATCAAACAATTTTCTTTTTCTTTCTTCGAATAGAAATGTAAACCACATCAAAATCCCCTCACAGATTTCCTTGAAATTTCTCCAAATAGAAGTAAAGAGAGAAAATTATAAGTCCTGTAAACAAAACACCCAAAATTACAGCAACAACAGAAAAAACAAAAAAATCAAAAAAACAAGAAAAAAAATTGCTAAAGCTCAAACCGCCACTGGGTAACACCGATAAGAAAAAAGACAATCTGCCCAGTTTACGATTCATAGGATTGGACAATAACAAAACCAAAAACAGAGGAAAAAAAAAAAAAAAAAAAGCAAAAGGAGCAAAATTCATCTCAACCAAGATGAATCTCTCTTCCGAATTCATCTCCATCCATTATCAATCTCAGAGAGAAAGCCCTTCCAAAATGAGAAATCACAAGATTTTAGTTAACCTAATTCTTTGTAAACTCACACGGATCTACAAATCCACATCAATCAACAAATGAACACGAAAGCGAAAACCCTATACGCGTATATATGACAAGCATAAACACAATTCATAGAGAGAAGAGAGGGATCTGAAACCATCGCACCGTTTCCTCAGAGAAGCGGGGATTCCGGCGAGTTTTCCGGCGCGGGTGTCTGACTCCGGCGGGTATTCCGGAGAGGCGCGGATGGGTTTCGATACCAAGAAGAAGTTAGACGATCGTCTGAAAAGAGGCAAAGGAGAGAGTGTGAAACTGGGACAAAATAAAAAAGGAAAAGAGAAGAAGCAGCAATCCTTTGAAAACGCACCGGATCTGTCTGTCTACCTGATTCACGTGAATAGCACGTGAAGACAACCTGCTTCCTCCCCACAAAAAAAAAAATCCATTTTTTGCCATCATCGGGCCAATCCACCTGTTCCACGTGTCCGAACAACGGGGTTCAATATTATAGGATGCTTTCCTTCAAAAAAAGCGGACTTTTTCCTTGTCACAAGCCTATTTTATCCGGGAGACACGAGCAGAGTATGGTATATATATCAATTGATATAATTTATTTTTAAATCATTAAGATATAATTAAACAGTTAAAATATTATTTCTGTATAATAATTATAATGCAACTTATCTTGTATTAATATAAATTAATAAATTAAAAATTAATTAAAAAAAGAAATTATCAAAAAAACCAACCTTTGACTGGTGGTAGGTGCCGCCCTCCCTGATGCCTGCGACGAGCCCCCTGTGACACCGACGACAGACCCCCCTCCCCTAACCAAATTTGCATCCCCCACCCCCAATGCCGACTAAGAGGCCCCTCCCTAATGCCGACAACGAGCCCACCCGTCCCCCTTTCAATGTTGACCCAATTTTCCCCCTAAAAAAAACCAAATCTAACACGCCTCCCCCCTCCCCCAAAAAAGCCAAATCTGTGCACTCCCCCCAACGCCGACGAAGACACCTTCCTCAACTAGATCTGCGCCGCACCCCCTCCCCCACCACCCACAACGCCAGCAATGAGCTCCCACCTCCCCCGGTTGGCCGTCAACCCAAAAACCGGCCACGAGCCCCTGTCCTCCTCCCCCCGATGCCGTCAACTATAAAGGATGTTAGTTTGTTTATAATTTTTTAATTTATTAGTTTATATTAATATGAGATAAGGTGCATCATAATTATTATACAAAAACAACATTTCAATAATTCTATTACATCTTAATAGCGTAAAAATGAACTCTACTGATAAAGTATATTAATAAGATTCTATTGTAGTTTCTCTCATTTTGTCTTATGATGGGGTAAAAATTATTAATCATTTGATTTTTTTTTTTTTAAAACAACCTAAATTAAAAAGGATGCACGAAAATAAATGTGAGATTTTTACATAAGATTACATATAAAAAAGAGAAGAAAAGAAAAGAAAAACAGATACATCAGTGGTGCAATGAACTCTTAACGAAGGGAATTTTTTCTTCTCCCTTCCTTTGCAAAAACACCAATCTACATAGGGAAGTGGATACAGGGCACAAAGATCTGGATTTTCGACTCGGCTTGGCCACATATCTAGGTTTGAATTTGGGTGACGGAATAAGTGAGCTCGCGACATGAGCTGCGGTAGCATAGGTCGCTGTTTGGGTAGTGAGCAGCTGGCGCTAGATAGGGGAGCGAAGACAGGGGTTCGCCAATTGCTAGATCCGGCACAAATATGTCGTCAACGGGATAATGCTATTCTCCATCTCTCACCTCCACATACCCTCATCGCCATCAAAACTCCCCCCCTTTTAGTGCCCATCGCCAAGCCTCTTGACGCACTTTGTGTTCACGATCGTTGGCCAATGTGGGAGAGACCTTCAATCTTGGTATTATCGGCATTGTTGCCGATTGACTTTTTTTTTTTTTTTTTAAACTCCATAGGGAGTGTGCTCTTTAGCGCTTTTAAACTCTTGAAGTTAAGAGGGTGTTTGGTGAATAAGTTTAGTTTAAGATTTTTAAATTTTAATAGTAATTTTTGTTGACTTTTCGAAAAAGACAAAAAAAATTTTCAGAAAAAGATAAAAAAAGCTACATAGGGAAGTGGATACAAGGCACAAAGATCTGGATTTTCGACTCGGCTTGGCCACATATCTAGGTTTGAATTTGGGTGACGGAATAAGTGAGCTCGCGACATGAGCTACGGTAGCATAGGTCGCTGTTTGGGTAGTGAGCGGCTGGCGCTAGATAGGGGAGTGAAGACAGGTGTTCGCCAATTGCTAGATCCAGCACAAATATGTCGTCAACGGGATAATGCTATCCTCCATCTCTCGCCTCCACATACCCTCGTCGCCATCAAAACTCCCCCCCTTTTAGTGCCCATCGCCAAGCCTCTTGTCACACTTTGTGTTCACGGTCGTTGGCCAATGTGGGAGAGACCTTCAATCTTGGTATTATCGGCATTGTTGCCGATTGACTTTTTTTTTTTTTTTTTTAAAACTCCATAGGGAGTGTGCTCTTTAGCGCTTTTAAACTCTTGAAGTTAAGAGGGTGTTTGGTGAATAAGTTTAGTTTAAGATTTTTAAATTTTAATAGTAATTTTTGTTGACTTTTTGAAAAAGACAAAAAAAATTTTCAGAAAAAGATAAAAAAAGCTACATAGGGAAGTGGATACAAGGCACAAAGATCTGGATTTTCGACTCGGCTTGGCCACATATCTAGGTTTGAATTTGGGTGACGGAATAAGTGAGCTCGCAACATGAGCTACGGTAGCATAGGTTGTTGTTTGGGTAGTGAGCGGCTGGCGCTAGATAGGGGAGTGAAGACAGGTGTTCGCCAATTGCTAGATCCAGCACAAATATGTCGTCAACGGGATAATGCTATCTTCCATCTCTCGCCTCCACATACCCTCGTCGCCATCAAAACTCCCCCCCTTTTAGTGCCCATCGCCAAGCCTCTTGTCACACTTTGTGTTCACGGTCGTTGGCCAATGTGGGAGAGACCTTCAATCTTGGTATTATCGGCATTGTTGCCGATTGACCTTTTTTTTTTTTTTTTTTGGGAGTGTGCTCTTTAGCCCTTTTAAACTCTTGAAGTTAAATCTAAGGGTGCATTATTAATATTATTATTATTATTATTATTATTATTATTATTTTCCATCCATGGAAAAACAGCTTACCCCATGGTAAAAGTCCCCTTAGAAAAGAAGGATAAATTTTATTTTTACCTTTGAATTTAGTGCTTTTGTAATTTTACCCTCTGAATTGTTAAAAATGGTGCTTCAACTGTTTAAACTATAAATTGTTAACAAGAATGCCCTTTCTTTTTTACACCATTCGCAAAAATATCAATTCTACCATATTTTAATCCCAAAAGACTTGAAATAAAATTCAGTACATTTATAACTTTACTTTTTGAACTTTGAAAACTGACACTTACACAATGAGTCCATTACTTACTCACAACTAAGGTCAATGAATTAATGGACATTAATTAAGTACAAAAAAAAAAAATTCTTAAGAAAAATTTGCCAAGAAATGAATTCTATTGTGGTCTTGTTCAATGTATTTTGAAAACATACAGGTGTCTTTATTCTTTCATTAACATTATAATAATCATAGATAAGATGGTTCTACTGAAGCTAGAATATAAAACACCACAATCTTGCCAATATTACTTCCCGCAGATCTCTCCATTGTTATAAGCTTGTGCTCTTGGAATTTTTCTTCAAATATTCTGGTTTTAGATTTTGTTATTTTGTCTCTCATTGTCCATCCTCCTCTCTCTCATGTACTGTTGAGTCTCAATTGGTTCTTGAGTTCTTAGTGTTTTTTAGTTCTGTGTTTTAAATTTATATATTTCTGGATTTTATGGTTTTAGGTTCTTGTTATGTCATGGAAAGGAAGATAATTGATTCTTAGACACATTGGAAAACGATGAACATTTGTTTTCAATAAACTATAGATGGAAGTAAACCTCCTGCGTTTTAAGAAATAGATTTTGGACTGAATTTTAAAAGTTTCTTTAGATTTGCTCATCTCATTGTCCATGTGCCATGCACATGTCAATGCCCATCATAGAAGTTGGTGAAGGCATCAGAAGAGCTACGAATGCATGAATTTTGAAGTTTGCAAAGATTCTTATTTTATGAACTAATTTGCCAATCACAAAAATTCAAGAAGTAATAGTGCAAAAAAGCCTATCATTTATCTACACTAAGGGAGTGTTTGGTGAATGAGTTTAGTTTAAGATTTTTAAGTTTCAATAGTAATTTTTCAGAAAAGACAAAAAATTTTTTCAGAAAAAATAAAAAACTTTTTCAGAAGAAGACAAAAATCATGATGAAAAAAGTACAATTTAGTTTAAAATAAATTTTAAACCAAACACCCCCTAACATTTTTAAAGGGAGAAGGAAAATAGGTCAAAAACTTCTAATAATGAAAATAAGAAAACTTTTTTAAAGTGATGGTAAATAGCATATTCATGATTAATAACACATTTACGAAGCATTTTTGCAACAAAATTATCTTAAAAATATTCTTCTATATTAAATATTTACAATAAATAACATATTTATGATAATATTTTATTTACGAAACATATTGACTATAAATTAACTATAAATTACCTTAAAAAATTTTCATATTTAAACAATTTATTGTAATAATCCTATTGATCACAAATATTTTAAAAATATGCTATTTATTTTAAATATTTTTAAAAATGACTTATTTACTGTAATTTCCCGGTATAATATTACATGATATAATAATTTCAACCATCCATGCTATACATTCATTTTTTAAAATACACCGTAAATATTTTGTGAAACAAAACTTAATGAATTTCTTTTTTGGCTTTTACAAACTAACAAACAAAAAAAGGAGAAAATTAAGAGAAGCAATTTCTAATACACAATACACAAGTGTTTATATTTTATGATTTTGTTATATGTATGTTTTTAGTTATAATATAAAGATCTAGAACATATATATACACAACATATATATATATATAACCAAAGAAGGCTATATATATATATATATATGCATAACTTCATCGAACTTTGGGTTTGATATAACCATATCACAACCTTTAAGTTAGCAAGCATCCTTCATATTTATCTTCCTTACAATGACCAAACTCTAAGGGATCATGTGGAAGTATATGCCTCTTATGTTTTGATCGAACTTTGGGTTTTCATATAGCTATCTCACAATCTTTTAGTTATCAAGCATTCTTTATATTTCTCATCCTTACAATGATCAAACGCTAAGCGATCATGTGAAAGTATGCGCCTCTTATGTTTTTCAGATTCCTCGACCAACTAATTTGTCAAACAAAAATTAAATACCCATTTTTTGCAATGCAATTTCATTTGCTTTATTAAGCACTCTCTTAATATTTCACTTCTGCAATTTTCCATCAACTGTTTTAGATCATTTTCTACTAAATGACCATTAATGTTTTTAACTCTTTCGCTACAAACTTTCTCCGTAAAACTAGTGCACAAATCTCTTCTTTCTCGCACGTGTGGAGGAAATGCCCTACCATTACTAAAGCCATTATTATTAGGTATATTAAGTAGAGATGAAAGAGAATGATAAGGAAACATAGTCGCAAAAAATTTAATTGACATTACCATCACAAATAAACACTAGTACAAAAAGAGAAAACCACGATCATTTTTAACTGTTGTGGTATCTTTTCTACAACGGTTTTCTAACTGTCATGTTTTCCAGGGTGGATTCCACGACGGTTTTTTAATCGTCGTGAAATAGACAAAACTGAAATCAAATGGTGGGTAGATAGTAACCATTCCACGACAATTTTTTCAAAAAAACGGTTGTGGTAATTTTATCTAATTTGGTTGAGAGACAATATATTTTTAACTTTTAAAAATTTGTACGAATATTTTAATAAAACATTTTGGTGTATTTGCTAGTATTTAATTTTCAAGTATTTAGACTTATAAGAATTTTGCGACATTGTACGGAAAACATGACACCTATTAAAAGGACTTGGTGTTAGCATCACAACATTATTATTATTATTATTATTATTATTATTTAATGTTTAGTGGTAGTAGTTGTTATATAAAAGCTGTCTAGAGTTCCTTTGAAAAGCTTGATAGTTTAATATTATTAAGTATTGAATAAATCATCGAAAAAGGGAAAAAAAATTTAATAAATTGAAATTATTACATTCATGGATAAAAAAGACGAGTTATAATCGGTATAAACTTATTAATCAAAGAAGCCTTCTCAGATTTAGGAATCAGAATATTCAAGAAATTAGAGTTTAAAATTCTGAAGTAGAAAGCCATAACGGAAAAAATCTTGCACAGCCAACAGGACACATCCTTGCCAACAATGTCCTACTCCTAGGCCAGACTGGTGAAAACTGCCTCCAAAACCATCAGGATTTGACCGTATACGAAATACCATAGCCTTCGCATCGGCAGAACAGAGAGGAACAAAAATTTACAATGTGACCCTTAATCTCCTCTTTATACTTCACTAGTTGTGAGCCACATGCTAACACACGTGCGGAGAATTTTATATAATATATTTAATCTATGTGTCAAAATTTAGATTATCTTGTTATTTTTTTTAATTTAAAATAATAATAGAGGTCTTAATTATTTATTATCATGCAGTAAACACAATCAAATAAATCAAATAACAATATTTGTTTACTTTTTAATTTAAAGAATTATTCAAATCCTGTCAGCATTCATGGTTAAATTTAAGAATAGTACATAAAAACGTTTATCTAGATCTAATCCTATATTAGTTCAATATTAGCATCCAACAACAGTAGTCTAAGGGTTTGTTTGGTTGGTTAGTTTGAGTTGAAATATTTTAATTGTAATAGTAAATTTTTTTGAATTTTCAGAAAAGACAAAAAACTTTTTGGGAAAAAGACAAAAACTTTTTGAGAAAAAGACAAAAAAAAAGTACAGTTTGAATTAAAATGAGATGATCAACGAAACGCACCATAAGAAAACTCCATGTAAAAATAAAGTCATTAAAAATACCAAATATATCAAACTTAAATCAGAACATTCTCTTTTAAAAAATAAAAATAAAAAAATAAAAAAAAATAAAAAAAGAAGAAGAAGAAAGAAGAAGAAAGAAAGATAGGAAATAAAGATAAAAATCAGAACAGGACAAAATACCAAAAATGACAATATAACTTTACCAAAACTTTGAATACTATTTCGAAGAATTGCGGTCGCCGTCTTCAATTTAGCACTCCTTAAAAAATAAAAAAAATATAAATATAAATGAAGAAAGATTTAGATTGTAATGCCTGACTAAATGAATTGTGAGCTCCTATCTCTAATTTAAAACGCTCCTCAGAGAACCCATTGATAGAAATACCAACTTGAATATCCTCAAGATGTTGTTTAGCCAAATCCACCCTGTGGAACAGATTCCCAAAAACATTATGTTACAAGACTTAGAGCTCAAGTTTCAACAACTTTAACTTTTGAACAATCCTGTACCGAAAAAAAATTCCAACATTGTGAAACAACCAACTTATTTTATGAGAATTCTGTAATAAAAACCCTTTTTATATTAACTTATTGATAGAACTTATTTTCAACTGTTTAGATATAATCAAACGATTGAGATGTTAGTTGTGCATACTAATTACAATACACATTACCTTATAATAGTAAGAAATTAAAAACATTGAAAAAAAAAAAAGAAATCAAAAAATTCCTATTTCCATCGATCGAGGTTTTCTGGGACATCGACCAACGGGGTCAGTGACGACGAGTAAAGGTGGCCGAGGGGGAAGGGGGGTCCAGTAGTCAGGGGGTTAGGGTGCGATGATCCTGCAGATCGGGCCAGGGGGGGTCTGATAGTCCGGGGGGTTAAGGTGCGATGGTTCTGCAAATTGGGCTAGAGAGGAGGGGGGTCTGATAGTCGAGGGGTTGGGGTACGATGGTTTTGCAGATCAGGGGAGGGGGGTGTGGTGTGACGCCCTAGAAATTCCTAAACTTAATCTCATGAATTATTAGCACGGATTTCATTCATTAATATACTTCGAATTAATTATTTAATGAATATCAAATTTCAAGCTAATGAATGAATTTTAATGTATCATCCATACGATGATGTTAATGCTCTATCAATGTTGAATTTCTCTACTCAAATGAGAAATTATAAATACATAAAAAATATATCAAACGACATATAAATTTATATGGAAAATTTTATTATGTCATATTATAGAGATAAATGTCAATTTTTAGGAAGGAATCTCAATTAATGTTAGTAGGTCATTTTGATAACCTTAATATTTATTTTGGTCATATAAATATTTAAGTTTTGATAGTATGATTGAGAAAATTAATGCGTAACATATATAGGAAATGAATTATTAGAATTTATTAAAGGTGGAAGATCGATCAAAAATTATGCTCCGATTTGAAATCAATAATGTAAATTTTATGTTAAAGGATCCTAGGCAAATCAATGGGCAAGCATTGGATAATAAGTTACCAATGAGAACTCAAGATAAGGATTGGTGTGATAGAAGATCCAATGGGTGAGATCAAAGATGACAATCTTTGATCAATAGTGGAAAAATTAGAAGAAAGGAAAACAAAAACAAAAACAAAAACAAAAAAAAAGGAAAATTGAGAGGGGGATCCAGATTATTGTGGTCAAAAGTAAGAAGAAATTTGATCAAATGAAAAAAATGGCATTTTGTTCATGCATGCAAAATCAAGTAAGGAATTGTATGGGTTATTTTGACAATATGACACAAACAAGGTACAAGTGAAAGTGACCACCTGTCTTATACCTTGTAGAATAAAATTTTCAAACCAAATCCCCCCACAAAGTGACGACAATTCAAGGAGAGAATCAGATCATATTTTTCAATTTTACCCCTAAAAGACAAACCCATTTAAGAATATTGATTGAAAATAAATCATAACATCCCGTTTTATTCTCCCACAAGTTAAGCTCAAAAACTTAGCTTATCTAGCCACCATCAAGCTCAAAAAACCTCCAACACTATTCTTCATCTCCAACAACCCTCTAGCATCCTCCTTCCTCCATTTTCAAGCTCCAAGCAACCCCATTACTAAGTTCAAAGAAGTGTGAAATTGAGTTAGAGGATGTGTTACTAGAGGTAATCTAGTAGTTTTCTTTGTATTTTAGTCATTTTTGGGGAATTAAATCATGTTGTTTAGTTAGAATTTTAATGTTAGACTTCTTCTTACCTAAGAAAAGGTTTAGGTAAGAACTTTGAAGGTTCAAGGTCTTAGAAAATCCACGAAGCATTTCGGCAAGATCTACGAATTTTGTTAGAGCTTGTGGTTGTTATGATGATATGACATAAGTTAAAAACTTTGACATGAAAAATAAGTATACTATAAGATTCTACAGATAATAAGATACATTTTGGGCTTTGGAATCACTTAATTTGCTTTTGGATGTCCAAATTTTTGTGCATTTGAAGTTATGACACAAAACTAGAGAGAAAAGGAACATCTGGAGTACAATATAGCCATGGGTTTTGTGAAATCCAAACCTCTTAAACTCACAATATTAGATCATAAGTTATAGATCTAAAATCTAGATTTCTTACGCTTTCTAACAAGGTATCATACACTTCAAATGAATAAAAATGCAATTTTTGATAAATTTTACAAGTTAAAACTACAAATCGAGAGGTTTTGCTGGAACTGTATACTTGTCGGTTTTGCATATTTTGGGTTAGTAAATCATAATTTTTTACAAAACTATTTTTGATGTGTAAACTAGATATTTTAAACTTTTCAACTACATATCTTTTACCTTATTTAAACTTGTGAGTGAATTATTATGATTTTTCTAAATTTAACCACAAATATGGGCATATGGTACATAAGTGAGACTAACAGTAATGAAACCTCATTATACGACATGTAACGGTCAAAAAATTAAGAAAATAACTTTATAGTTATAAAGTAGACATCTAAAGCTTTGAATGAGCTATCATATGTTTAAAACGAGAATGTGCATAATTTGTAATAAATCACACAAAATTAGATTTCGACCTGGTAAATTGAGATTTTACTGTGGGACATTAAGGAGAATGTCCATATTAAGATTTGAAACCCTTAAAATTTTGGACAATAAAGTATAAAGACAGAAGCTAGATACTTCAAACTTTCTAACAAGTTATCAAGTGTCTAAAACAGAATTATACACATATTTAAATAAAATCTTATAAATCAAGATCTCACACTAAACAAAACAATTAAACTCTAAAATGTGACATAATTTGACTCATAACATGGAGATAGAACTATCGATGAAATGATTTGGTATTAAGTATATGATCAATTAATATGAAAAATCCTAACTTTATAAAGTTAAATTACAAGTTTTTAGATGTGTCAAGATAAAGAAAACCAAGGATTACTAGGCATATACTAAGAGACTACTTTAGCCCAACTTAATGACCATAGCTATTGTTAATAGGCCTTACAAGCCCAATACTAAATGGAAGACAACCCAATCAAGAGTATATACTTAGGTGACTCATTATCACTAAGGTGATGAAGATTAATTAATTAACTAATAAATTCATAACAAAATATAATTACATTAAGAAAGTTAGTTAGTAATCAATTCAAGTAATTAATTAATTATTAATTAATTATAAGAATTAGTAAATGATTATTAGTTGTGTAAGCAAAATTATTAAATTGAATAACTACATATTTAAAATGGATGATTAATTAGATATTAATTAAACATTAATTATCCGTATAATCTAATTATTAATTATTAATATAAGAATTAATAATTAATAATTTCTTATATTAATAATTGATAATTATTATATGAGAAAGAATATTTAAGTAACATAATTTTTTTTGAAAGAGTAACATAATTAATTATTATTGATATAATTATTAATTAGTCAATTAAAATTATGTATTTTATTTATAATTACTCAACTAAATAAAGTGATAATTAAGTCTAAATCATTAGATAAAAACTCTCTAGAATTATTTTGAAAAGAGAGATAATTTAATATTATTGAGTACTAAGGTTTCGTTTGGCTTATAGTTCAAACATAAGTTTTTATCTAAGTTTTGATTTTGTTTTACTATACATTAGAATTTTTTTAAGGGATCATTATTTTTAATGCGGTTCAGATATATACTCTAAATCATTTGACTTAAAACACTTTAGAATTACTTTAAAAAGAGAGATAGTTTAACATTGCTAAGTATTAAATACACCACCTAAAAACAAACTATAACTTTTTTTTTTTTTTTTAAAAGCTGAAACGAAAATGATTTTCTAAAAATATGGAAAAACAAGTCTTTTTTTTTTTTTTTAACGAAATTCATTAATTACCGTTAACAAATTGATTTAATTGCTTGAACGGTCTCACAATTACTATCGGTAACGTTTTGAATCCCAGTTTTTAACAGCGGAAATATCGGATTTTGTTAAATTTGCTAAACTTATATAGGGCGTTTGGTGAGATAGTTCATCTCATCTCATCTCAAAATTTTTTTTAATCTTTTTTCTAAAAATTTTTTATCTTTTCCTAAAAAATTTTTTTTCTTTTCTGAAAATTCAAAATAATTTACTATTAAAACTTAAAAATCTCAACTCAAACTACTCCACCAAACATCCCCTTAACTTTATAAAATGAAATAAAATTAAAATAAACCAAAAAGAAGAAGAAGAAGAAATGATTATTTTACAAAAGATTGTTGGGTTGGAGTCTTAAAACTTGAAAGACATGATTGAAAGAGGGTACTTGCTTTATTTATTTGCTTCTTACAATTCCATTCCCTGTTCCAAGGTCCAACCCGTAGAGGAGCAAAGCCATTGCACAGTGGTCGGGTGTTAATGGAGAATGGGCAGCAAAGCCAAATAGAGGAGGAATTCGCACTGGATGTCGCAGAGTTGGATGAGGCCCTTAAGGTCTTGGATTCTTCTCTTTCCCTTATCAAATGGCGTCTCAAAGCTACAGCAAGACGTCGACTCCATATAGGTCTCTCTCTCTCTCTCTCTCTCTATATATATATATATATTTATATGCATCTGGGTATGTACATATATTTGTTAACTATCAAAACTTCTAACTGAATTTTCAGTCAACTAATCAATCACTCAAAATCTCATTTTGGGTTCAAAAGATTGACTTGTTTATGGCTAGATGAGAACCATGCCTGTTACTATTAGCTCTGTTTTTCTTTTTTGGATAACTCTCTTTTAACATGGCATAGGGCATCTTCGATGTGCATCCTTATTGAAGGGTTTTTTTTTTTTCCTCCAAAATTTCAAGATTATGGAAATGGGTACTTTGAAATATAACTGGTTCGTCAGAAAATGAAATTAAGATTTGAGAAGAAAACACAATACGGTATTGTTATATTTTCACGACGTGAGACTTGGGTTTCTTTATACCCTTGAAAAAAAAAAAAAAAAAAAAAAAAAAAACATTATAGGTTTTCAGTTGAGTTATGATCTATTGTTGAATGTAACTGTTTTGATACAATATGTTCAAGAAACTATTGGAGTTTTCATCAAATTTATTTTTTATTAGTGAACAATTTTTTAACAATGGAATTTTGCTCAGAAAAGGAATACAAAAAGAAGAAAAACCAGATCTTAAACGTATGATGATCTGAGAATGTGATGTTTCAACCCCTACATCATTAAGTAGTATTTTTCTTTTTTATTTTTATTATTTTAGTGTATAAACTGTTGATAAGAATTATTTTTGGCCAGATGTTCTTGCGTTATGCACGGGAATGAGGCCAGTTGTTATGGTAGACTATGGGGGAAAGATGCCTGAGCTACAAGAACGACTGTGTGCACTTCTGAAATCCATTCAGAAGGTATTCTTTGTTTACCACCCTGTTGCCACTTTATTTTCTGTCAGACGCACTTTATGAGTAAAGTCTATGTGAATTAGGAAGTCTTAACAAGAGAAAGCCAAATCCATGGCGGACAAAACGACATGAAATGTAACACAAAGAAAGGACAAAATGCCCATATTCTGCATCATCTATTTATGCTAACTTTGTACTACTTTTAAACGATTATTTACAACAAATTTATAGCCTTTACAGCTTACAATTTCTCAGAGTCCTAGTTCACTTGTATGGAATTATTTCATTTTCCTGGTTAAATTTCCGTAGGGAAATTTTGCAGTTTATGTTATCCATTTACATGATTTATCTAGGTGCAGTATCTATCATGTGAAATTCGTGATCACATTATCATGTGGTATAACTATCTTGTCCATATTACCTTCAATTTTGGGCCTTTTTAACATTGCGAATCATCTTACGCTGAAAGTGCAGGAGTTGTGCATTTTTGAGCATCTAAGAGTAATGATCATAGAAGATATGATTTATTTGATACACTTAAGAGAACTCGCAGCACACGTTCAGTCAAGCTTGAACTCAAATTCACAGCTTCTCTTTGTGGACCTTGAACACGATCCTCCAAAGGTCTTTCTGTGGACTACTATTTCTATGATCTCTGCAATGGCGATGCTTACTTTTCTATATGTTGACGCTTCTCTTTTCATTTTGTTCCAGATGATGACACAGCCTGAGAAAACCCCGTTAGGAATGCAGCTTCTAGCAGTTCTAAAGTCGTTCTCATCGTTATTTACAGTGGAAGAAGCAAAAATTGATTGTGCGTCAAGTGACAGGACGGATAGCATGGTCAATGCCAAATCCCCTGTCACTGATGGTCTGACTTCTCAATCTTGTGAATTTATTGATCTCAGTAGCTGTTTGCAAGATACTGAAGTCACCGTGCCAACTTTAAATGGGTATTTCCTTTTCGATGACTTTAATATACAGATGCTTTACAGTTAGGATTTTTTGCCATTCTTC
Organism: Ficus microcarpa; assembly: GCA_025413485.1. Taxonomy (NCBI): domain Eukaryota; kingdom Viridiplantae; phylum Streptophyta; class Magnoliopsida; order Rosales; family Moraceae; genus Ficus; species Ficus microcarpa. The sequence goes on along the minus strand of CM046382.1, from coordinate 3,111,807 downwards.
ATTTGACTATGAAATACATAATTATTGACAGAAACATAATATATACTTGCAAAGAGTATATTATAGCTGAGCAGCTACACTCCACAACTAGAAGTTAAATAGAGGAATTAATGTTGAATCTGTAATTGAATGTATCACATTTTGGCATGGTGTATATATGATATTTGCTGGTTGTTCCTAGGGATGTCAGTTGACAATTCCCAAAAGAATAGATAGCACCAAGAATATAAGACGTCTTTAAAACTTGGAAAGAGTTACCTTGAACTTGTTGTAACTGAAAGTCAAGAAGCAAGGGAGAAAGAAAAAAGAGAAAAATACGTGGTTCATGCAAATTATTTTGATTACAGCTTTTGAAAATATTAACCTCAATTTTATCTTTAGAACTCATAGATAGAAAAATTATTATGTTTTCTTTTTTATAAAGTATTTTTGAAAATACAAGTGTGTTCTGATCTCCGGCAGACGACACCATGACAATGAAGAACCCACAACTAGAAATGTTAAAAAAACACGGGAGTGTATTTTCCCGTACAGCCAACTAATTCAGGTGATGAAAATCCATCATCAATTGAAAAAGATCTTATAACTCTAGTTGAAGACTACAGATTAGTTGAATTGACAGAAAAAGGAGCGGGTAAGAGTACCATGTCAACCTAGCAATTAAGTTTGGATATACACAAATATATAACAGCATATAAATCTCCATTCTTTTACACTTGTAAGGTCCAAATCTATTCTGGTATTAAGAATTTCCAATTAACTTCTAAATTTGAAATCACCAGAAGAATGGTTAAGTCGTCACTGAGCAGACAATCTAAAGATAGAATTCTGGTTCTGTGCTAACTGCTTGGCATTTTTACTTTAGTTCTTACAAATCTAGACTTATTTTCCCTGCATTGCTTCTAATATAGTTCGACCCTGCCAAAATATGATGACACTGTTTCCTATGCTTCAGATGGCTTCTTGGTTATCCTGTAGTCTACGCCTTTGGAAAGGATCATATCTCGGATGCGATTTATAATCTCTCCACCAAGCCTCTTCATATTTTCAGAGTATCAGTTTGCAGGTTTACCTTTTACTAATTTCTTGTTTGAATATATGCCATAAATACATTTGAATGATTAGTTATTATTATTATTTTTTTTTCACTTGAGAAGTGATGGTGCAATACCTCCTCTGCATTCCCCGCAATCCTGATTGTTCCAACTTGCAACTTACGGATTACTTCCATAGTGTCCCCCTAGAGTTAGGTTTATTTATGAAAATCTAGGGATAGAGGTGCTATTTTTATCAAGATAAAAACTCCATGCCTAGGAAAATTAAGTTGCGGATAAAAGGAAGTATAAGGGGAAATCAATTGTCTACTAGTGATAGTATATTTTTTTTTACTGATGCACTAATGTATAGTTCTTGATGCTATCTTATTCATGCACAACACTTGCAGGAATGGTACGGCCGGTAAAGGATCTCAGTTGGAGGAACTGTTGAGGTAATAATAATACTCCTTTCTTGGACATGATGTTTGTTAGCATCATGGTTTTTGGGCCATCTTTTTAAGCACCTTGTTTGTTTGCTGAAAATCCGAAGTGCTTAGAAAGGGACTATTTTGAAATGAAACACTGATTTGCACATTGTATGTGAAAAACACTTTGCTAAGCTACACCTACAGATCATGTACTTGCGAAATGAGTAGACAAAAAAGTATGCATATTGTATGCGAAAATTGTGTTTATTTGCAGAATGTTTACTTGCTCTTGCGTTTTGTGAAATGGTTGAATAGTTTCTCGGTGCCGTTCGATTTGAGCATGGGTGGCCGCAATGAACAGTGGGCGAAAGCATATTTGGATCAAATGCAGATGAAGTGGGAAAGATGCAAGCAAGCTTGGAGGACTTTGCGGATGGATGTTCGTGAATGTTATCCACAAGCCATTGTGTTGTAATTTTATTCCCCTATTCTCAAGTAAATAAATATATAGTGCTTAGAGGAAGTTGTTGTCACTGTAAGTAGTAGGAATGAGTCTACTATCTTATCGCCCAACATGTCTGGTAAATGTAACTTTTTATTTAGATATGTTTAACTGCGAGTTGATTTACATGTAATTTTATGGAAATTTATGTGCAACATGACACTGTTTGAAGCTATTAGTGCAAATGACATATATTATGAAAACTGTTATATTGGAATCAATTGATTGTTCCATGAATCTATTAAAAAAAAAAAAGGGTTACAAGTGTGTTTCATAGAAGTGCTGAATATGAGACTGAAACTAAATAATAGTTAGTCTCAGTTTGAGAACATGGACTCTTGAGATCTCCAGAAGAGACTGAATGAGATAATATTTGGACAGAAATTGCTATACACCAATTATATATATGAAACGGAGAAAATTTCATCATGTTTTATCCTGTGTAGCCAATATGAACCAAGATATTTTCTTTTTCCTTTTTTTTTTTTTTTCTCCTGACAGGATTGGATCAACCAACTATGTTCTCCCCTTCTCTGGTAGTCAAATTTTTATTTCTTATTTTTAACTAAGCAACTTGTGGGTAAAGATTTCTTGCAAAAATAATTATATTGAATTGTCTCTTTAGCTCTTTTAACTTCTGAGTGGACTTTGAATTCCACCGACCAATCTTTGTGATGACAACCCCATGCAAAATTAGCAAATGGGTTTAAACAAATAAGGATACCATGTTTAACAAGTATTTGAACGCCTGTTAAGGATAGGATCAACCCTTTTGCCAAATAATAACACTAATGATAAATAAAATAAGCAGCAACAAGTCAGCTATTGGACTGATACAGTCTTGAAAGTAAGGTCATCTCTAATCCATAACTCTATTTTAGAGTAGCGTTTACACCAAAATTTTTGCACTAAACTTAAAGTTCATCTTCAACCCATCTACTTTAAATTTTACTCTAAAAAGAATATTCCCAGTATATTTTCTTTTTATTCTAGTTAAAAAAAACAATTTTCTTTCATCAACTAGATACTTATATAATTATTAACATATTAGTACAATAACTAATTATTTATTTCTATTACAGTAACTAAAAATAAATTTTATTTTTTTGTGTAACAATTATAATGATATGGATTAAAATAATTAAAATAAATAAATTTAAAAACAATTATTTAAAAAAGGATGTCATTTTGTGAAAAAAAAAAAAACAAAAACAAAACAAAACAATTGGGGAAAAACATAAAATTTCTAGTATTTTTTTAGGATTTTATCAAAATAAAAAAGAAAAACATGTTTTTAAGAATTTTTATCGATTAAATTTATATTACAAAAAAAAAAAAAAGGAAAAGTCTGCGCTATCCGCCAACATGGCGCAGCATTGTTCATCCCCACCAATTTGGCGCAGGATTTGGCGCCTGGTTGGAGATGAAATATTAGGCCAAATCCTCGTTTTGCGCCAAGTTGGAGCTCGGCTGGAGAAGGCCTAAGAACATCCAACAATAGTCTTATATAACCCTCTCTTTCTTATTTAGAAAAAAAAAAAATCATATTTAACCCTTAATTTGTTTTTTTAATTAAATATTCAGACTCTATATTTTATGATGAAATGAAATGAGATGTATAAATACTGTAAAATTATGTCTATAATCATTACAATCAAGAGAGTTGATAAGAGACGGGTTGGTTATAGTTAGAAGCAACCTTTTCCTCATATCTTTTTTTTTTTTTTTTTCTTGACTACTAATTTTTATTATAAACTAGTCTTACGCATCATTTTGTGCGAGTTATATTTTCAACTTCTAGATCGTCTTTTGATAGAATCTCATTATCTATAATTACATCTTATTAGTACAATGTTGATTGTTGAAACATTAATGATTGCAAGCATGTTTAAAGAAATAGAGATGTGCGACCTTTTTCCCAACAAATTTAAAAAAGTAAAATAAAAAATAAAAGTAAAAGAATTTATTGAGAAATAATGCCCTGGGAGGGCACATGGTCTTTGATCATTACATCCAGAAAGATGTGATAAAGAAGGAAACTAAAAGAGACAAAACGAAGAATAAAAAGAAAACAACTGAAGTCGAAAAATCCGCTTTTCTCAACTTGCAAGCAGCTCCTAAGAAAGCAAAACGGAAAACAGCAATTCCAAGAAAATGAAAAAAGAAAAGTTAAAAAGAAAACAGAGACTAAGAAAAAAGAGGCAAAAACTAATGAAAAATCCTCTATCCCTCCCATTTAGGCACCTTTGACCAGGTTGAGGACATCTGTCTCCGTGGGAAGAGCCGGGATTGCTCCTTTCTTGGTGGTTGTTATGGCTCCACTTGCATTCGAAAATGTCAAAACTGCCCTCAACCTTTGCTCATCCTGAAATTCATCACAAATTAAAAAAAAAAAAAAAAAAGTTTTAACATCAAAACGAGGAAAATGTTTTATATCATGAAACTAAAAATAACTTATTAGGATAGAAAACACATTTTAGCTTTGGAATTAGGATATTTATCCTTTGCGATATTCATGCTAAGACTTTTTTGATGTGTATGATTGCTAACAAAGGGTAAGTAGTACAAATCTTTTTTTACCACACAAAAAAGAGATAAGAGTTGAAGTAAATAAAAAAAATAACCTGTTAGCAGTTAAAAATAAAATAAAATGGGGAACAAAACCGTCGTTCGTGATATTAATGATAAGACCTTTTTTTGGATGTGTGTGATTGGTTTTAAAACAAAGGGTAGGTACTACAAATCTGTTTTAACCACACAGAAAAAAAAGAGAGGTATAGTTGAAGGAAATAAGAAACGTACCTGAATAATGGACTGATCATCAACAATCTTGGCCAACAATGCACCGACAAATGAATCACCAGCACCAGTGGTGTCCACTGTGTTGACATGAAAAGCTTCAACTGACCCACGGAAATCCTGTAACAACGAAAGCGCGTTAAGCAAGGTTTATTAGACAAATGTTTCATTCTACATGTTAATCAATCGTGTTCTGTCTGTCTACTCGCATTTTGTGTTCTAATTTTGGACGTACTTGTCACAACTTTAGCTAAATCCATTGGCAACTTAATTCAACCAAAAAAGACGTTACAACTAAGACAATAGTATAGTTCCTTTAAATAACCCTCAATTAGGAAATCAAAATTAAAAAATAAACAATAAAATAATAAATAAAACCAACCCTTGACCACGGAGGTAATTTCGTCCTGCAAAACTACATAGTTCCATCGACCCCAAGTTGCAAAATTAGAATCAAAATCAAATCATGATAGCCAATCTCCTATATGTACCCTTTAATTATGCCTAATAGCATTATGTTGTATAACCCTCAATTTGAAAGTAAACAAATAAATAAATAAAAATTCAAAAACCTTCGACTACATATATAGGTAATCTCGTCTTCCAAAACATATTCCCATTTACCCCAAGTCGAAAATTCAAAATCAGCCAATCTCATATACGTATTATTATTATTATTATTTTTCATTTTGAGGAAAAAAAAAATTAAAAATTCAAAACTAACCCTTGACCACATAGGTAATTTCGTCTTCCAAACCATGTTTCGATCGACCCCAAGTTGCAAAATCAAAATCAAAGCATGACAGCCAATCTCATGTGTATATGTATATAAAACATACATATATATATATATATATATATTTCCATGTATAACCAAACCCTTAAAATCTACGTACTTTGTGATGATCAACCCCACACCAAAAGAGAAAAAACGACAGCCCAACGCCTAAATATCAGAAAAGGGCCCTACATTTCCAACCTCCATTGTCGGCATGTGCTGTTTGACAGCCAATACTTGTCAGCAGTTTTCACTCACACCTTTTCTTAAAAAAAAACCCACCCATCCACCCACCCGATTTAATTGCCACAGATTCTCTCAACAACAAAGAAAGACAAAATAAAAACAAAAACAAAAAAGAAACTGCATTTTGAATCTTTTTTATTATTCGTAACGTAAAAAATGATTCATTTATCAATTAATATTTTTACCTTGGTGTAGTATTTGCAGCCGTGCTCGCCGAGGGTGACGAGGAGGAGCTTGAGGTTGTCGTGCCAGAGCGACAAGGCGGTCTCGTCGTCGATCTTGTTGCTGCCGGTGAGGAACTCGAGCTCGACGTCGCTGACCTTGATCACCTCGGCCTTGTCCCAGATGCTGAGGATCTGCTCACGCGCCTCCTCGGGCGACGGCCACAGTGGAAGTCTAAGGTTTGGGTCGTACGAGAGGAGAGCTCCGGCCTCCTTTGCAGCCTCCATTGCCTTTATGTGCGCCGATCTGCATGGCTCCACTATCAAGCTGATGGACCCGTAGTGGAACACCTTCGCCTGTAACCATAAACGACATCCACAAATTATTTTCTGTCTTTTAATAAACATACAAATATAACATAAGATTTAACGATTTTTTTTTTCCAACAATTATTTTAAAATAAAAAAATAGGTAAGATTTAACGAAATATATACAGGCCGGTCCGGTTTGAACCGGAGGAAGGGACATTCTTTCTCAATGGGGAAATTTAAAAAGTCAACAATGATATTTGGGAGATTAGATTTACGGATTAGATTAAGTGCACGTGATTGATGAGATCGGACTATTGGTTGGCGTGCAGTCTAAGTGACCTAATTAATTTATTCTACTTATTTACATTTATTAAATGTCAACTTGCGTTAAACGTGAATTTCATGATGACCCACAAACGAAACAACTAAATATTGAAGAACAGTTTTCTTCTTTAAAAAAAAAAAAAAGATTAATTATTCTTTGTTGAAGAATCTGGACAAATTTGTCAAGTTCATTAATTTATAAATATCTGTTAGCTTTTCCTTGTAATTTCTTTTTTAAAATTTAAAAAGAAAAATTGACTTCTGCTGGTGATAGAATAGATAGGCGCGACTCACACAGCACGGGCACCAAACTCAAAAGTTTATGCAAAATAGTCGGAACCATTTGTGATAAGATTGAATAAATAATTCCGAATAACAATAACAATATATGACTTAACGAGAGGCCGTTTCATGCATACAAGAAAAGAAAACGACACAACAACATTAAGCATACAAGACTAATCAAAATACCACAATCTATATTAAAAAAAAAAAAAAAAAAAAAAGAAACTAATCCACAGCAAAAAATAACGCAATCTAAAATTAATCAAAATTTTAAATTAAAAATATCTGCCGGCCGACACGGCGAGGAAAGCTTAATCAAACGGCGCCGAAAGCCACTCGCGCGAGTGGAGATCGGCGAGGCGCGTGGGGTTCTTAGTCAAAAGTGAAAAAATAATGGGATTTGAATCAAAAAAGTGGTGTCAGATCAACAAAACGCCATAAACTCAGTCTCCAAAGCACAAGTCTTTCTTTTCTCCGTTTTTTTTTTTTTTAACCAACTCCAAGGCACAGTTTATCACGAAACTGACAGTCCCACACGCTCAGATAAGCGTGTGGTTCAACCAAACACAACACAGTCGAAGAACTACAAGAAACACCAACGACAGAAACCATAATATAAAAATTAAAAAAATAATAATAATAATAAAAAATTGAACAAAAAATATAGAACAAGATCCAGAATCATAACATGATTTTTTGCAATTGATTTTCCTAGATCTACCAATCAAGATTAAGGGACCCACTTTCACCCCGTGACCGCACAGTGACGCCAGAGAAATTTCCAGGAAAAAATCACAGCGAGAAAGAAAAGTACAACAAACATGGAAACTCTTTTCTTTTTCCTTTCTTTTTTTTTTTTCCCCCTCAGAAAAGGAAACTCTGCATTTATGTACATATACATATATAGTAAGAGAGAGAGGGAAAGAGAGAGATCGTACGGATTTGATGAGTTCGAGGTTGAGCTCGTCGGGGCGGAGGAGCATGTCGGCGCTAGGGTTCCGGTAGAACATGAACTCGCGCTCGCCGTCGGCGCGGAGGGTGACGAAGGCGAGGGCGGTGCGAGCTCCCTGGTCAAAGTTGATGCCGGCGGCGGAGACGCCGTTCTCCTTGAGGATTCCGGCGAGCATGTGGCCGAACTCGTCATCGCCGAGCTTACCGACGAAGGCGGCGTTTCCGCCAAGCCTGGCCACGGCGATCGCCACGTTGGCGGGGGCGCCGCCGGGGGCCTTGAGAAAGCCGGGAGCCTCGGCCAGGGAGACGCCGGAGACGGTGGGGACGAAGTCGATCAGCATCTCGCCGAAGCTGACGATTAGGCCCTTGCCCGTGGAGGGAACACCATTGGCTGCCATTGAATAGGGAAGGGGATTTCTAGAGAGAGAAAGCGGAGAGAGAGAGTTTATGAGAGAGAATGAGATCGGCAAAGTTGAATAAAGTAGAGAGAAGGAAGATGTAGTGGATTTGGAGGGTATTTATAGGGAGAAAAATAGGCTGTATTGGATTACGAGCAGTTTGAAAAGGAAACAATTATCTTTTTTTATTTTTTACTAATATTTTCCATAAACTTATCTTTTAATATATCAAAATTTATTCCGTTAAAAAGAATATACTGCATATCGAAATTACCATAATCCTCCCCTCCAAAAATTATCATAATTTGATAACTTTCTTAATGGATAATTTGATATATTTGATAATTTTTTTATGGGCAATTTGATAAATTTTGATTTTTTTTTGGAAAGTATTAATTAAAAGCTAACTTTTTTTTTTTGGTGAAAAAAATCAAAAGATAATTATTGCTGAATATCAAAAAATATTTAGTGCGTTCTTAAAAAAGAGAGAGAGAGAGAGAGAGAGAGGGAGAGGTTTGCTTTTGTTGAACTATAATATTATGCTTGCTTTTAATTCGTTAGTTGGAGATAAAAATTTTAAGTTAGAGTTGGTTGACTTTTCAAAAACTAATTATAAATTTTATTGATTTTTCAAAAAAAAGACAAAAACTAAAATAAAAAAGTTGTTATGAGTAATTGACCTAAATGATCCATGAACTCTTTAATAAGTGACACTTTGGTCCCTGTTTTTTTTTTTTTTTTTTGTCGTGCTAATCTTAAACTCTCTAAAAATGTGACAGTTTGGTCATTTCTATCTAATTCCATTAAAAAACTCACAGAATGGTCATGTGAGAAGTACATTTTGTGCTTTTTAAAAATACCTTTAAAAAGATAAAAATACATTTATTCATATCAATTAAAAAATTTATATATATATATATATACATATATAAAAGCAGAGAGAGAGAGAGCTTGCACTCTCCTCCTTTCCCCTCCTTCCTTCTCTCCCGCAAGTCCGACACCGACGCCAGACACCGGCCGTCTTTCCCTCCTTCCCCCTCCAGACCCGACGCTGAAGACTGAGGTATCATTTTTCTCTCTTGCCATTCCCTCCCCCCCAAACAGATCTGACACTTGACACCCCCCCCCCCCAAAGATCCGACGTCGAATGCCGAAGACCACCCTCGTCTTCTCCGTCGCCTGGACCCCACCTTCACCAACGAGCGCAAACGCCCCCTCCCCCCACACAACCCAAACCCAGGTTTGCCTCCCCCAAAGTTCGCGCTCCTAGCAAACCTGGATCTAGGTTGTGTGGGGGGTAGGGGGGCCATTCGTACTCGTTGGCAAAGGCAGGAGCCTAGTGACGGAGAAGACAAGGGTGGTCTCCGACATCTGATGTCAGATCTGGGGGTGTCCAACATCGAATCTATTTGTTGGGGAGGGGGGAGGGAGGGTAGGGAAAGGGAAGGAAAGGAAAGGAAGGGCGAGAGAGAAAGACTGTCTTTCAATCTCTAGCATCGGATCGGGGGGGGGAGATAGTCGGCGTCGGATATGTGGGAGAGAGGGAGGAGGGAAAGGGAGGAGAGAGAGAGGGGGGAGGGCATCAGATCTCTCTCTCTCTCTCTTTATTTTTAAAAATTTTTTAATTGATATGAATAAATGTATTTTTATCTTTTTAGGGGTAATTTCCTTCAAAAGCACAAAATGTGTTTCTTACGTGACAATTCCGTTAGTTTTTTAATGGAACAAAACAGAAAGGACCAAACCAACACCTTTTTAGAGAGTTTAGGGTCAACACAGTAAAAAAAAAAAAAAGGAGATTAAAGTGTCACCTCTTAAGGAGTTCAGAGATCATTTAAGTTAATTAATCTATTGTTATAGTAATTTAAAAAAAATTGTATGTAGGGCCCATTATGTAGAAGTCTCAACTAACGAGGAGAAAACAGAGAAATCAAAAAAAAAAAATTTTGTTTTTTGAAATTTAGTTGGTCGTTCTGCTTAAAAAGTAATTAAAAAAAAAAAACTAATGGGTAAATAATTAAAAGTTGTGCGATTAGACACAAGCTCCTAAATCCTATATTAAGTCACCACCAGAAGGTAATTACACCCCTGATTTAATTATGAGATGTTGAATTTAAGTTTTTATATTTTAAGTTGAAAAACATCTTTTAAAGTTTGTCAATGTTTTTACTATTTCAAAATTACGCTTAACAATGGAAGGATTGAATTATTGTGGTAAATATTATTTATTTACTTGTATATTCTTTGATATGTAGTTTACGGTTAACAAAGTTATTTAAAAAACAAAAACAAAAATAAAAACAATTACAAGTTTTGAATTTAAAAGTTCCTACCTAAATCCCTCCCCCTCCAACCCAATAAACTAGCCCTAACATGGTTTATCCTCTGTTATTGAAGTATATGATAGCATACTAGTTAGGTTAAATGATGGTTTTTGACACTTATTTTAGAAGATGGCCAGAATTTTTTTTTTTTTTTAAATTAAAAGGCCAGTGGCTATAAAAATAAATTGCTAGGTTAGTCAATTAATTTATTAGTAAATTATTGATTGACATTGGTTGATATGAGTTAATTATTTAACTTATTAACTTCCAAGTATCACTCGCTTATTGGTTTTTTGAACCCTTTTTTTAGTAGGAAAAATTTTATTTAACTTACTAAGGAAATACAACAAAATAAAACCTAACAAATGACCCCACAGTACACATGAGACAAAACCCTTCAATAATAATAGACTTGTCAGTAAAGCCTGATAATGTTTAAAAGAAAAAATATAAGCTTGTAGTTCGATAATATGTATATACCTTGGCACACATGTAGGGCTATTTTCAACAAGACTTTGACAATAGATGGAATTTCCCGGTCGATTAAGGGCCAATACTTAGTAGTACTAAGATCACAACTAACTATGTTTAGAACCAATTCTAACGGGACCAATACGTTGCCAAGACTTAGATTTGATAGATAAATAACCAACATAGAAGGTGAGAAAACCGGCTCCTTTATTAAAATTAACAAACAGAAATATAACACTTAGATAAAAGATGACAAAAATATCACATTATTACACATAAACCAATGCTCTAAAAAAACCAATCAAATTTTATCATTGTTACATTATCACAAATATAAAGGTGACTACTAGTTTTGTGTATCATTATTAATATTCCTCATGATCTAAGATAATTTAATTAAGAAGAAAACAAAAGGATAATTTTAGTTTTCTTTTGCTTAGGGCCTCCGTGTAAAAAACTCGAAACCATACCTCACAAATCTCAATGTCCTCCATCGCGTCTGAAACTTTCCCACAAACACCCGTAGTGGCAAAGACCTAGACACCCTCCTTGAGAGGAACCATGATTCTCTGTTTAATTTTGATATCCCAAATTTTGTTTAACCAATTATATTTTGACACTTCAATATTGAATGAAGTTGGTTTTTACGGTACAAAAAATTAGTTATAAAGTATTTTAAACTTTTAACATGACATGACGTAATATTATTGATTAAATACTATTTGGGACACCGAAAATTGAACAGAAGATTTAAATTCGCTTGAGATGACTTTGTTTTTTGACAAGCTGGTTTTTTTAATTAAAAGATTTATTTACACCATAATTTCTTAAAAATTAATTATATTCTAAATAATGAAAATACAAACCTTAATATCGATCTAAATGACCTTATAATATAGGGAAACTTAACCTAAATCACGTAGAACTTTACCATTAAATTCTAGTAAAACATACAAGGGGATAAAAGTGTACCGACTTCCAACAATAAAAACCGAAAAGGTACATCAATAACCAAGAACACCTACAGTACTTTCACAATCGTATCATAATCAATGAAAAACTTTAATTGATCGAGATCAGAAGACATAAAGTTGTACAATTTTTTCAGAGAGTAGAAAACCGTCTCCATTATTCAGGAACAAAAACAAAACAAGGAGTCACAAAATGTACACACTGTTTTCTTTTGTGATTTTTTTTTTTTTTTTTCATTCGAACTTTTTTTTTCGCCATTCCATGGTTTTGAGGTTAAGAGCCCTGCTCACGGGGCAATCAGGTGATCTCTCAAGTCTTAACCATAATCTCAACTTTCAACTACTTGTTTTAACCATTCATCAACTTGCCTGCAGTGGCATCCTTTTGCCTTAGGGACATCCTAAACGACAAGAAAGAAATATTTTTGCTTCTTCTTTTCAAGGAGTGATTTTTCTTTCCCCATTATTGTTCATTTTCTTGAGGGAATCATCTGGGCGACTCCAATAATAATAAAATAGTGGAATTATAATTTTTTTTTTTTTTTTCGAGGGACTAATAAACCAGTGCCCACCAACCGCGTTGTTTCTTATTCCGTTTAATTTATGGGCCATCAAATCCCTTGTTTTCATCGAGTGCCTAACCTAGCTACATACTCTGCATTTTAAATAATATCGGTTAGGCCTTTTTGCTGGTTTTTGCTGCAAAAGATTTTTTATTTTTTGTTTTTTCAACTGAGATAGAGAGATTTAAACTTTACTTTGAATTTGCTGTTAAATTGTTTTTGCAACCAACAAAAGATTTATTCTACTATTGTGGTTTTGTTGAATTTGTGCTTTTTACAAAAGCTTTCAGTGAAATTAAAAAGAAGTTGGATAATTTATAATTTGTCTTGTATATCTCAATTTTAGTTTCTAAAACTAGAGATATTGGACTTTTAGACCTTAATATATAAACAGTTGGTATCTCCTATCTAATTTTCTATGTTCAAAATGATGAGTAACAAATCACAAAATGTCACTATATTAAAATATTAATTTTTAATAGATTATTCTATATTTTAATATCTAAGTCTATTTTATGATGTGACATAATTTAGTTGGTTAGACATCAATTTTCTAAAACAAAAATTACCTTCCAAAATATGAAAGGTATGATGTGACCAATATTTTCTTGACGATGGTGGTGGAAATGAGTAAAACTCATTTAAGAATTTTGGTGGTCACCCAGAAAATGCAGACCCTACTCTTTTTTTCCATGTTTTATTTTTATTTTTATTTTTATTTTTAAAGAAATCTAAGTTAAAAGGATGTTTGGTAATCAATTTAGGGTACCTTAATTTTTATTGTATTGAAATGCTTCACAGGCGTAGTATGGTCATTTACAAAGTCTTTTAGCTTATGAGTTAACAAAAATATGGCCATTTACAAAGTCTTTTAGCTTATGAGTGAACAAAAAAACACAGGAAATATTGATCACGACATTGAGCTTTTCGGTTTGCTAGCTCCCCCTGTGTGGTCGGCCTTCTTACCAGTCTGCCTCCTTTCTCTTGATGGAATATAACGACGCCCGAGCACCAGCCTTGCTGGCATTCTTCACTGGGGCTCATCGGGTAGATCATTCATTATGCTCCTAAAGTAAGGAGTCTTCGACAATGAATAAGACCAAACTTTGGGATAAAATATGTTAAAAACTTGTATTGTTATCTCTATTTATACATGCAGCAAAAATAGAGAGGTATGTCTTATGTATATGACACCCTTGTTAAATAACACTTCTAATATAAGACTTATGACATGTGCCGTTAAGATTGTTAACATGTCATATTTTCCATGGATACATGTTTTTTTTTTTGTTTTGTTTTTGTTTTTGTTTTTGTTTTTTTTTTGTTTTCACACATCAATAGTAAAGTTATATAAAGACCTTACATGAAAGTTAATAGCTTTGTTTTATGATTTTGTTTTATAACAATAGTCCAGCGATGATTTCATATCTAACTTTACCAAAAGGCTCAAAGTTTGAGCACCTACCCCAAGTCTTGCCTAGAACTTGAGAAAATTACTTATCTACCAATAATTCGAGGTTTGCATGATACATGCTATTTAAGCATGCGTTTCGGAGGGGAATTATTTGATCATTCCTGCAATCGCAGCACGCATGCATGAAACAAGTACAAAAGATTTGAACCAAAAAAAATAAAAAGAACTATAAAGAAATAATGGATTTACCAAATTGCCCGAGTGCTACAATACGTCACAAACAGAACGCATATGTTTTAAATACCACAACACACCACGGCGCGTTGTCATGATCAGCTCCTTCTCATACATACATATATATATATACACACACACATTTATGTGTGTAAAACAATTAATTCATAAGTAATTTGCTTTGTTGGGTCCCTAATTGTTTTATTTAAACTTGCAATTTGGTCCTTTTTTACTTATAAAGATTAAACATTGAAAGAAATAAGTTACGTATTTGACTTAATCACGTTTTTTTTAATTAACCTTAAATAGTAAATTATATGTGATTAACGTGATTTTTTTAAAAAAAATTTCTAATATCTATTGACAAAAAGGACAATTTTGCACCCTTTTAAAGAGTGTATGCCTTTCAGCCATTTAAAAAAAAAAAAAAAAATTTGAGAATCAAATAGCAACTTCATAAAAAGATTAGAGACCAAATCAGCAATTTACCCTCAGTTCTTTGAATCCTTTTGTTATTTTGGTAATTTTAGATGCATGACATAATTTAGAACACTAATAAATGATTGAATCCAAAGATTATATATGTTTAATATTTAAATGTTTTTTAATCAAAAAAAATAAGGGGTTATTTACATAAATATTTAAATTAGAAACCATGTTTTGAAAAATATCAATTTTTTTTATTTACATGAATGTCTAAATTGATACTTATAAAGACCACAATACTCTTCAATTAAGAATCTTTATAAGGTAATTAAGAATTGAGAATAAACAAGTAAAGAATTGATAAAAAGGGAAAAAAAATCTTTTAAAAAATGTCAAACTAAGCAACTATTTATAAAAGGAAATAAAAATATTATTTTACTTGATTTATTATAAAGAAAAAAGAACCACATCACATATAAGTTGTTTGGTAATGTATGTAAAAAACTATCTTTATAATAATTTATTGATCATTAAGATAGAGTTCACAACAAATACGTAAAAAAAATTAAAATTATAAAGAAATAGAAAGCACTTTCCTTTAAAAATAAAAAATAAAAAAGATCAAAACACTTAAAAACCAACAAAATGTTGGGATCTAACTGTACCCTAAGGATAGAAAATCAATATTAGGGATTTTCTGTAAATATGACATTTTGATATTAATAAGAGGAAGTTATTCATGTTTAATAAGTTGTGTCCTATTTACTTTCATTTGTTGATTGTATGTTTGTTTTGAGCAAACATAAAATACTCCTAAGCTGTTGGTAATATATCGAATTATCATATGTATACAGGTTATACATAGAAGACGTGGTAATTTGATAACAGTCTAAATAAATAGTCCGCAATCGATGGAACAAGATTTGAGGATCTTATTCATGATAAGATTGTAAAGGTTGTCTACTTCCTTGGAGGGATGGTTTGTCTTGACCATCAGATTAGTTTCAAGTAGAAACTTTAATGTATACCAGTATTGAGGTATGACATTGGACCAGTATTGAGGTATGACATTGGACTAAACCTAAAGTGTTAATTGATTCAGTTTAATAATTTTGTTTATAAAAATCAATGACACTTTAATTATCATCCTGCATTAATCTTAATCCTGAAATGATTACTTGATTTCGTATGCATGACTTATGTACTTTAATGCACTACAGGTGAGACACTGTTAATTTATTGTCAATATACTTGTGTTTTGGATTCATGACTTATGGATGGAGAAATCAAGATTCATAGATACAGAATCCATAGCTATCTTAACGATAGTACATGTTATCTACTTAAAGGCATTATTCGGGGATTGAAAGATAGTATAACAAGATCTTGGCCATCGGTTTACCTTGTGTTCTCTGATGGTTTACTAATTGTATGGTTTTACAATTGGTAGCTTTTTCAATGGAGAATAATGGAATTTTAAGTTAAAATGATTGAAAAGGCAAAACGGAAAAAGTCATTAATTCAATCATGGATAACATATGGGGATTAAGCAAGTGATAAATAAATCATAGAAGAAGCACTACGTGAGAGAGCTTTCGTAATACAGTATGGAAACAGGAGTTCAACTTCAAACTTTTAGTGATGAATAAATCATGGATAACATATGGGGATTAAGCAAGTGATGAATAAATCATAAAAGAAGCACTACGTGAGAGAGCTTTCGTAATACAGTATGGAAACAGGAGTTCAGCTTCAAATTTTTAGTGGAATAGTTTTGAAGTTGATAATTAATAAATAATTAATCTGGGATTAATTTTTCATAATTATATGAGTCTCTTTACATATTTCCATCGGGTCCCTCTATTAGCTCATATAGTTCCGTATAGCGTCTCGGGATTTGTTCCTAATGAGATCGGTAAATTTAAATGGAATTTAGTAATGTCTATTAAGACATGGTACTTTCTAACATATAATTCAGAAAGGATTGGACATGTAAAATTTGTAGACTAATGATTTGTCAACATGTAATTAGTTAATTTGAATTTTAGAAATAAGATTATGTTTGAATTATTTAATTTTGGAAAACAAAATTTTTCTCTCCTAATTAAAAGAGGTGCATGGTTTTTAATTGTGTGGAGGGAAGAAAATTTTGTTTCAAAATTATTCAAATATATTCCTAATATTAAATTATTAATTGATTTAAATAATGGAGATTATTTTATGGATTTTTGTTTCTTAATTAAAAGAGGTGCATGGTTTTTGTGAGGAAAAAAAATTTAAATATTTCATTGATTTAAATTAATTAATATGGATAATGTTTATGGAAAATATTTATTCAAATATGTGAATCTTATTTAAATTCGAAAAGGTTTAAAAGAAATTTGAATCTAAATAGGACTAGGATCTTTTGATTAGTCTAGATTCTTGATTTAAAATTTAAACCACCAATCAAGATTTATCTCAAAGTGTGGCCGAATTTTTTGAGGAGTAATTTCCTCTTGGAAAAACGTTTTTAGGTTCAATGAATCTAGTCCTAAAGTTGTATGATCTTTTGGTTCAAAATTTATCTAGAAAAATAATTAAATAATTATTTTTCAAGAAAGAGCTAAATTTTGAAAATGATTGGACTTCTATATAAAAGCTAGGAGTTTTTGAAAAACTAATTTTTGATATTTTTTTAAAAAGGAAAATGTTTTTTGAGAGAAAAAAAATTTGGGTTTCTTCCACATCAAAAATTCAGCTATCTTGTGAGAGGGAAAAGAAAGAAAATTCCATTAAATCAAAACTGTGAGGAAGGTTAAACCGAGTGATTATTTTCATAGGAGGTTAACCGGTTCCTGTTTTATAGTTTTGAATAAAGAAGTTGGATCATATTCTCAACGAGGATCATCGAAATTGAGAAGGGGGGACCTAAACTTCAAAAAGCACTACCGGTCGCTTGGATTCATAGAATGTGTGCCCACATATACTCTGAGATGTGGAACTCGAGAATAGTAGAGAAGACACGTTGATCAAACGCTCTAGTAATTCTGGAATCCAAGAAATAAGATACGATTGATAATTAATTTAATTTATTGTTATGTGCATCATGAGATTCTTTTCCAAAATGGCATAAAAATTTTAAAACTTCTGCTGCACCATAACTCTGATACTAGATCCGATTTTTCCAACAATTAGTATCAGAGCCAACTCATGATCATGTATATAACATAAATTATTTGATCAAATAAATTTATCTCCATGTATTGATAAAATATTTTAGAGAGTTGGCACTTTAGGTTTTATTTTGAGTATGTTAAATACATTATGAATGAATGAATGCTCTATATTATTTTTAAAATATATGATCCTTATTCAATTTTGCATGTTATGATTCCATAGAGGTTAGGATTTGTATCTATATTTTTCAAGTGTAATAAATGCGGTCTATTATCACTGTTAGGTCGTTCTTTCAATTCCTAGAATATTTGTAAGCCGGAAACGGCGTAGAAATTTTTTTTGTAAAATTCGGGCTACAATGGATTCACGGAGATTGAAGATGAACGAAGGCATGTAAATTTTCAAATGATGTGATTTTTTGTTTTTTTTTTTGGAATTTTTTAATTTCAAAAAAAATGTTTTTTGAATTAAAAAAAATCACAAAATCTTTTTAAAAATTTAATTTTCCAATGATATGTGATCTTGATAATTTGGAAATCAAAATTGAAAATTTAAATTTAAATTTAATAGATATTATTATGAATTTTAAAATTTTGTGATATAAATTTGAAATTTGGAAATTTGAAATTTTGAATTTTAAAATTTAATGAACAGGATTTTTATTTAAATTTTGATATTTTGTAATTTTGATTAAAATTAAAAATCACATATAATCTTTTTTGAAATTTAAATTTAAAATTTAAATTTAAAAAGATGTGACATTGGAGAAGGAAGACACATTGAAGAAGGATACAAGACATGGATCTACAAATGAAGGCCGATATATGTTTCGGTTAATTTTTGTAAATTTTGTAATTTTCTTTTCTCTAGGATGGAATCATGATCCATGGTTATTTACGTATTTTGCAAACCATGGATGATGTGTTGCTAGATGAATACGTTATACTATTTCGTGATGTATTGATAACATGCCATATAGATTAGGGAGTGTCACTCAATTAATCTTGTTTATGAATGAAAAACAAAAACCATAATTTAAAAGATTGAGTGGGAGCAGGTTTTACACACTAAGACCTACGGCCTCCATCGTTGGTCCAATAGTTACGCATGATAGTACCTACTACTCGGTTTTGACCCGGGAATTCCTTTCGGATAGGTATCTTACCCAGAGCGTACACTTATTTGGATTTCCGAAAAGATAACAATTTTGGGCATATTTTATGTTCAGATCACCCTTCAGTGGCGGATATAAAATATGGATTTAAAATTGAAAACGATGGTTATACACTCATGCTACTTTATTTATTAACCCTCCCTCGAGACTCTGTTATGTAAAGTAGTAGCCAAATAAATGATAGTCAATATATATTTGATGAAGTTTGCTCCATGGATGAATATGTATTAATTGGAAGGGATCCGTGTTCTTGGCTAGTTATTCTATTACTACCCCTCGATAGCTTAGAAAGCGGTAGCTAGGAATTATCGTTGTAAGGTTTGTGTTTTAAGGGTTTTACACATGAATATTTAGATTGCATATAGATCTTTTTGTTTCATTACAAAACCATAGTTTATAAACTGATAGGATATTTGCTCGTATTTATTACATGTTTTCTTATTATAGATCAAAATGTTGAGCCCTTTATCTGTGATACTTACACAAAACAAATTAACTAGCGAGAATTTTAATGACTGAAAAAGGAACTTGCTTATCGTCCTAAACTTTGAGAAACATAGTTTTGTCCTAACCCAACCTTAACTACCAACGCCTGCGATCGATGCTCCTGATGGGATTTTGTAGCGCTTGAGCGCTGGGACAATTCCAACCTAAGTGTCATGTGCTATATTCGGGCGAGCATGTCTAACGTGTTCCAGAAACAGCATAAGGAATATCAAATTGCTAGGCAGATCATGGATAACCTGGAGGACATGTTTGGTGACAAACTATCCAGGCTAAGACCGATGCTATGAAAGGTCTCATGAACTACAGGCAGAAGGTTGGAACTCCCATCAAAGAGCACATGATGACAGTCATGGCCCATTTGTCTGAGGCTCAGGCAAATGGGGCTAAGATCAATGCTGCAACTCAATTAGTCATGGTTTTCCAAACCTTATCCAAGGATTTCGATTTGTTTTAGGTATCCTACAACCTTAACCAGAAGGAGATGTATTTAACGGAATTGATGAAAGAGTTGCAAGTCTTTGAGAACATTTTTAAGGGTTTTGAATCTAAGGCTGAGGCAAATATGGCTGAACCTAGTTCGCCTGCTCCTAATCCCAAAAGGAAGAAGGAAAAGGAGAAGAACAAGGGGAACAAGCCTGCGGTGAATGCACATGCTTCTAAGAAGTCTACCAAGACTAAGAAGCGAAAGGTGGATCCCAAAAAGGCTAAGTGCTTTCACTGTGGGAAGAAAGGACATTTCAAGAAGGATTGCCGAGAATACCTGGTTTTACAAAAGCAGAAAGGTAATTTCAATGTCCTATATCTAGAGAGTTGTTTAGTGGAAAAATCTAAGGACAATTGGGTTATAGATTCTGGAGTTACTAACCATGTTTGTATTTCTCTACAGGGGTTCACGGTAACGAGAAGTCTGCATGAGGAGGACTTTACGTTAAGAACCAGCGATGGGACATTGGTGAGAGCTGAAGTAGTGGGAGAAGTGCATCTTTATTTTGATGAATTTAGGTTTATTGTTTTGAGACATTGTTTTTATGTTCCTAGCTTTAAGAGGAACCTAATTTCGGTAGCTTGTTTAATTAAAGATTCTTATTCATTTTCTTTTAATAATAAAGTTGTTATTAGGAAAAACAATTCTCTTATCTGTAATGGATGGATGCATAGAAATCTTTATTTTATCAAACCTAAGATGCACTCACTACTTGATACATAATTGGAAAAGAATTCTAAAAGACAAGTTTTCTCACTCTAACAAATCATATATTTGGCATTTACGATTTGGTCACATAAGCCTTAACAGAATTCAAAGGATGGTAAAGGAGGAATGCCTTGACTTATACGAGGTTGAACCTTAGCCATAATGCAAATCCTGTTTGGAGGGCAACAAAACGGCACTTTGTTGCGAAGGATGGTCGTGTCGAGGAACTTTTAGAACTAGTGCATACGGATGTTTGTGGTCCCATGAACATAGAAGCACGTGGTGGATATGAGTATTATATCACTTTTATTGATGATTACTCTAGGTATGGATATGTCTATTTGATGACCCGCAAAAGCGAAGCTTTTGACAAGTTCAAATAATTTCATGCTGAAATGGAGAAACAATTAGGTAAGTCCATTAAGACATTTCGATCGGATCGAAGTGGGGAATACCTATCGGATGAGTTCTTAGGATATTTGATAGAGAATGGGATACAATCGCAATTGACTGCACCTGGTACTCCTCAACAGAATGGTGTAGCTGAAAGAAGGAATAGGACCCTATTGGATATGGTCCAGTCTATGATGAGTTACTCTACATTACCTTTGTCATTTTGGGGGCATGCCATACAAACTGCATGCTATCTTCTGAATAATGTTCCCTCCAAATCGGTTCCTAAAACTCCTTACGAGTTATGGACGAGTAGGAAACCTAATTTGAATCATATTCGAATTTGAGGTTGTCCGGTACACGTCCTGGATAAGGAAGCGAAGAAGTTGGAGTCATGATCAGAAGTGTGCTTGTTTGTTGGCTATCCAAAAGGGACAAAAGGTGGTCTGTTCTATAATCCGAAGCAAAATAAAGTCTTTGTTTCTACACATGCAACATTCCTGGAGGAAAGTTATATAGAAGACTTTAAACCTCGTAGTAAAGTAGTGCTTGAGGAGATGACTTCGAGTTTGGATATTCCTAAAGTCACAGAAAACCCTGTGGAAAAACTGCTAAGGAATCAACAACCACGGGAGCTTCGTCGTAGTGGGAGGATTATCAGGGAACCTGAAAGGTACATGTTCAATGGTGAAGTTTTTGAAGCAGAGTCCATAGAACATGTTGATGATACGGCTACATACAAAGAAGCAATGGAGGATGTTGATTCTAGTTTTTGGCAAAAAGCTATGAACACCGAAATGGAATCTATGGATTCCAACGGGGTCTGGAAACTTGTAGACTTACCCCAAGGCATAAAACCGATTGGGTGTAAATGGGTATATAAGAGGAAGAGAGGTGTGGATGGGAAAGTGGCAACTTTCAAGGCAAGACTTGTAGCGAAGGGCTATACGCAGAAAGAAGGAATCGACTATGAAGAAACCTTCTCACCTGTAGCAATGCTTAAGTCAATCCGCATTCTTTTATCCGTTACGGCTGCTCTCGATTATGAGATTTAGCAAATGGATGTCAAGACAGCTTTCTTAAATAGCTTTCTTGAGGAAGATATCTATATGATACAACCAGACAGATTGAAGGCAAAGGGCCAAGAAGACAATGTATGCAAGTTGCTTAAATCAGTTTATGGATTAAAGCAAGCATCTCGTTCTTGGAGTATTAGGTTTGATCAAGTGATCAAAACCTATGGATTCGAACAAAACATTAATAAACCATGTGTTTATAAATGTATCAAGAACGAGAAAGTAGTTTTCCTTGTACTTTATGTAGATGATATATTGCTTATTGGAAATGATGTGGCAACATTATCATCTGTCAAAGTTTGGTTAGCCAAACAGTTTGACATGAAGGACTTAGGAGAAGCTAGTTATGTTCTTAGTATTCAACTCTTTAGAGATAGAAAGAACAAAACGATAGCACTTTCCCAAGCTTTATACATTGATAAAGTACTTGAGAAGTTTTCTATGAAAAATTCCAAGAAAGGTGCCCAACCTTTCAGGATTGGAATCAAACTTTCTAGGGATGACTGTCCCAAGAAATCGGAAGAAAGGGAGCGTATGAAGAATGTACCTTATGCATCAGCGGTAGGTAGTCTTATGTACGCTATGTTATGCACTAGGCCTGACATTTGTTTTGCGGTTGGTATGGTAAGTCGATATCAGTCGAATCCAGGACCGAACCATTGGGCTGCGGTCAAGCATATACTCAAGTATTTACGGAGAAAAAGAGACTATATACTAGTGTATTCCGGTCAGGACCTTGTTCCTATAGGATATACAGATTCTGATTTTCAATCAGATTAGGATTCAAGGAAATCGACTTCAGGATCTGTCTTTACCCTTGGAGGTGGTGCCGTTGTGTGGAAGAATATTAAGCAATCTTGTATTGCTGACTCGACAATGGAAGCTAAGTATGTGGCAGCCAATGAGGCAGCAAAGGAAGCGGTATGGCTCCGCAGGTTCCTTGGTGACCTTGAGGTCGTTCATAGTATGGCTAAAGCTATGGTGCTCTACTGTGACAACAGTGCAGGAGTAGCTAATACCAAGGATCCTAGGCATCATAAGAGGAGTAAGCACATTGATAGAAAATATCACATCATTAGATGCTTTGTTGAGAGTGGAAATTTGACTGTTTGCAAAATCGCATCAGAGGACAATCTTGCTGATCCGTTCACGAAGACTTTGGTAGCCAGAAGATTCGAAGAACACGTTGAAGGCATGTGGATGCGTAATATGTCACATTTACTCGCTTAGGGCAAGTAGGAGATTGTTGGGATTTAAATGTGCCCTAAGGATAGAAAATCAATATTAGGGATTTTCTGTAAATATGACATTTTGATATTAATAAGAGGAAGTTATTCATGTTTACTAAGTTGTGTCCTATTTACTTTCATTTGTTGATTGTATGTTTATTTTGAGCAAACATAAAATACTCTTAGGCTATTGGTAATATATCGAATTACCATATGTATACGGCCTATACATAGAAGATGTGGTAATTTGATAATAGTCTAAATAAATAGTCCACAATCGATGGAACAAGATTTGGGGATCTTATTCATGATAAGATTGTAAAGGTTGTCTACTTCCTTCGAGGGATGGTTTGTCTTGACCATCGGATTGGTTCCAAGTAGAAACTTTAATGTATACCAGTATTGAAGTAGGACATTGGACTGGACCTAAAGTGTTAATTGATTCGGTTTAATACTTCTGTTTATAAGAATCAATGACGCTTTGATTATCATCATGCATTAATCTTAGTCCTGAAATGATTACTTGATTTCGTATGCATGACTTATGTACTTTAATGCATTACAGGTGAGACACTGTTAATTCATGGTCAACATACTTGTGTTTTGGGTACATGACTTATGGATGAAGAAATCAAGATTCATAGATACGGAATCCATAGCTATCTTGACGATAGTACATGTTATTTACTTAAAGGCATTATTCGGGGATTGAAAGATAGTATAACAAGATCTTGGCCATTGGTTTACCTTGTGTTCTCGGATGGTTTACCAATTATATGGTTTTACAATTGGTGGTTCTTTTAATGGAGAATAATGGAACTTTAAGTTAAAATGATTGAAAAGGTAAAACGGAAAAAATCCTTAATTCAATCATGGATAACATATAGGGATTAAGCAAGCGATGAATAAATCATGAGAGAAGCACTACGTGAGAGAGCTTTCGTAATACGGTATGTAAACAAGAGTTCAGCTTCAAACTTTTAGTGGAATAGTTTTGAAGTTGATAATTGATGAATAATTAATCTGGGATTAATTTTTCACAATTATAGGAGTCTCTTTACATATTTCCATCGGGTCCCTCTATTAGCTCATATAGTTCCGTATAGCGTCTCGGGATTTGTTCCTAATGAGATTGGTAAATTTAAATGGAATTTAGTAATGTCTATTAAGATATGATACTTTCTTACATGTAATTCAGAAAGGATTGGATATGTGAAATTTGTAGACAAATGCACGTTTTTTTAATTGTGTGGAGAGAAGAAAATTTTGTTTCAAAATTGTTTAAATATATTCCTAACATTAAATTATTAATTGGTTTAAATCATAGAGATTATTTTATGGATTTTTCTTTCCTAATTAAAAGAGGTGCATGGTTTTTGTGAGGAAAGAAAATTTAAAATATTTCATTGATTTAAATTAATTAATATGGATAATATTTGTGGAAAATATTTATTCAAATATGCGAATCTTATTTAAATTTGAAAAGTTTTAAAAGAAATTTGAATCTAGATAGGACTAGTATCTTTTGACTAGTCTAGATTCTTGATTTAAAATTTGAACCACTAATCAAGATTTATCTCAAAGTGTGGCCGAATTTTTTGAGGAGTAATTTCCTCTTGGAAAAACATTTTTAGGTTCAATGAATCTAGCCCTAAAGTTGTATGATCTTTTGGTTCAAAATTTATCTAAAAAAATAATTATTAATTATTTTTCAAGAAGGAGATAAATTTTGAAAAGGATTAGACTTCTATATAAAGGCTAGGAGTTCTTGAAAAACTCATTTTTGATATTTTTTTAAAAGGAAAACGTTTTTTGAGAGAGAAAAAAAATTGGGTTTCTTGCACATAAAAAATTCGGCTATCTTATGAGAGAGAAAAAAAAAAAGAAAATTCCATTAAATCAAAACTGTGAGGAAGGTTAAACTGAGTGATTATTTTCATAGGAGGTTAGCCGATTCCTATTTTGTAGTTTTGAAGAAAGAAGTTGGATCATATTCTTAACGAGGATCATCATAATTGAGAAGGAAGGATCTAGACTTCGGAAAGGACTAACGGTCGCTTGGATTCATAGAACGTGTGCCCACACACACTCTGGGACGTGGAACTCGAGATTAGTAGAGAAGACACGTTGGTTAAACGCTCTAGTAATTTTGGAATCCAAGAAATAAGGTACGATTGATAATGAATTTAGTTTATTGTTATTGCATCATGAGATTCTTTTCCAAAACGACATAAAAATTTTAAAACTTCCGCTACGCTTTAACTCTGATACCGGATCCGATTTTTCCAACACAAAAGACATCATAATGTAGAATAATTATCATAAAGGAAAAAAGAAAGAACCATATTTTAAAAAACATTATAATAATATAGTAATTATTATAAAGAAATAAGTAATTTTATAATACATTTAAACCTTAGAAACTAACTATTAAAACAAGACTAATAATAATAGAAAAAATTATCATAAAAACTTTACAATTATCAAAAAGAACGTAAATCATACTAAAAAAATTAGGTTTTTAAGAAACTAAAATCAAACTTAAGAGTAATATATTTAAAAATAGCATAAAACATACTAACTATCAATCATTGTAATAAAGAATTGGTTATTTAGATAAATATATGACAATGATTAAAAAAAATAAGGAAAATAATTTGAATCATAATGATGGAAAATTATGCTAAAGAAACATTTTATTCATGGAAAAATATTCTAATAGAAACGAAAAACATAGACTGCAAGGCATTCACGTAATATGTTGAAGCA
Organism: Ficus microcarpa; assembly: GCA_025413485.1. NCBI lineage: Eukaryota > Viridiplantae > Streptophyta > Magnoliopsida > Rosales > Moraceae > Ficus > Ficus microcarpa. The sequence goes on along the minus strand of CM046382.1, from coordinate 3,085,684 downwards.
AAAGAACCTTTTCATTATCAAATGATGAAGCTCATTTTTGACATGATAAGATATAACACAAACAAATATTAATGAACTACAAAAATGAGAAAAAGAATAAAACAATCATGTTCGATTAAAAAAAAAAAAAAGATTGTTCTTGACGTATCCAGAATGCAAAACACAACAAATGAAGGATGAAAAAATGTGGTTATTTCATAATCAATTCAAAATTCAAAAAAAGTGAGGGAAAAACTTATTTGGGTTTATTAAAAATAATTAATACTTATCAATATAAAAAATGATTACAATTAAAGTCAAAAAACAAAAAAGGAAAATAAAAGAATATGTAAAAAAATAAAATGATGTCAATTATAGTAAAATGATAAAATAGATACTATAGACATTTATTTCTTAGAAGATAAATATATATGTAATATTATTAAAAAACGGACATATTTTAAAATAGGACCTTAAAAATGGAATTTTTTTGTAATTATTTCAAAAATAAGTAAGAGGAGAACGTAAATTTATATTCTACTGTTTGCTTCTCAAAGAAATTAGAGAATAGATAAATGTAATTAAAAAGATCCTTAGATGAAAAAGTTAACTAAATTAATGTAATAATATAATTAATATTTATTGATAGTCCGTCAGGAACTTAATTCACTTTTTACATATTCAATTCCTAAGTTTAAAAGTTACTGGTTTGACTTTTCAAAAAAAAAAAAAAAATACTGGTTTGATGCGCCCCAAACTTTATGTTTAGGTCCTGCTAATTATATTCTATATTTTTTTGGTGAATGATTATATCCTTTTATGAGATTTTGATGGTTATACTTCTTGAGAAAATCACCTGTGTAGCCACTGTTTTGTGCCCTATGGAAAATTTTGCCACTATTTTACACTCATTTACTTTTATGACACGGTTGCTTTTTTGGTTCTATTTTTTCCTATGATTTATGTTTACCTTATTTTTTAATTTCTTTTTTTTTTTTTTCTGCTCTCTCACTCTCTCTCTTTCATCTCTCTTCCTCAGTATTCTCTCTCTCCTCCCACTCTCAGGCTAATGTTATGTTTGGTTGGGTGAAAAAGGAGAAAAAAAGAAAGTGAGTTAAAAAAAAAAAGTGGATGAAAATTAATTAATTTTTTTATAAGAAAAAAAAAAGAGTAAAGAAAAAGAAAAATGAGATAAAAATATTATAAATTAATTCATTTTTTTATTCTATTAAAAAAATAAAAAAAGTAAAATCTATTTAATAACCATTAAATTTATTTGTTTATCCTCATTTTTGAAATAAAATAATATACATAAATAAATAAAATATTAATTACATAATTTTTTATTTTCTTTTATATCTTTCTTTCCCCTCTTATTTTCTTACCTCGGTTTTCCTTTTTATTTTATTTTCTTTTCTTCTTACAAAATATAGGCTTTGTTTAACGTTTGAATTGATCTCAAATTAAATTATATTTTTTTATTTTAATTTTTATTATTTTCTAAAAAATCAATAAAATTTATAATAAATTTAACTTAAAAATTTTATCTCCTTCATGGCCGGAGCTCACACGAAAGGCGACATTGGAGTCATGAAGACTCGCGATTAGATCCTCAGGGGTCGGTGCTCGCGTGAAGGTGGCGTCGGTGACCTGAAGAGCTTCTAATGAGATGGCCGGAGTCGGGAGGAGCTCGCTATGAAATCCTTGGTGGCTAGAGCTCGCGCGAAGGCGGCGCCAGAATCGCGATCTCCCGATTAGATCTTCGGCTCACGCGAAGGTGGTCGGAGTCGGGCAGATCCTCAGCATCCTCGCGCAAGGTCTCACTCTTTCACAGCAAGGACCCTTCCCACCGACTTGTTACAGTCCTGTCAAGGGAGCTCGAGAGGAGAGTTAAAGTGGTCAGATCTCGCGGAAGATCTGCCGCGATCTCGAGCTGTTAGCTGTGGAAGGTCTCGTATGTGCCGACTACTCGCCGATCTGCCGCAACAGATCTTTGATGACGGAATTCCTCCGGTTGTCGGCCGGCGCCGCCGTGATTGACGGCGAAGTTGCGCCGGAGCTCGAATGCCCTGGCGCGGACCTCAACGATCCTCTCTGGAGCGCCAAATGCCTCTTCACTTCTCCCCATCTCATTCGCTTGGTACTCTCTCTCTCTCTCTCTCTCTCTCTCTCTCTTTTTCTGCGTAGTTTTGGCTTCTAAGCGATCGCGGGAACAATTGAAAAATTATATTATTAGGTTTACTTTTTGCAATTTTGGTGCCCAAAAGTGTCCATTGAGTCATTTTTGTGACATAAGAATTTGGTTGCAATCCAAAAATTTTTTGAGTTCTTTGCTGCCAATTGCTCTTGGCTAGAGTTGAGAAACTTGAAAATTTGTCTATTGGAGTTGAAACACTCATGTTAGGCCTTTCTGATATGTAGTTAAAGGTGATATGAAGTTTGAATCAAGGCATGTTTAGACCAGAGGGAGAGAGGGAGCGGCGGTTGTGGCGGCGTCGGAGCTGGTGATATGTAGTTGCGCAGGTTTTGATGTTTAATTTGCGGCAATCCTGTAACACATACTTTTGTTGTTGTTTATATACGTTTGTTCTTTTTGTTTTTCTACTAAAAAAGATTTCAAATATATATTTTAGGAGAATATGACAAATAATCTATCAAAATCTCTTCAAATAAAAAATATTCTGATAGAATCCGAATAATATTTTGGCATAATCTAAAAAATATTCTATTAGAATCTAAAAAGTATTCTAATAGAATTTCTCCGACAACCGACATTGATGCTCAGAGCTAGAAATTCTACTAGAATAAGATTGTAAAATTCTATCAGAATATCCAAAATATTCTAGTAGAATACCCATAATCGGCGCTAGCAACTGGATTAGGAGATTTTTGACTATCCATGTTGAAAACATAAAATATTTAAGTAGGATAACGAAAATATTCTACTAGAATATTCTAAGGACTGGCTCCAGTGATCGAGAGGTATCCGACCATTCATGTTGAAAATATAAATTATTTTAGTAGAATATCCAAAATATTTTATTAGAATATTCTAGCGACCAGCATTGATGGCTCGTGTCAGAGATGTTCGACTATTCATATTGAAAATACAAAATATTCTTTTAGAATTTCCATATTATAGGCAATTTGATTTCTTAAAGATTTTATTATTATTATTATTATTATGGGTAATTTGAGTAAAACATTATGTTGACTTTTCACCAGTATCCTTCGACCTTTGATTAGTACTATTGGATGGTAAAGAAGCAAAGTGTCCAAAAAAACCATGTCAAAAATGTCAAGAGATTTTGAAATAGTGGCATTTGTGACATTCCGCCTATATTTTTTATTTTTTATTATTATTATTTTGGGGGTTAGTCAATAAAATTTTTAGATTAGCATATAAAATCTAGGACTAGAACCTTTTATACACGCCCTCTCACTCTCACACGAAGCCCAATTGAAAGAAAAACATTTATAAACTCCAATTATACCGCAAAGCCAATTTATATAACTGATTGAATTTTTCTTCAGATAAACTCTTAGCTTTAGACTTTCATATTTTTATTTTTAATGTTCCTTCAAAATGTTGTTTGTGATTTTGTTGATTTGGCACATGCCAACAAAATCATACAAAAATGTGATCTATACAAATAGAATTATTGTTCGAATTTATGAATTTTTATGATTTAAATAAAAAATTGGTTATAATGTCTTTTATAAAACTCTAATATCTTGTTTCGACCCCAAATTTTTATGGCACAAATTTACATATGTTGCCTCTGATCTAGAAATTTTTTTTTTCTTTTTCAAATTTCCTTTAGAAGATATGATTTCATAAAAATTTTGAGACATACTGCTGTAATTTTGTACTTCAACCTGATGCCTATTTTGTGAAATTCTAGATAAATAGTTTTTGACTGTATTTTAGTATAATAACCTTTGACATGTTTTTCTGTATGTATGATATGTCCATGAAAAGTTTGGGTTTCTAGAACAGTCTTTAATTATGAGATAAAAATCTGTTTGTCTATGTTGCGTGATTTATCAGAAAAAGCTTGGAAGATTTGTGTCCTACTGTAAAATACGTAAAAATTACATTAACGATGCTTATGAGTTTGAAAATTTTTATGACGATATTAATTTGTGTTAATTCTAACTTTGGGAAGATTTGAAGTTAATTGGATATTTCTGTAATGAAATAAAATTATGTAAATATTTATCATCAGTCTAAGAGAAGAATCTTTCGGTGAATTTAAAGGCAAGGAGTTTTTTTGTGCATAAATTTTTTTTTTTGGGGTAAATTTTATGTACGTAAATATGTACTTATAACGTATTAAATATATAGGATTTGAAGGGCACATGAGTCAAGCAAATTTGAAAGAAATTCTCATTTGTTTTAGCATTATTAATAATTATAATCCGCTAAGCTAGAATGAAACACCCCATGCCAATTGTCTTCTTTTTGCCCCGTAATCTCATGCATTACTTTGACGGACAGAATCAAGAAAAGAACGTTCCTGTATTCATGATAAGAAGAATATTGATATGATTGAAAGAAAGGATAAATTCCTGTATTCATGATAAGAAGAATATTGATATGATTGAAAGAAAGGATAACTCGAAGCTTTGGAACTTAATGATTGAAAGAAAGGATAAATCGACGCTTTGGAACTTATTCTTAATTTTACTTTAAGGCAAGACCTAGTGTGGATATAGCCCCATGTAGTTTACACAGGTATGACACATATAGAATATTATTCGCTCAACTCCAAAGGAGATATGCTTGTGTATATATACATACATATATATATATATATATATATATATATTGTTAGACCTGAAGTATGGGCAAAGAAAGTTAATTAATATGTGCTGAAATTAGAAGTAATCAAGTTTTATTTGTATAGAGTTTTGGATATGATTCTCTTGCAACTTTATCATTTAGATTCTCTAAATATATATATATATATATATATATAGTTTTATCACATGACATACATTAAAAATAACTCACACCTATTAAATAGGATCAACTGATCAGCTAACCTCAATTACATACATTTTGCATATATATTACTGTACGTACTATACATAGAATTATAAATAAATTCAAGTTACTCTCCTAATTGTTGTTCAATCCTCTTGCAAACTGGTCATCTGTTGTGACAACATTAGCGTTATTTATCTAATCTTTCGCTCGCACATGAAACATATTGCCAATTGATTTTCATTTTCTTCGTGATAGATCGAATACAAAGTGGAGAACTCCATATTTCACATTTCTTCTCAGCATATCAACTTATATATAAACAAAACAAACCGCTTGTGCGTGATTGCTTCACTGATTTGTGTTTCAAGATTGGTCTCTCAAAAAAAAAAAAAAAAAAAAAAAATCTTGCAGGGACATAATAAGAATACGTAAATACTTGCAGAGACTGTTGGGATCTAAATGTGCCCTAAGGATAGAAAATCAACATTAGGGAATTTCTGTAAATATGACATTTTGATATTAATAAGAAGAGGTTATTCATGTTTAATATGTTGTGTCCTATTTACTTTCATTTGTTGATTATATGGTTATTTTGAGCAAACATAAAATACTCCTTGGCTGTTGGTAAGATATCAGATTACCATATGTATACGGGGTATACATAGAAGACGTGTTAATTTGATAACAGTCTAAATAAATAGTCCGCAATCGATGGAATAAGATTTGGGGATCTTATTCATGATAAGATTGTAAAGGTTGTCTACTTCCTTGGAGGGATGATTTGTCTTGACCATCGGATAGATTCTGAGTAGAAACTTTAATGTATACTAGTATTGAGGTATGACATTGGACTGGATCTAAAGTGTTAATTGATTCGGTTTAATAATTCCGTTTATAAGAATCAATGACGCTTTGATTATCATCCTGCATTAATCTTAACCCTGAAATTATTACTTGAGTTCGTATCTATGACTTATGTACTTAATTGCACTATAGGTGAGACACTGTTAATTTATGGTCAATATACTTGTGTTTTGGGTGCATGACTTATAGATGGAGAAATCAAGATTCATAGATACGAAATCCATAGCTATCTTAACGATAGTACATGTTATCTACTTAAAGGCATTATTCGGGGATTGAAAGATAGTATAACAAGATCTTGGCCATCGGTTTACTTTGTGTTCT
>CM046382.1:3063849-3079424 GCA_025413485.1 Ficus microcarpa | reverse complement strand
CCACGAGCTAACTGCTTCCACCTTAGTTGGATCTACAGAGATTCCTTCCTTCGTCACAACGTGCCCCAAGAAATGAACTTTCTTCAGCCAAAATTCACACTTCGTGAATTTGGCATATAGCTGATGCTGTCTCAACATCTCCATTACTTGCCTCAGGTGCTGCTCGTGCTCTTCCTGGGACCTTGAGTAAATCAGGATGTCGTCGATGAACACGATCACAAACTTATCCAAGTAGTCCCTGAATACTCGGTTCATCAGGTCCATGAATGCAGCAGGGGCATTGGTTAGTCCAAAGGGCATCACCAAAAACTCATAGTGCCCATACCGAGTCCTGAAGGCTGTCTTCGAGACATCTGACTCCTTGATCCTGAGTTGATGATAGCCTGAACGCAGGTCGATCTTTGAGAAGACTGTGGCTCCTCTGAGCTGGTCGAACAGGTCATCTATCCTCGGAGAGGATATTTTTCTTGATGGTGATCTTGTTCAACTCTCTGTAGTCTATGCACATCCGCAAAGATCCGTCCTTTTTCTTTACGAACAGGACGGTGCTCCCCAAGGGGAATGGCTTTGCTTGATGAACCCTTTGTCCAACAACTCCTGTAGTTGCATTTGCAGCTCCCTGAGCTCGGCGGGTGCCATTCTGTATGGAGCTTTCGATACCGGGCAGCTCCGGGTATCAACTCGATTTCGAAAGAAATCTCCCGCTCTGGAGGCAACCTGGCAACTCTTCCGGGAATACGTCCACATATTCCCGATAATAGGAACATCTCCTGGCGTCAGTTCCTTTTCTTGACCCTTATCCACCATGTTAGCTAAATATCCTTGACACCCATTAGCTAACATTTTCCAAGCCTTCATGGCTGACACCATCTTGGTGGTGGAATTTCTGGGCTGACCTTGAAAGTTGAACTCATCCTTCCCGTCGGGACTAAACGAGATACGGCGTCTTCGGCAATCGATCCTAGCGTTATATCTCCCCAAAAAGTCCATCCCCAAGATCACATCGAAATCGTGAAGTTTGATTGCGATGAGATCTGCAATTAATTCTCTGCCATTTATTCTGATGGAACATTTTGGATCCAGAAGTTGGACCACAAAATTTCACCGGATGGTAAAGAAGCATTGAAAGGTTGTTTTACTATCTTAACACTGCTTCCTAGCTTCTTGGCAAACTCTAGGGAAATAAACGAATGTGTAGCGCCGGAATCAAACAGTGCAATGACATCATAGGTGGTGATAGAGATCTGACCTGTCACCACATGCGATGTCCCGGCTCCGCATCTCCCTTTGTATAGGCATAGATCCGGGCTAGTGGTTCTGGCGCTTCAATCTGCCCTGGATCATGGCTGGTCCTTCCAGCCTAGCCTGTACCGCATGAATCTGCCTCTGGTTGGAGTTTCGGTTTTGTACTGCTGCTGCTGATTCTGATACTGGGGTTGAGGGTTCTGATTGTTTTGAGGGCAGTTCTTAGCAAAATGTCCCTCTTTGCCACAAAGGTAGCAAGCGTTTGACCCCTTTCTGCATACACCGGGGTGCTTCTTTCCGCAGGTGTCACAGGTAGGGTATGTGACATTATTACCATCGTTGCCCCTGTTATTCTTCTTCTGCGGATTTTCTTTTGTTGTCCCTGGCCACTGAAGTTTCCCTTCCTTTTGTTCTTCCCAAATTGCTTGGGACTTTGGCCAGAGCCGCTTGCTTGACCTTTGGTGTTTGCTTCTGTGCCCTGGCGGGGTTGGTTAGTCTTGGCAGCAGCTTTTTCTTCTTTCCGGGCCTTAAAAATCTGGTTTCTTGCTTCCTTATCCTTGTTGATCCAGTATTCAGCCCTAACTGCTCTGCTTATACAATCTGACACAGTTTCTGGCGGGCTGTTGCCAGTGCTGACCAGCTTGGCTATATCTGTTCGAAACATTATCATCATCATTCGAACCTTCTCCTCTTCATTAGGCACCAGTTTAGGGCATAGACGGGCTAACTGCTCAAACCTCTTAACCGCGTCCATTACTGATAGTGATCCCTGCCGGAAGTTCGTGAATTCATCCTGCTGAACTGCGAGGACTTCCTGTTGTAATACATTGTCCGGAACTCGTGGACAAAATCCTGCCATGTCATGGTCATCACATCCCGGCGTGCTTCAACCGTCGTCCACCAGTGCCTTGCATCCTTTTCAGCGCAAAGGAGGCACATAGAACCTTTTCCTGCTCTGTAAGCCTCATGAAGTTCAGAATAACCTGAATATCAATCAGCCAATTATCTGCAGCTATCGGGTCAGTCGGTCCCTCAAATTCGGAGCCTTCATACGCTGAAGCGCTCATATAGCATGTCTTCCCGGACTGCTGGTGGATTTGCCGGTATGGCAGCTGGTGCCCTGGAACTTCTGCGGGTTGAGGCGCTGCTGGCTGGGCCTCTGGCTGCACATTTACATTTGGTACCGGGGGTACCACTGGCTGTACTGGCGGAACCGGTTGTGGTGCCGCTTGAACTTGCGGAGCTTGATTCATCCGCTCCAACTGTTCTCTAAACCTTCAATCTCTTGCTGCTGCTCTTGCAGCTGTCGTTGTAAATCCATCATTAACGTGATCATATCCGGCTGTGGCGGATCTTCAGGTGCATCAGCAGATGTGGTTCCTCTCGTACGAACCATCTTTATAATCCTAATATAGGAAAAAGAAATATTAACAATATTCTTTCTTCCCATAACAATCTCAACATATCATCTTATCATGCATAACATTCATGACATCACATAAACATTCATATCATAGCATAACATATACATACTTAATAACATACATACATACTTAACATATCATGACATCATAACATATCATCTTGTCATATATCCCGTGATACGCACGGTCCCTTTGAGTACAAAAGCAAGGGTACATATCATGTCAAAAGTACATACTGTACAAAATATATACTGTCTATATACAACATAATGTACATATTTTTACATAAAACGGACAGAGTTTCGGATGGAAGTGGCTACCACTTGCCATCCTACAAATATATACAGTCAAAATAACCGAAACAAAACTATACAAACGGTCCTAACAAAAGAAAATACAAGATCGACCTAGCCTACTCGGTGTCGTCAACGGTGCTGATCGAGGTATCGGAATCTGAAAGCACAATCACCGGGTCAGGTACATCCTCGTCGGGAAACTCCTCCGGATCACCCCACTCCTCCGGGTCATCCCATACCTCGTAGGCTGCATCACCTCTCCATCGCCCTCGTCATCGCTCGACAGAACGATGACGGGTGGATCCTCTGCGCTGGCGGTCAATCGGGACGACATCGTCATCGGAGTCATCATCCGAATCCATCGGTCTGCCTCGCTGAGCGGTACATCTGGTACTGGGTCCTCCTCTAGTGGCCCTACCTCATACTGAGGGTCTCCTGCTCATCGTCCTCTGCTGGATCCTGGGCCTCAGGTACATGCTCAGCAGCTGGCTCGGCCTGAGCCTTCTCCTCGCCTCTAAATGTCATCGTAATAACTGCCGATAACCATCTGATCAGTCGGCGTCGGCACAAACCGCTGGATGTGCTGTGGTATCCCTCTCCTCATGAGTAACAATGCCTGTAACTCATGATCAGCCATCTCCTGCGGAATGTAAGGGAGCATCATCTCCTGGAACCGCAAACAGTAGTGGCTCATAGCCTCTCCTGGATATGCATGCCAGTCCTGAGACAGTCTCTGGTAACGAGCCTGTCTCATATCCTGTAGATCACGGGGTCGCGTGCCGGCTCTCCCGGTCCTCTGGCAGGTAGCGGTCCGTAGCGTGCCATAACTACTGCACGGAAATGTGCCCATGTGCGGCTAGGTAGCTGCGGCTCTCCTAGCGTGGCCCACCACATCCTGGCGTCTCCGCTCAGGCATCTGCTGGCTAGCGTGACCTGTAGGTGCTCCTCAATGTGGCACATAGCGAACGTTTGCTCCATATCATGGAGCCACGTCCCTATGGACATCGACCGTCGGCTGCTGTCAAAGTATGAAGGCTGCGAGCGGTAGAAGGCTACCACTGCGTCTCGATCCCTCTTGATCTGTACTGGATCCATAGCGCCGCGTCTATTCCACACAACACCATAAACCATAAAGCACATACATAAAACAATACATAAGCAAATAAATCTAGACTTACTTGCAATGGTGGAGGCGATGTCAGGCAATTGTAAAATCGTGTCGCGAGGAAACCGCTCTGATACCAACTCTTGTAACGCCCCACCTAGCGTAGGCCGTTACCCTTACTTACATTCATACATACATGCTTAAAACTTGCTTGCATACTTAGCTTGAAAACACAGCGGATTTTTTTTTTTTTTTTTTATACACAAAACTATGTACAAAATTAAAACATTGTTTTAAGCAAAACATATAAACTATACTTATAAAACTGTTCTTGTCTTTTGTACGTGTTTACCACACAAAAAGGCGTAGCGGCTCCATATACCACGATTTTACATTTGCTTGACCGCTACTCCCCATCGCATCAAGATCAGCTAGCAGGCGACTTACCTACAGCACAAACTTAAAACAGTGAGCTTAAGGCCCAGTAAGTACAACTCCTAGGCCGTGAAACAAAAAGCAACAATATAAATCTAACAACAATAACTTAGCGCAACATATACATAGCATACACATACATACATACTTACATACTACATACATAGCATACTTATACTTACATAAATCACTTAGCATGCATAGGTCATCTTATGCTTCATTATCTTTCATTATATCTTATGGGCCCTTTATCTACGTGTTCGAATCCGGCGCGCGACTAATGAATTGTCTGGGGCGGCCAAACCAAATCCAGATCAATCCACAGTCCGACCCGACCTGACGCGGGTGGATCGACACGGTCTTCTTTCTTACTTATTCTTTCTTACGTGTGAACATACATTCTTGATGTCATCTTCTACTTAGCTTCTTGCTTATCTTTCTTAGCATATACTATACACTTAGCATTTTCCATGATGCATACATAGCACATATCAAAGAGCACATCAACGAGCCTAATAGTCTAGTCCTATTAGCTTGTGCTGTAGACGGTGTTGTACTTACCGTCTATTCTTTGAGTTGTTACGCAGATCCTTGTCCGGTCTCTGCCGCAGAACTCCTCCTGCTTGATGGAAAGTTGTACATCAGTCTTCAACTCCATTTCTATCGTATGTTGGTACTAACCAACATTTTTACGGTTTTTCGGCTATATGTCCCCCTAACTAAAGCCTCTTGTAACCCTTAGGGTTTTGTCGAAAAATCGTTCATATACTTGGCCCATTTTGAAAACATTAGGGTTAGGTTGATCACCTACCCGTGGGCGTGTATAAGAACTCGTTGTCTTGTTGGTCAACCGAAGTCAACCTTTTGTGAGCTAAAGTCAACCCTGTCGGGTCAACTCTGGGCCTTGGGGCGAGGCCTGGTAACTCGGGGTCTGAATCCCGGCTACCATGCGTTCTACATTTTCTTTTCAAAACTTAGCTTAAAATTCCTTTGACTTGAAAATCTTAACTTAAAAACTTTTCATAAAACTTAACTTAAAACTTAACTTTCTTGACTTGTCCTCTTAAAAATTTGCGTGAATCTTGGCCTAATTTTTCATAAAGTGGTAAGGGGTCGGAAACTGCTTTTGGGACAGTTTCCGTGCTTAAAACAACGTGTTATGTCCGAAAATATTTTTCCTAAGTTGGTTCTACAAAATTCGGGTACAGGATTATGTTGAACCCTGCACCGTTTTCAGATTTTAGGTTGTAGTTAAAAATCTGTTTTGATTCGGAAAAAGTTTTCTTCACGAAAGTTCTAGTCCTGAGGAGGTCTAAAACTTTCGTGTTTTACACATTTTCAAATTCCTTACCATTTGAAGTCAGTTTTAAATCAAAACCGAACTTAACTTGAAAACTGGGTCTTCTGACCCACCTACGGTTTTTCGCATAAAAGTAGGCCTTTGGAGCCTTATTTTGGCAAAGTGCCCGCGTTACCCCCTAGTAAACACCCTAATCTACAACTTTCGTGTTTTACGTTTTGGCCAATTCGGCCTCTATCTCCAAACTGGGATGTTTTCCCGAGACTGTCCCCAGTGAACCCGAGAGGCAGTTTCGGTTTTTAGTCAAGTTGTTACGGCCTAAGACGTTGGTTCTAGCTCGACCGCCCACTGCGGGAGTTAGGTTCAAACATGCAGCGCATCTATCGATCTCTCATGGCTAGCCAAGCCAATCTCACGAGCTCATGCAATCCACAAACCCGAGCCTAAATTGCCTAGGGATTGCATGGTTCCACTAACATGCATACACCTAGTCAATCTAACATACTTAGTTCATAAAAATTAAACCATACAAGCATACATAAAATTAATCTATGGGGACATAAGCCTAAAACCCTAACATGCATTCTATCATCAAACAAACATAAAATCAAATGCAACAATTGCAAACAACCGGCCAAGGCAGCCTAGTGGTCCACCTAACCACTCGGCTAGCCTCCCTCGGCCACACGGCCACCTGCACACACGGCCACCAGCCCACACACGCACAGCCACGCACCACACACGGCTGCACCAGCCAAGCACCCGGCTGGCCTCACCAGCCCACTCGGCCCGCCTGCACACACGCACACACAGCCCACGGCTGGGCTCACCAGCCACTCGGCCTCACACACGCACACACACCACCTGGCACATCGTACACACACACACACAAGCACATAGGGCACAAAATTAAAACATACACATGGGCTTATGCCCTTACATCCCTTGGCACAAAATACACATAAATCAAGCTTTAAAAATTAATTTAAAAACTTGAAGAAAACGTTTAGGGTTTTACCTCCTTGATGTGGATTTCGGCCTAGGGTTTGGCTAACCGAACCTTGATCCTAGCTGCCCTTGATCCTTAGCCCACGGCTGTCCTCCTTGGCTCACCAAGCACCAAGATTTTTGGCTCCTTGGCTGATTCTAGGCTTGCTCGGCCACTAGACTACTTGAATCAAGACTTAGAAAAATTTTTCTTTCTTTCTTTCTTACAAACCCGTGGCTTGCTAGAGGCTAAATTCAAGCTCAAAAGCTCACCAAACACTCACCAAAGCTCTCCCTCTTACTCGGCTAGGCCACCCGAAACTTAGCCCCAAATTTTCACTCGAAAATTTTGGCTCTCCCTTGGTCTTTCTCCCTTGGTTTCCCTGCACTCAACACACGGCAAGGGGCTGATCAAGCCACCAGAAATTTTTTCTTCTTCCTCTCGGCTCCTAGGTCTACCCGAAGGTGGATGGAGTGTTTGGCTCAAAATTTCGAACTCTCTTGTTCTCTCTCTCTCTCGGATTTTCTACCGAAATTTTGCAAGAGGTTGGCTAGAGTTTTCTTTTAAAATGAACAAGGAAGAGGAGAGCTATTTATAGAGCTCATGAAGAGCTTTTGGAAATCATATTTTGACCCCTAAATTTTCAATTCTTTGCCTTGTTCCACAAGGAAAACCGACCAAGCTAGGGGGGGAGGTGTTCATAATGTCTAGCTTGCTAGGGACAAGTGTCACAAGCTTATTGGGCCACCACATCTAGAGGATAAGATCAAACTTGTTCTTGAACTTTCTTGAACAAAACAGTGTATTTGGACTGAAAATCTTAAAATGTTGAGTTCAAAAATTTAAATTCCAACACTGTAAATATTATTTTACAGTTTTTGGATTTTTGACGTGCCGTCGGGAATTCGGGTCGAAAAATCTTTTTCTCGTTTTCTCAACCCTTTTTGCCCTATGAGCTTAGAAAAATCGCCGATTTGAAAAACAGTATCCGAAGTCTCATTTTCTTTATCTGTTAAGAATAATGAGTTTCGGTAGTCTTTTGCGTGAAAAACTGATCTTAAAATTCATAATACTCATTTCGACTATTTTGGTCAAACGTTGACTTTTCGGGTCAACGGTTGACTTTTCGGTCAAAATTTTGACTTTTCATAAAATGATCAGTTTTCACTTCTTATCGTCCGAAATATCAGTTTTGAGCTGTTTAGGCTATAAAAACCCACAAAACACATCTGAAAGTTCTGGACTGAACTTTTCATATAATTGCATAAACTGCACATGTTTAATTCTTTACAAAGAATTAGTAGTCATGAAAACCAGATATTACAATTAAAAAAACAAATAACTAACGATCCATTTGGTCAAAACTCTTCGGATCACGATTGGACGTTTCTCTATATCTACTCCATTTTCTAAAGCCTATAGCCTTCTCTAGTGAGAGAAATTGGTCGGGCTCAATATTTCTAGAAATTTAAATCATTAAATCTTGCTCTAAATAGTATTTCAATGGTCCCCTTTAAGTCGAAAAATACCTTCCGGATGGTGATTTATGGTACTCAAAATATTTGATGGCTATAGCCTACTCCGTCGAGCAAAAATGGGTATGTATCAAAATTCCAAAGCCTATAGCCTTCTCTCGCAACTGAAAATTTTTCTGTCTCAAAATTTCTACAACTTTGGATCATTAAAAGATACTTTCAACATAATTCTAACGATCCATTTTGTGTCGAAAAACTCCTTCCGGATCACGATTGGACGTATTCTCTATATCTACTCCATTTTCTAAAGCCTATAGCCTTCTCTAGTGAGAGAAAATTGGTCGGGCTCAATATTTCTAGAAATTTAAATCATTAAATCTTGCTCTAAATAGTATTTCAATGGTCCCTTTAAGTCGAAAAATACCTTCCGGATGGTGATTTATGGTACTCAAAATATTTGATGGCTATAGCCTACTCCGTCGAGCAAAAATGGGTATGTATCAAAATTCCAAAGCCTATAGCCTTCTCTCGCAACTGAAAATTTTTCTGTCTCAAAATTTCTACAACTTTGGATCATTAAAAGATACTTTCAACATAATTCTAACGATCCATTTTGTGTCGAAAAACTCCTTCCGGATCACGATTGGACGTATTCTCTATATCTACTCCATTTTCTAAAGCCTATAGCCTTCTCTAGTGAGAGAAAATTGGTCGGGCTCAATATTTCTAGAAATTTAAATCATTAAATCTTGCTCTAAATAGTATTTCAATGGTCCCCTTTAAGTCGAAAAATACCTTCCGGATGGTGATTTATGGTACTCAAAATATTTGATGGCTATAGCCTACTCCGTCGAGCAAAAATGGTATGTATCAAAATTCCAAAGCCTATAGCCTTCTCTCGCAACTGAAAATTTTTCTGTCTCAAAATTTCTACAACTTTGGATCATTAAAAGATACTTTCAACATAATTCTAACGATCCATTTTGTGTCGAAAAACTCCTTCCGGATCACGATTGGACGTATTCTCTATATCTACTCCATTTTCTAAAGCCTATAGCCTTCTCTAGTGAGAGAAAATTGGTCGGGCTCAATATTTCTAGAAATTTAAATCATTAAATCTTGCTCTAAATAGTATTTCAATGGTCCCCTTTAAGTCGAAAAATACCTTCCGGATGGTGATTTATGGTACTCAAAATATTTGATGGCTATAGCCTACTCCGTCGAGCAAAAATGGTATGTATCAAAATTCCAAAGCCTATAGCCTTCTCTCGCAACTGAAAATTTTTCTGTCTCAAAATTTCTACAACTTTGGATCATTAAAAGATACTTTCAACATAATTCTAACGATCCATTTTGTGTCGAAAAACTCCTTCCGGATCACGATTGGACGTATTCTCTATATCTACTCCATTTTCTAAAGCCTATAGCCTTCTCTAGTGAGAGAAAATTGGTCGGGCTCAATATTTCTAGAAATTTAAATCATTAAATCTTGCTCTAAATAGTATTTCAATGGTCCCCTTTAAGTCGAAAAATACCTTCCGGATGGTGATTTATGGTACTCAAAATATTTGATGGCTATAGCCTACTCCGTCGAGCAAAAATGGGTATGTATCAAAATTCCAAAGCCTATAGCCTTCTCTCGCAACTGAAAATTTTTCTGTCTCAAAATTTCTACAACTTTGGATCATTAAAAGATACTTTCAACATAATTCTAACGATCCATTTTGTGTCGAAAAACTCCTTCCGGATCACGATTGGACGTATTCTCTATATCTACTCCATTTTCTAAAGCCTATAGCCTTCTCTAGTGAGAGAAAATTGGTCGGGCTCAATATTTCTAGAAATTTAAATCATTAAATCTTGCTCTAAATAGTATTTCAATGGTCCCCTTTAAGTCGAAAAATACCTTCCGGATGGTGATTTATGGTACTCAAAATATTTGATGGCTATAGCCTACTCCGTCGAGCAAAAATGGGTATGTATCAAAATTCCAAAGCCTATAGCCTTCTCTCGCAACTGAAAATTTTTCTGTCTCAAAATTTCTACAACTTTGGATCATTAAAAGATACTTTCAACATAATTCTAACGATCCATTTTGTGTCGAAAAACTCCTTCCGGATCACGATTGGACGTATTCTCTATATCTACTCCATTTTCTAAAGCCTATAGCCTTCTCTAGTGAGAGAAAATTGGTCGGGCTCAATATTTCTAGAAATTTAAATCATTAAATCTTGCTCTAAATAGTATTTCAATGGTCCCCTTTAAGTCGAAAAATACCTTCCGGATGGTGATTTATGGTACTCAAAATATTTGATGGCTATAGCCTACTCCGTCGAGCAAAAATGGGTATGTATCAAAATTCCAAAGCCTATAGCCTTCTCTCGCAACTGAAAATTTTTCTGTCTCAAAATTTCTACAACTTTGGATCATTAAAAGATACTTTCAACATAATTCTAACGATCCATTTTGTGTCGAAAAACTCCTTCCGGATCACGATTGGACGTATTCTCTATATCTACTCCATTTTCTAAAGCCTATAGCCTTCTCTAGTGAGAGAAAATTGGTCGGGCTCAATATTTCTAGAAATTTAAATCATTAAATCTTGCTCTAAATAGTATTTCAATGGTCCCCTTTAAGTCGAAAAATACCTTCCGGATGGTGATTTATGGTACTCAAAATATTTGATGGCTATAGCCTACTCCGTCGAGCAAAAATGGTATGTATCAAAATTCCAAAGCCTATAGCCTTCTCTCGCAACTGAAAATTTTTCTGTCTCAAAATTTCTACAACTTTGGATCATTAAAAGATACTTTCAACATAATTCTAACGATCCATTTTGTGTCGAAAAACTCCTTCCGGATCACGATTGGACGTATTCTCTATATCTACTCCATTTTCTAAAGCCTATAGCCTTCTCTAGTGAGAGAAAATTGGTCGGGCTCAATATTTCTAGAAATTTAAATCATTAAATCTTGCTCTAAATAGTATTTCAATGGTCCCCTTTAAGTCGAAAAATACCTTCCGGATGGTGATTTATGGTACTCAAAATATTTGATGGCTATAGCCTACTCCGTCGAGCAAAAATGGGTATGTATCAAAATTCCAAAGCCTATAGCCTTCTCTCGCAACTGAAAATTTTTCTGTCTCAAAATTTCTACAACTTTGGATCATTAAAAGATACTTTCAACATAATTCTAACGATCCATTTTGTGTCGAAAAACTCCTTCCGGATCACGATTGGACGTATTCTCTATATCTACTCCATTTTCTAAAGCCTATAGCCTTCTCTAGTGAGAGAAAATTGGTCGGGCTCAATATTTCTAGAAATTTAAATCATTAAATCTTGCTCTAAATAGTATTTCAATGGTCCCCTTTAAGTCGAAAAATACCTTCCGGATGGTGATTTATGGTACTCAAAATATTTGATGGCTATAGCCTACTCCGTCGAGCAAAAATGGGTATGTATCAAAATTCCAAAGCCTATAGCCTTCTCTCGCAACTGAAAATTTTTCTGTCTCAAAATTTCTACAACTTTGGATCATTAAAAGATACTTTCAACATAATTCTAACGATCCATTTTGTGTCGAAAAACTCCTTCCGGATCACGATTGGACGTATTCTCTATATCTACTCCATTTTCTAAAGCCTATAGCCTTCTCTAGTGAGAGAAAATTGGTCGGGCTCAATATTTCTAGAAATTTAAATCATTAAATCTTGCTCTAAATAGTATTTCAATGGTCCCCTTTAAGTCGAAAAATACCTTCCGGATGGTGATTTATGGTACTCAAAATATTTGATGGCTATAGCCTACTCCGTCGAGCAAAAATGGGTATGTATCAAAATTCCAAAGCCTATAGCCTTCTCTCGCAACTGAAAATTTTTCTGTCTCAAAATTTCTACAACTTTGGATCATTAAAAGATACTTTCAACATAATTCTAACGATCCATTTTGTGTCGAAAAACTCCTTCCGGATCACGATTGGACGTATTCTCTATATCTACTCCATTTTCTAAAGCCTATAGCCTTCTCTAGTGAGAGAAAATTGGTCGGGCTCAATATTTCTAGAAATTTAAATCATTAAATCTTGCTCTAAATAGTATTTCAATGGTCCCCTTTAAGTCGAAAAATACCTTCCGGATGGTGATTTATGGTACTCAAAATATTTGATGGCTATAGCCTACTCCGTCGAGCAAAAATGGGTATGTATCAAAATTCCAAAGCCTATAGCCTTCTCTCGCAACTGAAAATTTTTCTGTCTCAAAATTTCTACAACTTTGGATCATTAAAAGATACTTTCAACATAATTCTAACGATCCATTTTGTGTCGAAAAACTCCTTCCGGATCACGATTGGACGTATTCTCTATATCTACTCCATTTTCTAAAGCCTATAGCCTTCTCTAGTGAGAGAAAATTGGTCGGGCTCAAATTTCTAGAAATTTAAATCATTAAATCTTGCTCTAAATAGTATTTCAATGGTCCCTTTAAGTCGAAAAATACCTTCCGGATGGTGATTTATGGTACTCAAAATATTTGATGGCTATAGCCTACTCCGTCGAGCAAAAATGGGTATGTATCAAAATTCCAAAGCCTATAGCCTTCTCTCGCAACTGAAAATTTTTCTGTCTCAAAATTTCTACAACTTTGGATCATTAAAAGATACTTTCAACATAATTCTAACGATCCATTTTGTGTCGAAAAACTCCTTCCGGATCACGATTGGACGTATTCTCTATATCTACTCCATTTTCTAAAGCCTATAGCCTTCTCTAGTGAGAGAAAATTGGTCGGGCTCAATATTTCTAGAAATTTAAATCATTAAATCTTGCTCTAAATAGTATTTCAATGGTCCCCTTTAAGTCGAAAAATACCTTCCGGATGGTGATTTATGGTACTCAAAATATTTGATGGCTATAGCCTACTCCGTCGAGCAAAAATGGGTATGTATCAAAATTCCAAAGCCTATAGCCTTCTCTCGCAACTGAAAATTTTTCTGTCTCAAAATTTCTACAACTTTGGATCATTAAAAGATACTTTCAACATAATTCTAACGATCCATTTTGTGTCGAAAAACTCCTTCCGGATCACGATTGGACGTATTCTCTATATCTACTCCATTTTCTAAAGCCTATAGCCTTCTCTAGTGAGAGAAAATTGGTCGGGCTCAAATTTCTAGAAATTTAAATCATTAAATCTTGCTCTAAATAGTATTTCAATGGTCCCCTTTAAGTCGAAAAATACCTTCCGGATGGTGATTTATGGTACTCAAAATATTTGATGGCTATAGCCTACTCCGTCGAGCAAAAATGGGTATGTATCAAAATTCCAAAGCCTATAGCCTTCTCTCGCAACTGAAAATTTTTCTGTCTCAAAATTTCTACAACTTTGGATCATTAAAAGATACTTTCAACATAATTCTAACGATCCATTTTGTGTCGAAAAACTCCTTCCGGATCACGATTGGACGTATTCTCTATATCTACTCCATTTTCTAAAGCCTATAGCCTTCTCTAGTGAGAGAAAATTGGTCGGGCTCAAATTTCTAGAAATTTAAATCATTAAATCTTGCTCTAAATAGTATTTCAATGGTCCCTTTAAGTCGAAAAATACCTTCCGGATGGTGATTTATGGTACTCAAAATATTTGATGGCTATAGCCTACTCCGTCGAGCAAAAATGGGTATGTATCAAAATTCCAAAGCCTATAGCCTTCTCTCGCAACTGAAAATTTTTCTGTCTCAAAATTTCTACAACTTTGGATCATTAAAAGATACTTTCAACATAATTCTAACGATCCATTTTGTGTCGAAAAACTCCTTCCGGATCACGATTGGACGTATTCTCTATATCTACTCCATTTTCTAAAGCCTATAGCCTTCTCTAGTGAGAGAAAATTGGTCGGGCTCAATATTTCTAGAAATTTAAATCATTAAATCTTGCTCTAAATAGTATTTCAATGGTCCCTTTAAGTCGAAAAATACCTTCCGGATGGTGATTTATGGTACTCAAAATATTTGATGGCTATAGCCTACTCCGTCGAGCAAAAATGGGTATGTATCAAAATTCCAAAGCCTATAGCCTTCTCTCGCAACTGAAAATTTTTCTGTCTCAAAATTTCTACAACTTTGGATCATTAAAAGATACTTTCAACATAATTCTAACGATCCATTTTGTGTCGAAAAACTCCTTCCGGATCACGATTGGACGTATTCTCTATATCTACTCCATTTTCTAAAGCCTATAGCCTTCTCTAGTGAGAGAAAATTGGTCGGGCTCAATATTTCTAGAAATTTAAATCATTAAATCTTGCTCTAAATAGTATTTCAATGGTCCCCTTTAAGTCGAAAAATACCTTCCGGATGGTGATTTATGGTACTCAAAATATTTGATGGCTATAGCCTACTCCGTCGAGCAAAAATGGGTATGTATCAAAATTCCAAAGCCTATAGCCTTCTCTCGCAACTGAAAATTTTTCTGTCTCAAAATTTCTACAACTTTGGATCATTAAAAGATACTTTCAACATAATTCTAACGATCCATTTTGTGTCGAAAAACTCCTTCCGGATCACGATTGGACGTATTCTCTATATCTACTCCATTTTCTAAAGCCTATAGCCTTCTCTAGTGAGAGAAAATTGGTCGGGCTCAATATTTCTAGAAATTTAAATCATTAAATCTTGCTCTAAATAGTATTTCAATGGTCCCTTTAAGTCGAAAAATACCTTCCGGATGGTGATTTATGGTACTCAAAATATTTGATGGCTATAGCCTACTCCGTCGAGCAAAAATGGGTATGTATCAAAATTCCAAAGCCTATAGCCTTCTCTCGCAACTGAAAATTTTTCTGTCTCAAAATTTCTACAACTTTGGATCATTAAAAGATACTTTCAACATAATTCTAACGATCCATTTTGTGTCGAAAAACTCCTTCCGGATCACGATTGGACGTATTCTCTATATCTACTCCATTTTCTAAAGCCTATAGCCTTCTCTAGTGAGAGAAAATTGGTCGGGCTCAAAATTTCTAGAAATTTAAATCATTAAATCTTGCTCTAAATAGTATTTCAATGGTCCCCTTTAAGTCGAAAAATACCTTCCGGATGGTGATTTATGGTACTCAAAATATTTGATGGCTATAGCCTACTCCGTCGAGCAAAAATGGGTATGTATCAAAATTCCAAAGCCTATAGCCTTCTCTCGCAACTGAAAATTTTTCTGTCTCAAAATTTCTACAACTTTGGATCATTAAAAGATACTTTCAACATAATTCTAACGATCCATTTTGTGTCGAAAAACTCCTTCCGGATC
>CM046382.1:2983010-3063749 GCA_025413485.1 Ficus microcarpa | reverse complement strand
AACCTTTTCCCTTCTACACACATTAGGAGGGTTTTGTTGTTGCTCCACAGATACGTTTTCCATCCGATATATCCGTTCGTGTGCCTGCTCCAATTCCAACCTCATCACACGTCTCATCTCATTCATCATGGCCTCCATAAACACTTTCGGATCAACCACTGCTGTAGCACCTTTGGGAATGTTCTAAGACATGTTTGCTGCAAAATAAAGTTAGAAAGAAAGAAAAAAAAAAAAAAAAAGATCTCACACTCCCTTACATGTTTCTCTCAAAGAATGATTCACTCAATTTCACTCGTGTTTCTCTCAATATATTCGGCTTCTACCCTTTAGTATGCTCACCATTCTTGTTTTTTTCCACTCATATTCTTCTTTTAGTTCTTTTAAAACTAATCGAACAATAATAAGAAGGATTTAAACAGCAATTCAAAATGAGCAGCAAACCAAACGAATCAAATTTTGTCACGGATTCTGATATTTTTCGACACTCAAGTGTGGGCTTATGGCAAAACGGGGTCTAGAATGTAAGAAACAAGAAAACACACAATTTTGTCTTGGATTCTGTTTTTTTTTTTTTTTTGCCTAATTCTTTTCTTTTTCTTTTTTATATAGATTTTATGACTAATGATTCCAGGAACACAAATTTAATGTCTCTAATTTTTTTTTTTTTTTTTTTTTTTTTGTAAACCTAGTGGGAATCAGATTATGGTTTCAAAATTCTAAAAGACTTCAATCTGAAAGCAAGTAATTTGACTTTAAATCAAACACTAATATTACGAATTTAAGGAGAAAAAAAAAACCAGATTTTTAATGTAGTAGGAATTTTTTTTTAGGACAAATTTAAAAAAAAAACAAAAACAAAAAAGGATAGGCAAACCGGAGGAACCTAGGCTCTGATACCAACTAATACAAACCACGCCAACAACGTGACGAAACCCGATACCAAATCTGAAAACAACAACCCAAGATCTTTCAAATTTGATGAAAACCATGACCCATTTTTTAGCGAAGCAAGAATCTTAATATGGTAAAAACGCTACAAACGGTTATGGAAGTTCGTTTGATAAGTTGATTTGAACGCCACAAGTAATCCTTGATAAGTTCAGATAAGTTTCCTCAAAAACTCAAGAAGAATAACACACAATATGAATAAACATCAAAATCTTATTTCATAATCTGAGAAGTCAGTTTTATATAGCTGAATTTACACTTGTAAAATTCCTAATCTACTCTTAAGGATAAACTTAACTAAAAACCTAAAAAATATCAGATTTATCTAGATAAATTCGGATTTAAAAAAAATACCTAAATTCAAATTTTAAATTAAAACTTTAAAACTCAAATAAGAATACAAAGAAATCAAATCTTGATCAGATCTTCTAAACTTTTTCAATTTTGTTTTGAATCTTGAACTTCTTGAAAACTTAAAAACGTAATCTTGACTTGATTCTTTGATGGGAAAAAAATCCACATCATCTAGGATATGCAAGTTAGCGATGCAATGGCTTAATGGAAATGTATGGCTGCCTTGCTCTCTTCCGGATCAACTTTGATGAGCAAAACCAGCCTTTGTTCACTCTCAATAGTGAACACGCTCTCGTTTTGTTGTAGAACTTTCTGGACTAAGTTATTTAACTCTTCTTTGAATATTTTAGCTCAAGCCCTCATCACTGGACTAATTGGAACTTGAATTGATTCGTTAGTTTTCCTTGCAGCCTTGATGTCCTCATCATTAGTAATAGAATCATCAATATGCTTCAGCCCATCTTGCACAATCAAGTTACGCATGTGTGCATAACAATGCATAGGAAAAAGATCACCATTGCAAAGAAGAACTCCTTTCCAGTTTAATTGTCATCTTTAACATGTCTACAGAAACAGAATTTGGAGCAGCATTATCCAATGTCATACTAAAACCTTTGTTCTCCACTCCCCAGTCACAAAACAAATTAGAGTTTTTCAGACAAAACAACACCACTATGTGGAGGTGGCATAAAACTAAAGTTTAACACTTGTTTTTTCAAACTCCAATTCCTATCTATGGAATGGGTAGTGACACAAACATATCCATCACTAGTCAGAGAAGTCCATGTATCAGTAGTAAAACTAATTCTACTGAAATTACTAACATTGTACAACTTTAAAGCATCATACTTTACTGTTTTTCTAGATACCAACTGTAACTGTGGATGCAAATATTGAAATACAGATCTGAGTCCAACATATTCCACAAAGTTAAAAGGCAAATCATGCATGATTATAGCAGTGACAATCAGCTCACGAAACTTTTCCTGCTTAAATTTACCTCCGCTAAGTACCACTGCACCACCCTCTTGACCAATCAACATTTGCTCCAAATCCCAGTAGTTGCTTTTCAAACAAGTTTCAAGGTGTCGCTTCAAATTTCCCATTCCATATTTGTTGTCCGCAAGGTACTCCACTCCATAGTTTATGCATTTAGCCCTCCGTTTCTTGTCCTCGGCCAGGGGAAGCAAATTAAAGTGCCTCCAAACAAATGAAGTCAGCTTCCTTTTCCGTTTCAAGGCTTTTTCTTGGCCTTGAGAATTGAAACTGGATGCATCAACTTCCTTAACTTCAACATCGACACTTTGGGATTCAATAGAATCAAGATCGATCTCCATTGCAACAAATTGAGAATAATCTGAAAAAAGAAAATGTAACCTAGATGAACAACAAAATGAGAACAATATGAAAAAGAAAACGTAACCTGAATGAACAGCAAAATGAAAATAATCTGAAAAAGAAAGGTAACCTAAATGAACAAAAAAAATTATATTAATCTGAAAAAAATAAAATAAAATCTAAATGAACAACAAAATGAGAATAATCTGTTAAAAAAAAAAAAAAGGGAAAAAAAAAAGAAATCTAAATAAAAAAAAAAACCAATAATCTGAGATCAATAAAAAAAAATAGGGAATCAAAATCAGGCAACAAATGAAGAACAAAACACCAAATAATGGAGAAAAAAAATGCAAAAAAGGAACGGAGAGGAAAAAAATCCACAAACAATGAAACAAAACTAAAGCAAAACCAAAAAGAGTTGAGGGAATACCAAAGTGAGTCAAGTGACTAAGTTGAGTTGAAAAATCTGGACAGTAAGAGATGTTTCCAAACTTCCACTTCAAGATCAGCTTTAGCCTTCAGGTGAGTAGAGATGGAGAACGAAGAAGAAAAAGAAATGAGAGACAAAAAGAACAAAGAACAAGAAATGGAGAGAGACGGCGATGGCAGAGAAGGAGAACGGAGATTGGAGCAGAAGAACCAAAGAAGAAGAGGGAGAGAGAGGCGGTGGCACAAAAGAAAGGCAGAGGTTAAAAAAAAAAAAAAAAGAAAAAAAAAAAAGAAACCTTACAATTTACGTAAGTTTGAGAGTAAGGTTCTGTAAGTTTGAGAGTTTAACTATTTTCATTTTAACAAAAAGTTAAAAAATTGTAGAGAGATATTTACGAAAACTCAAAATTATATGAAAGGGTTCTAAATAAGTGAATGATGGATCGTATTTGTGTCAATCTATATATAATTCATTTATTAAATGATTAATATGGGCTCATTGTGGGTTGACGAGTTCAACCTGTTTGACCCTTTATTTAATCGTGTCTAGCAGGTTCAATTTGTTTTGACCCAAATTCATTTAAGGAAAAACCCAAACCCTCTAATTTCATGCGGGTTTCGTGTCGAGACCCAAACACATAAATTTCAAATTTACAATTTACATTGTCTTTAATTTTGAAACAAAAATGAAATCCTAGACATACCCGCAAGTTGCAATTGGAATTCCATGAAAATAAAACCACATTCAAGCACTCTTCAAATATTAGTTTGCAAAATTGCTTCCCTTTGGTTTAATATCTCTAACTCAATTTTCCCATCTTAATTTTTATCTTTTTTAGAAAAATAAAAAAAATTATAACTCACAGTTTAAAAAGTCAACAAACTGAAACTTAAGAACTTCCTCTCTAATTAGTAAATCAAACACAAACTAATACATATCCAACAGTGATGGTGGCGGTAGCAGCAACTGGGATAGCAACAAATGCTTGGAGGCGGCAGTGTGATGAAAAAAGAGAGGGAAGAGAAGGAAGGCGGTGCCGGGAAAAAGAGGGAGAGAGAGATAGTAACAACATCGCGAGGAAGAGAAAAAAAGAGGGACTGGCGACGGCGTGGGGAAGAAAGAGAGAGAGGATTGGCACAAGGAAGAAAAGAGAGGGAGGGTACCGCTGGTGCAAGGAAGAGAGACAGAGAAGTTGGTGGCGGCAATATAGAACGTGAGGAAGAAAGAGAGAGGGACAGGGTGGGGCTTGGGTTAGAGAGAGGGATGGTTTTTGTTTTTTTTGTTTTTATGTGTTAGAGAGAGAGGGGCAGATCTAACAGTCTGTTTAAACATTTTTGAATCTCTAGCTTCCACAATGGTTTGGGGAAACCGCCGTGGAAGACCCCTTGTTTGAACGGCATGCTCAATCTTCAAAGTTAAAAAATTTTTACAATAGTGTTTTTTTTTTTTTTAAATTTTTTTCGTCATTTTCTAATTTTGAAAAAGGAAAACTCCTATTCAAACTTATTATGTTTTGAAAAAGGAAAAGAAATATTTTTGAAATATTCTCGTAATGCATTATTTTTAACACCATTTTTTCTTTTTCTAAACAAATTTTTGTTTTTAGAAAGGAAAATTTTTTACACATTTAAATACCATTTTATTCTCAAAATGAAAAGACTTTCTTATTTAAAATAAGAAAATTTTTGTTTTAAAAAATGAACTCTTAATATAAACAGGCCTGAAACTTCCATGATGATTTTGGTAATCTAGAGTCTGTGCCATGTTTTTTGCTCCACTTTAGACAATTTACTGTCGTTTATTACAAACTTTTGTACTAATGCCTAGAAAGAAAAGTTCATCTACTGCACTCTTAGTTTCTCTCATGTGTTGAGAATAAAAAACAAAAAACATAAAGGTGAATGTTCATACTGAATTAGAGGGTGTTTGGTGGAGTAGTTTGAGTTGAGATTTTTAAATTTTAATAGTAAATTTTTTTTAAATTTTCAAAAAAGACAAAAAACTTTTTGAAAAAAGACAAAAACTTTTTGGGAAAAAGACAAAAAAAATTTTGAGATGAGATGAGATGAACCATCTCACCAAACGCCCCCTTAATAAAGACGTCCACATGTCTGTTTGAACAGTACAACTACTAGGTGGAAAAGACTTAATTATCGACCTAATTAAACAACAATAATAAAGTTATTGACCTAATTAAACAAGTTATCGACCTAATTAAACAACAACGATACACTTATTTTTGTACATAATTTATACATGAATAGTGATAAGAACACCAACTTTAATAATAATTTTTCGTATATTAATTCAAGTGTTATATTTTTATTGGTAGAAGTAATCAATTGATGTATTAATGCTTTAATCGCGTACCAATAAAAGAATAATAACTTATATATCATATAAATTGGTATTAAAAATTAAGATTAGTATTGGTAGACATGATATATATATAAATATATATATTTTTTATAAATTAAATCAATGTACTTGTAGAGTACGGTAAAAGTATTTATCAAAATGTTTATTATACACAGTCTGATCGTGTGTCATCCTTGCACAAATTTCCGCTACTTTGGCTTTTGAAACCAACATAACTGGGGGGCTTTGCAAATATGAGATTAAAATGGGTATCATGTTGCAACACTAGACCTCAAAGAGAAAACATTGCAAGACTAACCTCATTCATTAACGAATCTTTTGTTTTCTCCAAAATGCCTTTTACAAATAAAAAATAAAAATAAAGGAAATATGGGATAAAAGGGGATCCTGAAAGACTATCTTCTCTTACAAAAAAAAAAAAAAAAACCTGAAGAAGCCCACTTTTTTCTTTCATCGGTTTCATCTCCTTCACCCCCTCAAAACTACCATCATGGATCCTGAAAGACTATTTTCTCTTACAACAACAACAACAACTAAAGAAACCCACTTTTTTCTTTCATCGGTTTCATCTCCTTCACCCCCTCAAAACTACCATCATTTTTCATCTCCATCATCCCCCTCAAAATGACCATTCTTATATTCGGGTTAACATCTTGCACCGTTTTCACATTCCGAGCATCAATTTACAGCCATAGTGAGAGGAGAGGAAGTACTAAAAGTTTGTAAAATCTCTAAAATTTTGGTAAGTTTATCTCAAACCCTAAAATTTTTTTGTTGAAATCGTTTTTGAAGTTATTCAAGAGTTGGGCATTCATGGTTTGAGAGCTTAATATAGAAAAACAACAATGATTCAACCTATTTTACACTAATTTTTGGCTTGTAAAATCTGTAAATTTGCAAATCCCGTCATAAATGGATACAGTACAGTGACCTGACCGGCCGACCGACTTGACTAGCCGAACCGACCTGACCGGCCAGACCAACCTGACCAGTCAGGTGGTTTTAGGGATGATATGGTAGTTTTGAACTAGTCTTCAATTTTTTCATTAATTTTTTTTTAATTCTTTCATAACAATCATTTATTTTTATTTTACGAAAGATTTTGGATTACATCTTTTATATTAGTAGTTAAATTATGTTTGTAGTGATAAACTGTATTTTGGATATTATAGTGGTTGAAATCATTTTAGTTATTTTTGGTGATGTCCTTAATGTTGGTGTTTGATTAAAATAAGTCAACATGTTTTTTGCTAGTTATGCTGGTCAGGAATATTTTTTTTGGACCGGAGTGATCTTCTTTGTTTTTTCGATTACCACACCAAAGTAAACACTTTTCTGGTTTTTCTGGTTTTCCGGACCGTCATGATTGGCCTGACCGGGGTGATCTTATTTGTTTTTTTGATGACCACACCAAAGTAAACACTTTTCTGGTTTTTATGTTTTTCCTGACCGGCATGATTGGCCTGGCCGGTTATACCAGTCAGGAATATTTTTATCATGACCGGAGTGATCTTATTTGTTTTTTCAATGATCACACCAAAGTAAACACTTTTCTGGTTTTTATGGTTTTCCTGACCGGTCAGGAATATTTTTCTCTGGACCGGAATGTTCTTCTTTGTTTTTTCAATGACCACATCAAACTAAACACTTTTTTGGTTTTCTTGACTGGTCAATCATGCTAGTCAGGAATATTTTTTTCCGGATCGGGGTGTTCTTTATTTTTTCGATCACCACACCAAAGTAAACACTTTTCCAGTTTTCCTGACTGCATGACCGTCAAGTCATGCCGATCAGGAATATTTTTCTCCAGACTGGGGTGTTCTTTTTTGTTTTTTTAATGACCACACCAAAGTATACACTTTTCTGGTTTTCCTAACCGGCGTGACTGGTCACGTCCAGTCACGCCGGTTAGCAATATTTTTCTCCAGACCGGGGTGTTCTTTGTTTTTTCGATGACCACACCAAAGTAAACACTTTTCTGATTTTGTTGACCGACATGATCGGCCTGACTAGTATAACCTATCAGGAATATTTTTCTCCAAACCGAGGTGTTATTCTTTGTTTTTTTCGATAACCACATCAAAGTATACACTTTTTTGATTTTCCTGATCGGCATACCGACCTGACCGTTCACGCCGGTCAGGAATATTTTTTTTCGGACTGGGGTGTTCTTTGTTTTCTCTATCACCACACCAAAGTAAACATTTTTCTAGATTTTCTGACCTGAATGACTGGCCTGACCGATTATGCCAGTCATGAATATTTTTCTCTGGACCGAAGTGTTCTTTGTTTTTTTGATCATCCTACTAAAATAAACACCTTTCTAGTTTTCCTAAACTGCATGACCGGAGTCGGTAATGCCGGTAGGAATATTTTTCTCCGGACCAGGATGTTCTTCTTTGTTTTTTCAATGACCACACCAAAGTAAACACTTTACTGGTTTTCTGGACCGATCATGAATATTTTTCTCCAGATTGGGGTATTCTTTGTTTTTCGATTACCACACAAAAGTAAACACTTTTTTGATTTTCCTGACCGGCATGACCGCCTGTCCGGTCATGTCGGTCAGGAATATTTTTCTCTGAACCAGGGTGTTCTTTGTTTTTTCAATCGCCACATCAAAGTATACATTTTTCTAGTTTTCCTGACTGACATGACCGGCTGATTGGTCATGTCGGTTAGGAATATTTTTTTTCCGCACCGGGGTGTTCTTTGTTTTTTCGATCGCCATACTTAAAGTATATACTTTTCTGGTTTTCCTAACTGGCATGATCAGCCATATCGGTCAATCAAGATTATTTTTCTCCAGACTAGAGTGTTCTTTGCTTTTTCGATCACCACACCGAAGTAAACATTTTTCTAGTTTTCCTGATTGGCATGCCGGTCAGGAATATTTTTCACTGGATTGGGGTGTTTTTCTTTGTTTTATAGAGGACCACACCAAAATATACATTTTTCTGGTTTTCCAGACCGACATGACCAGCCGGATCGGTCATGCCGATCATGAATATTTTTCTCCATATCAGGGTTTTCTTTGGTTGTTCGATCACCATACCAAAGTAAACACTTTTCTGGTTTTCCTGAATGGCATGACCGGGGCCGGTAATGCCGATTAGGACTATTTTTCTCCGGATCAAGATGTTCTTCTTTGTCTTTTCAATGACCACACCAAAGTATACACTTTTTTGGTTTTTCGACCGGCCTGATCGGTTATGCCGGTCATGAATATTTTTTTTCGGACCGGGGTTTTCTTTGTTTTTTCGATCACCATACCAAAGTCAACACTTTTCTAGTTTTCATGAACGGCATGACCGGTGCCGGTAATGCCGGTTAGGAATATTTTTCTCCGAACCAGGGTGTTCTTTGTTTTTTCAATCGCCACATCAAAGTATACATTTTTCTGGTTTTCCTGACCGGCATGACCGATTGATTGGTCATGTCGGTTAGGAATATTTTTTTCCGCACCGGGGTGTTCTTTGTTTTTTCGATCGCCATACTTAAAGTATATACTTTTCTCGTTTTCCTGACTGGCATGATCAGCCATATCGGTCAATCAAGATTATTTTTCTCCAGACTAGAGTGTTTTTCGCTTTTTCGATCACCACACCGAAGTAAACATTTTTCTGGTTTTCCTGATTGGCATGCCGGTCAGGAATATTTTTCTCTGGATTGGGGTGTTTTTCTTTGTTTTATAGAGGACCACACCAAAATATACATTTTTCTGGTTTTCCAAACCGGCATGACCAGCCGGATCGGTCATGCCGATCATGAATATTTTTCTCCATATCAGGGTTTTCTTTGGTTTTTCGATCACCATACCAAAGTAAACACTTTTCTGGTTTTCCTGAATGGCATGACCGGGGCCGGTAATGCCGATTAGGACTATTTTTCTCCGGATCAAGATGTTCTTCTTTGTCTTTTCAATGACCACACCAAAGTATACACTTTTTTGGTTTTCCGACCGGTTTGATCGGTTATGCCGGTCATGAATATTTTTTTTCGGACCGGGGTTTTCTTTGTTTTTTCGATCACCATACCAAAGTCAACACTTTTCTAGTTTTCATGAACGGCATGACCGGTGCCGGTAATGCCGGTTAGGAATATTTTTCTCCGAACCGGGATGTTCTTCTTTGACTTTTCAATGACCACACCAAAGTAAATACTTTTCTGGTTTTCCAGACCAGCATGATCGGCCTGATCGGTCATGCCGATCGTGAATATTTTTTCTTCGAGTCAGGGTGTTCTTTGTTTTTTTGATCACCATACAAAAGTAAACACTTTTCTGGTTTTCCTGAACCTGGGCCGGTCATGCCGGTTAGGAATATTTTTCTCTGGATCTGGGTGCTTTTTGTTTTTTTCCTGACCATCAGGTCATGTCGATCAGGAATTTTTTTCTCCAGACTGGGGTATTTTTCTTTATTTTTTCGATGACCACACCAAAGTATATACTTTTCTGGTTTTCCTGACAGGCATGACCAGCCTGACCGGTCATGTCAGTTAGAAATTTTTTTTCCGGACTGGGTGATTCTTTGTTTTTTTTTATTAACACACCAAAGTAAACACTTTTCTGATTTTCTTGATCAGCCTGACCGGTATTACTGGTCAGGAATATTTTTCTCTAGACCAGGGTGTTCTTCTTTGTTTTTTTTTTTAATGATCACACCAAAGTTTATACTTTTCTGATTTTCTTGACCGACATGACTGGCCAGGAATATTTTTCTCCGGATTACGGTGTCCTTTGTTTTTTCGATCACCACATCAAAGTAAACACTTTTCTGGTTTTCCTGATCGGAATGACCGGCCTAACCAGTTATGTCGGTCATGAATATTTTTCTCCGGATCGGGGTGTTCTTTTTTGTTTTTTTGATGACCACACCAAAGTATACACTTGTCTGGTTTTTTTGACCGACATGAACGGGTTGACTGTTCATGCCGGTAAGGAATATTTTTCTCCTAATCGGGGTGTTTTTTGTTTTTTCGATTACCACACTAAAGTAAACACTGTTATGATTTTCCTGACCGGCATGACCGGCTTGACTGGTATAACCGGTCAGAAATAATTTTCTCCAGACCGTAGTGTTCTTCTTTGTTTTTTTGATGACCACACCAAAGTATACACTTTTTTGATTTTCCTGACTGGTATAACCGTCTTGGTGAATGCCGGTCAGGAATATTTTTCTTCGGACCGGGGTGTTCTTCTTTGTTTTTTTGATGACCACACAAAAGTATACACTTTTTTGGTTTTCCTGACCGGTCATGCCGGTCAGAAATATTTTTCTCCAGACCGGGATGTTTTTTGATTTTTCGATCACCATACTAAAGTATACACTTTTCTGGTTTTCCTAACCGCTCAGTTTGGAATATTTTTCTCTCAACCAGGGTGTTCTTCTTTGTTTTTTCTAGGATCACATTAAAGTAAACACTTTTCTGATTTTCCAAACTGGCATGACCGGCTTGATTGGTCATGCCAGTTATAAATATTTTTTGTCTGGACCGGGTTGGTCTTTGTTTTTTCGATCACCATATGAAAGTAAACACTTTTCTAGTTTTCCTGGACTTGGGCTGGTCATGCCGGCCAGGAATATTTTTCTCCGGACCGGGATGTACTTCTTTGTTTTTTCAATGACCACACCAAAGTAAATATTTTTCTGGTTTTCATGACCGGCAATTATTTTTTTTTGGATCCGGGTGCTCTTTATTTTTTCCCTGACCGTCAGGTTATGCCGGTCAGGAATATTTTTCTCCGGCCGTGGTGTTCTTCTTTGTCTTTACGATGACCACACCAATGTATACACTTTTCTGGTTTTACTGACCGGCGTGACTGGTCATGCCGGTTAGCAATGTTTTTTTGGGACCAGGGTGTTCTTTGTTTTTTCAATGACCACACCAAAGTAAACACTTTTTTGATTTTCCTGACCGGCATAATCGCCTGTCCGGTCATGCCGGTCAGGAATATTTTTCTCTGAACCAAGGTGTTCTTTGTTTTTTCAATCGCCACATCAAAGTATACATTTTTCTGGTTTTCCTGACCGGCATGACCGATTGATTGGTCATGTCGGTTAGGAATATTTTTTTCCGCACCGGGGTGTTCTTTGTTTTTTCGATCGCCATACTTAAAGTATATACTTTTCTGGTTTTCCTGACTGGCATGATCAGCCATATCGGTCAATCAAGATTATTTTTCTCCAGACTAGAGTGTTCTTTGCTTTTTCGATCACCACACCGAAGTAAACATTTTTCTGGTTTTCCTGACTGGCATGCCAGTCAGGAATATTTTTCTCTGGATTGGGGTGTTTTTCTTTGTTTTATAGAGGCCCACACCAAAATATACATTTTTTTGGTTTTCCAGACCGGCATGACCAGTCGGATCGGTCATGCCGATCATGAATATTTTTCTCCATATCGGGGTTTTCTTTGGTTTTTCGATCACCATACCAAAGTAAACACTTTTCTGGTTTTCCTGAATGGCATGACCGGGGCCGGTAATGCCAGTTAGGACTATTTTTCTCCGGATCAGGATGTTCTTCTTTGTCTTTTCAATGACCACACCAAAGTATACACTTTTTTGGTTTTCCGACCGGCCTGATCGATTATGCCGGTCATGAATATTTTTCTTCGGACCGGGGTTTTCTTTGTTTTTTCGATCACCATACCAAAGTCAACACTTTTCTGGTTTTCATGAACGGCATGACCGGTGCCGGTAATGCCGGTTAGGAATATTTTTCTCCGGACCGGGATGTTCTTCTTTGACTTTTCAATGATCACACCAAAGTAAACATTTTTCTGGTTTTCCAGACCAGCATGATCGGCCTGATCGGTCATGCCGGTCGTGAATATTTTTTCTCCGAGTCAGGGTGTTCTTTGTTTTTTTGATCACCATACAAAAGTAAACACTTTTCTGGTTTTCCTGAACCTGGGCCGGTCATGCCGGTTAGGAATATTTTTCTCTGGATCTGGGTGCTTTTTGTTTTTTTCCTGACCATCAGGTCATGTCGATCAGGAATTTTTTTTTCTCCAGACCGGGGTATTTTTCTTTATTTTTTCGATGACCACACCAAAGTATATACTTTTCTGGTTTTCCTAACAGGCATGATCGGCCTGACCGGTCATGTCAGTCAGAAATATTTTTTTTTGGACTGAGTGGTTCTTTGTTTTTTTTTTTTATTAGCACACCAAAGTAAACACTTTTCTGATTTTCTTGATCAGCCTGACCGGTATAACTGGTCAGGAATATTTTTCTCTAGACCAGGGTGTTCTTCTTTGTTTTTTCTAATGATCACACCAAAGTTTATACTTTTCTGATTTTCTTGACCGACATGACTGGCCAGGAATATTTTTCTTCGGATTAGGGTGTTCTTTGTTTTTTCGATCACCACATCAAAGTAAACACTTTTCTGGTTTTCCTGATCGGAATGACCGGCCTAACCAGTTATGTCGGTCATGAATATTTTTCTCCGGACCGGGGTGTTTTTTTTTGTTTTTTTGATGACCACATCAAAGTATACACTTGTCTGGTTTTTCTGACCGACATGAACGGCCTGACTGTTCATGCCAGTAAGGAATATTTTTCTCCTAATCGGGGTGTTTTTTGTTTTTTCGATTACCACACTAAAGTAAACACTGTTATGATTTTCCTGACCGGCATGACCGGCATGACCGGCCTGACTGGTATAATCGGTCAGAAATATTTTTCTCCAGACCGTAGTGTTCTTCTTTGTTTTTTTTATGACCACACCAAAGTATACACTTTTTTGATTTTCCTGACTGGCATGACCGGCTTGGTGAATGCCGGTCAGGAATATTTTTCTTCGGACTGGGGTGTTCTTCTTTGTTTTTTTGATGACCACACAAAAGTATACACTTTTTTGGTTTTCCTGACCGGTCATGCCGGTCAGAAATATTTTTCTCCAGACTGGGATGTTCTTTGATTTTTCGATCACCATACTAAAGTATACACTTTTCTGGTTTTCCTGACCGCTCAGTTAGGAATATTTTTCTCTCAACCAGGGTGTTCTTCTTTGTTTTTTCTAGGACCACATTAAAGTAAACACTTTTTTGATTTTCCAAACCGGCATGACCGGCTTGATTGGTCATGCCAGTTATAAATATTTTTTGTCTGGACCGGGGTGGTCTTTTTTTTTTCGATCACTATATGAAAGTAAACACTTTTCTGGTTTTCTTGGACCTGGGCTGGTCATGCCGGTCAAGAATATTTTTCTCCGGACTGGGATGTTCTTCTTTGTTTTTTCAATGACCACACCAAAGTAAATATTTTTCTGGTTTTCATGACCGGCAATTATTTTTTTTGGATCCGGGTGCTCTTTATTTTTTCCCTGACCGTCAGATTATGCCGGTCAGGAATATTTTTCTCCGGACTGGGGTGTTCTTCTTTGTCTTTTCGATGACCACACCAATGTATACACTTTTCTGGTTTTACTGACCGGCGTGACTGGTCATGTCGGTTAGCAATGTTTTTTTGGGACCGGGGTGTTCTTTGTTTTTTCAATGACCACACCAAAGTAAACACTTTTCTGATTTTCCTGACCGGTATGAATGGCCTAGTCGGTTTGACCGGTTAGGAATATTTTTCTCCAAATTGGGTGTTCTTCTTTATTTTGTCGATGACCACACCAAAGTATACACTTTTCTGGTTTTCCTAACCGGTATGATCAGCATGACCGGCTTGACCGGTCATGCCGTGCCGATCAGGAATATTTTTCTCTGTACCGAGGTGTTCTTTGTTTTTTTATCACCGCATCAAAGTATACACTTTTCTGGTTTTTCTGATCGGCATACCGGCCTGACCGGTCATGCCGGTCAGGAATATTTTTTTTTTAGGACCGGAGTGTTCTTTGTTTTTTCGACCACCACACCAAAGTAGACACTTTTCGGGTTTTCTTGGCTGTTAGGTCATGCTGGTCAGGAATATTTTTCTCCGGACCGGGGTGTTCTTATTTGTTTTTTTAATTACCACATCAAAGTATACACTTTTCTGATTTTCCTGACCGGCATACCGGCCTGACCGGTTATGTCGGTCAGGAATATTTTTTTTTTAGGACCGGAGTGCTCTTTGTTTTTTCGACCACCACACCAAAGTAAACACTTTTCTGGTTTTCCTGGCCGTCAGGTCATGCCGGTCAGGAATATTTTTCTTCGGACTGGGGTGTTCTTTTTTGTTTTTTTAATTACCATACCAACGTATACACTTTTCTGGTTTTCCTGACCGGCGTGACCGCTGGTTAGCAATATTTTTTCGTGGCCGGGGTGTTCTTTATTTTTTCGATGACCACACCAAACTAAAAACATTTCTAATTTTCCTGACCGATATGATCGGCCAGGAATATTTTTCTCCAGACCGGGGTATTGTTCTTTGTTTTTTCGATGACCAAATCAAAGTATACACTTTTCTTGTTTTCCTGATCGGCATGACTGGCTTTTTTCTGTACTGAGGTGTTTTTTGTTTTTTCGATCACCACATCAAAGTATACATTTTTCTGGTTTTCCTGACCAGTATACCGACCTGACCAGTCATGGCGGTCAGGAATATTTTTCTCCGGACCGAGGTGTTATTCTTTGTTTTTTTTGATGTCCGGCTGGGTGAGTGGGAGATTCCGTGAGTAAGGTCCCCCCACCTTTGTCTTCCTTAGCAAAGGAGAGTGAGTGAGTGCGATAAGTGTATATTGGGTGGATGAGTCCCTTTTTGGCTGGCTGGGTGAGAGGGAGATAAGAGGAGAGTGAGTTAGCAGTGGTCTCTTTTTTGGGCGGGGGAGGGCTTCAGTAGGATGAGAGAGAGAGAGTGAGTTAGCAGGGGGGCTTTTTGTTGGGCGAGGGAGCTTCGGTGGGATGAGAGATAGAGAAGGCAAGGGGAGGTAGGTATTTTGACTGCGTTTTAACTTCCCTTTGCCGCCATCTTCTATGCTTTTTTTTGTTTTTTTTTTTTAATTGAAGATAACTGAAGGAACTTTTATCTTTTTGTTTAAAAATTGAATTAAAAAAAATAAAAATAAAAAAGGGATTAGAACGGAGGTTATATTTACGATAGTGGTTCAATTTTGGATTATATATGCAATAGATCCACATGACTGTCCAAAGGTTTGGATTTGATATGGAAGCTAACCAACCTTTAATAGCCGCCGGCTGAAAACCTTGAAGAGCCGCTTCTAATTCTGCTTCAAGAGAAGAGGAGAAGAAGAATCAAACCAGACCAATGAGAGTTTCGGACTTTGTCTCCTTCCTCAAGCAATGCGCTTCCTTCAAACACATTCATCAAACTCACGGCTTTCTGGTCTCCAGAGGTCTTCACAACGACAACCTTATCCTTTCCCATTTCATCCAGGCTTGCTTTTCTCTCGGCTACTCCAGTTACGCCTACTTTGTCTTCACCCACAACAACAACAACAAACGACCCAACATTTACCTTTTCAACACCATGATCAACGTCGTTTCACCTTCAGAGGCCGTCTCTCTCTACGACCAACTTCTTCTCGCCGGTTTACGACCGGACACTTACACCTTCCCCTTCGTTTTGAAGGCTGTGATTCAGCTTTCTGCGGTTGAACTTGGTCGGCAGATTCACTGTCAAGCTTTAGGAACTGGGTTGCATTCGGATGTTAACGTGGTCACCGCCCTCGTTCGCATGTACTCGTGTTGCGGGGCTCTTTTCGATGCCCGCAAGTTGTTTGATGAAATGAATTTTAGGGATGTAGCGCTTTGGAATGCTATGGTAGTTGGTTATGTGAAGGCGGGTGATGTCAATAATGCTCGGAAGGTGTTTGAACAAATGCCTGAAAGGAATTTGATTTCTTGGACTTCTTTGATTGCGGGGTATGCTCAGATGAGACGGCCAGAAGAGGCTATAGTAGCTTTCAAAAGAATGCAACTCGAGAATGTGGAGCCCGATGAAGTAACGATCTTGGCACTGCTCTCTGCTTGTGCCCATTTGGGTTCGTTGGAATTAGGGGAGAGGATCCATAGCTATATCCAAAAACGTGGATTTTTGAGAAAGCTTCCTTTTAACAATGCGTTGATAGATATGTATGTGAAATCAGGAAGCATAAGGAAGGCTCTAAATGTTTTTGAAAATATGAAAGAAAAAAGTGTTGTTACTTGGACAACAGTGCTTGCTGGGCTAGCATTTCATGGTCGTGGACGAGAAGCCAGTATAGTATTTTCTCAAATGGAAAGTGCTCAAGTTAAACCAAATGATGTCACTTTCATTGCCGTCCTTTCTGCTTGTAGCCATGCCAGGTTAGTTGAAATGGGATGCTGGTACTTCAACAACATGGATTCTAGTTATGGGATTCGACCAAAGATTGAACACTATGGATGCATGATTGATTTACTGGCGAGGGCTGGTTATCTGCAAGAGGCATTCAAACTTGTCAATGCGATGCCATTGGAAGCAAATGCAGCCATATGGGGATCTCTTCTTAGTGCTTCTAACATACACGGTGATGCTAAGATTGGACAGCATGCTTTGCAGCATCTACTGAAGTTGGAGCCGCATAATAGTGGGAATTACATGCTTTTATCGAATATTTATGCTGCTCTTGATGGCTGGGATGAATCTGGAATGGTAAGGAAAAACTTGAGAGACGCAGGTGTTAAGAAGATGCCTGGTTGGAGTTTAATTGAAGTGAATGACAGATTTCATCGATTCATTGCCGGAGATACATCGCATTCAGAGTTTAATAGGATATTCGAAGTTGTATGTGAAATTTTTTGTCAGTTGAAGAAGACTGGGAAACATCAGAAAGAAATATTTGAGCTTCTTGAATTCGATAGCTAGATGGGATTTCACGCTCCTTCAGTTCATAAAGGTTTACTTTGCTGGGCCTCTAAAGCAACCATATTTTAGTGCCACAGGATACATCCATAGGATATAACACAATATGTATAGTCTTTGCTTTCCAAGCCTAAAGACCAATGCTAACCTGGATTGAGAATGTTAGAGCTTCTATTTGTTTATGAACACGACAAAGTGAGCAAAACAAATATTAATTTCATGCCGAGTGGTTCGAGTTCAAGTCACACTATTACATGTGCTGCTGAAATTTGATGACATCTTGGCTGTGACTGGAGCTTTGCTATTTCAGTACAGATGTGCGAGAGTTTCCTCACCAAGTAGGTATCTTCTTCCGAAGTTCTAATGTTTAGCTGCTGATGCATTTAAACTGCACATTCTGGCTTCATATCTCTGCTTTTCACGCCTTTTCTTTGGTCTAGTAATGGTAATTTCAATCACATGAGTACAACATTTAGTGTGCTTAGAAAAAAGAAGAATATCGTCAATGCCCCATATATAAACTTTCACGAGTATACTGCTTTGTACATTGTGTAAGAAGAACCAATTGTAAATGAAATGTGAAGAGAATAACTATTTAATTCGACACAAGGGTGTATCTATTTATTTCTTTTATGGTAAGTTATTTATTTCAGGAAGTACCTGGCACCTAGGCAACGCAAGTCATGTGCACAAAACTAGTACCATAAGCACACAAGATTACATATATAATCACAAAAAGAAAATTGACAGTTGATCATTAGTCTGAAAAAAACGGCAGCCCTAAACATCAAGCTAATTTGCCAAAGGGAGAAAGAAGTTAATAACATTTTACATTTGAAAATTAAGTAAATTGCAAGTTTTAAAAACATTTGTTGTAAATAACTAGTAAATTAACTATTTTTTGCTATTTAATTCAAATATTTTAAAATCTTGCTATTTTCTTCCTTTAAATTTGTAAAAATGCTATTTATTACAATTTTTGATTCCCGAATAGGACTATTTATCTCATCATAACAACAACAACCCAAAAAAAAAAAAAAAACGAAAAAGCCAAAGCAAAAGCAAAAACAAAAACAAAAACAAAAACGAAACAAAAAAACAAAAGGAATCAAAAAAGAAACGAAGAAAACTGGCATCCTAAGCTCTCTGCAACTTTCTACCCATTATTACCTACCTTCAGAATTCGTACATGCTAAGAATCTGACATCTCCTTTATGGATGTAAAAGACCAGCTCAATCTAGTAAACCAACTCCCCATAGCAGCACCTTCTTCTGCTTTTGTTACTAATTTCTTGTGTAAAAACTGAAGCAAAAAGACTTAGAATAACGACTCCAAACCTTCATACTATCCTTCTATATTCCCCCACCTCATTTAATTTTTTTTCTTTGATCTTTTAATGGAAGTTTTATTTCTTGTAAGAGGGGGGAGGGTACCAATCTCCTCAATCTGTTAGAGAAATTCGTACACCACTACCTACCATGACCTTTATATCCTTTATATTCATGCTTCTAGATTACCCTTCAAGTCATGGACTCTTCCGGTAACGGAAATTTTTTTTTTTTTTTTCCTTAACAAGAAAGAGAGAATGTTATTGATTGATTGCTAAAACATTGGTACACATGAGGACAGAATATAATTTACATCTAACCAAGATTCAAAGGCATTTCTAACACTCTCAAACTGGACAAGTAAAAAGATGAGACGTGTTTGCAAATTTAATATCTACAAAATTATATATAATAATCAAAATTTGAACAAGCTCATTGTTTATCAATCTTAAATACTTTTTTCATATAAAACAGTAGCATGGTCAACTTAGATGTCGTTAAGGAACATCCAATGTGCCGAACCAATAGTTGCTTCACTCAGAGTCCCAGCCATGGTAGTTGGTATGGAGCTTTACAAAGACATTTGGAGTGTATCATTGCTCGTTAGTCCATGAACAGAGAATTGCTATGTGTTGGATTTAAGGTTGCTACATAGCATACTGGAACAATATTACTCAACATCTTCTATTATGCAGGACTCAAATCCAGCCTCTCGATACCATGGCTCCTGTTCAAGGAAGTTTCCAGAGGTTACTCTCTTGAACTGATTCAAATGACTAAACCTTGATAAAATTCATCCTCAAGTCCCAAATTTTGAACCCCTAGTGCTAAAAGCGCGCCGGCCCAAAAAATCTGAACTTTCTCTATAAGAAGATGACGTATTCCTGTCAAGAACAGAACAAGAAAACAATATCAGATCACAAATTCAGGAGATAGCACAACATATTATATATATATATATATATATATATATATTTTTCAAAGTTTCTTTTTTTGAGTAAAACAGCTTTGAGCTAGTCATACTGGGGAGAAATGGATCGGCAAACAAAACCTAGTTATACTCAACTTTCTCTTACCTGAGTATTCTGTATTTTCCCGTGATTTCACCGATGCCATGAGTGGTTCCTTCGGATTTTTGTTGCCCAAAAATAAGGCTCTCTGAGTTCTCGTATTATGTATACCTGGCCTTAACTTGATTGCCGAGCTCTGATCTGCTGTGTCCGTATCTTCATTTTTACTGTTGTCCAAACCTATCTCTGTCGGCACTTTTGGACATTCTACCTCTTGCTCTTCTGAAATCGAGCAGCCAGAATCTTCTCTGGTGTCAAACATAGTATGGGCAACTTTGGAGGGAGATAACTCACACTGTTCGCTGTCTGGAGACATACTATCTGAAGGCGAGGATAGATTCCATGCATTTTTGTCTTCAGATATACCGTCTGAACCTTGCTTTCTGCTGTTTTCTTCCTGCCATATGAATATCTCATTCACCCGGTTACCATCTTGATTCAAATTTAAACTAGTGCACCAGATTTCGGGTGGAAAAGAAGAGCCACATTTAGTTTCCTTGATAAATCCCCTATCAATCAAATCCCTTATGTGCAGTGTTGTCTCTCCGTCGAATTGATCCATTGAACATATGGAATTGCAACTTGATTCCCTATTGATGAAAATATCAGAAGTTATTGGAAATTTGTGAATATCTCTATCTTGTTTGGACCTCCCAAATTCCGCAACATCAGCAGCACATTTTTCAAGTTTTTCATTAGTACACTTGTACTGATGATCATTTCTATTTGGCAAATTGTCTTCTTTCTCTTTCTTAAAAGCTCGTTTCTTCTCTGGAGTAGGAATTGCCAGAACCCGTTTACTCTGATGGGAAACATTACTGATAGTAGGTTCATTCTTGTGTAGACGTAGCCAATTGTCCACCTTCAATAAGTTTGTAGAGCTAGAACTATTTTTCTTTCCTTTCTCATCTCTGTCACTGTTTACAATACTATCCTTTTGCTGAGCTGAACTCTTTGATGACATTTCCTGTTCCGAGACTATAACATTTTTTATATCACATTCAGTTGTATCTTGACTGTACTCTGTTTCGTCGTCCGCATTACTTTTCATATTCAAATCTACCAAACAGCTATTTCTGGAGATACTGCAGTCTGAACTGTATTCTGATGTACACTTTACAGGGAAACTTACAGACTCGGCACGCTGAGACAACACCCTTCTTCTTCTTGCAGGGACTTGCACTCTCTCTTCGTATCTCTGGTAA
The DNA here is from genome assembly GCA_025413485.1 of Ficus microcarpa. Classification (NCBI taxonomy): domain Eukaryota; kingdom Viridiplantae; phylum Streptophyta; class Magnoliopsida; order Rosales; family Moraceae; genus Ficus; species Ficus microcarpa. The sequence goes on along the minus strand of CM046382.1, from coordinate 3,042,911 downwards.
TCGGCCCCAGATTTTCTTCTGCTGGAAACTGTAGGTTTCATAAACCTTGGTATCTGCGACGAGCGAGCTGTTGTGACCTCTGTAGTCTTGCTCGTTCTTTCAAGATTGTGTTGGTTAAATTTAGTCAATAAATGGGAAGTATCAAGTTGCTCGTTAGAAGATGGAGCCGTCCCTGTTAGTCTTTCTAATTCCTCATTTAACTTCTTTATGTTTCTTCTAACATCTTGGCGCTCATCTTCTATTCTTTTCATTTCTTTCTGCAGGTTTGTTGTTGCAATTTCCCGCTGCTTTTTTTCTTCCTGATATTTGATATTTGAATCTAATGGTCAGAATTGGTGAAGTTCAGCAAAATTATCGACGACAGAAAATTATTACATTAGACGACATTCTGAGATCACACTTCTGGCAAACTAGCCAGGTAATAAAATTTTTTTCCTGAATAATTTACCACATTCTGAAATATGTAAATATATTTATACATATTTATATTTAATTAATTGTTGCACTAAATTAATTTGCTTATCATATTTCTGTTTATCTCAGGGCTCTCTCACCGTGTGCATTAAGAAACATTAACTTTCTCAAAGTAACATCTTAAACTGTATTAGGTTTATACTATATATAATAAATTGACTACATATGTAACAACTGGCTAATTGTCTCCCAGTATTTAACATCCTTGGTTCGTTGATTAGTGGTATGTGCTATTTAGGTTTTCTTAGCTAATTCTTTGTTTTCAGATATTCTTTGCATTTCTTGTTCAAACTTTATAGCATGGATTTTATATCTACTTCTTGAACCTCAATTTGGTTCAAATGGTTCCCAAGCGCATTAGATTTGAATCCGAGTATCCTACCAATGACTCAGCGACCAACTTTGCGACTACATTAGCCACTTGCCTCTTAACCACTTCTAGCTGTGACAAATATAGTAATATTTGTGCTATTATTTAAAGTTTTTTTTATGACCTTATGAGATAGGTAAAAGTAAAAATAAAAAATCAATTAGATTATGAAGTTTTCAAAGGGGTCTAAGAAACACAATGTTAAATATACTTACAGTTGAGTCTGTATTTCCCAAATGAATGCTTCTGACCCTTGTTGCAAAATTCAAAGTGCACACTGTCTCACATAGGTCTTCTTCTTTTGGACTAACATGCACTAACATCAGAGTTTTTGAATCCCCTCCTGAAGTTGAGAAATAAGTAAGATCAAGCAAAGAAAGAACCCAAGATTGGCAATTTTAATCTGTCGTTTGAATGTGAACGGAGAAGGATAGTGCTTTTCATGGGATCAACCTTTCCATCCCTTTGTGAGAGTGTTTTCATGTAATAAAAAGTCATCCATGCATAATAATAATTATTTTTTTAATTATTTTTTTGTCGAGGAGTAGCCCTCATTGATACACTATAGAAGTATTAACAGAACATTCGAAGTGTAGATATCGTGCTTTTCTCGCTAACTGGTGCTAGCCCAGTTGGTAAGGGTGGGGTGAGTTAATGGAAAGATTCCAGGCTCAAATCCTGGGAACAGCTGGTAATTTGAGTAAAAAATACGAGAAAAGGATATGGTGCCTTTTCTCTTCAAAGTCATTTAAGATAAGACAATAGATTATGTGTTTTAGGGAGGAAAACTTGTTACCAAGTGAATCTTTAAGAACTTGTGTCAGCTTGCTGTTCCTGTCAAAAGTAAAATAAGATTCTCATTAGTGTTCAATTTTTGTAATGCTACGTAAGCCAAAAAATTAGGCAACAGCCATATAACAACGAACTAAGAAAATAAAATCTTACTTTATGAAATATAATGGAAGAATTACTGAGGAGTTGAAAATTTGTTAGTCTTACTTTCTCACTGATAACAGAAATAGATTAGGACAAAAGGGGTTGGTTCACAAAAATCCCTTTATTCAGTTCAAAACCCAGTTTAAGAAAGTTAAAGTTTGTTGTTACCACAATCACAAAGATCTATGGGAGTTGAGCACTTCCGTGTTAGGATTAGGCTGTAATTAGATCTTACTTTGGAAAGGATTCATGAAATTTACGTAAATTATGTGGATTGATGATTCAGTTAGTGGAGCAGTTACCTATAAGGTACATGAAAGTTTTTCTTTTGAAGGGCATGAATGACGTCTCCAAGAGCAGAGAGTGACAAGTTGATGGCCTTCCCTTCATCAAGTCTCCTCCCCCATGCCTTTGTCTTAAGAATGCGTTCACTTCCTCCAAGGTCAATGAACCATACCTTATTTGTTTCTCGACGCCTTTCTGGGGCATCAGAACATGTGATTGATAGGCGGATCAAACTGGAAAACAGTATCAGAACGTTAAAATCAGAATTGATATATAATACAAACAACTAAAAAAATTCAATATTCATGCCAGGTACAGGTTTTTCTAGCTTTTGTCACAGTTTTGCAAAACTGAGCTGAGTTGGCTTTTTTAGTAGGGCAAGAAGTTACCAGTGTGATCTGCTTGATGTCATGTTAGAATTTGTAGAAGCAGTTGATCTAAAGCGGCATCCTAATCTATACAGCCTCAAAGCTTGGTTGAAGTCGGTTACGCGGATAGCCACAAGGTTGTCTATTTCAACTCCTCCCCTTGGATCTGTTTGGATTGAGAGACTGTTCATTTAGAGACAAATTAATGTTAAGGAGTAATAAAATAATTTAACAAATTGTTACAAGGAAAATGTGCTCATAAAAAAAATAGAACACATTGATAAAATTTTATTTCGTAAATCCTTTTTTATATTAATTTGTATCCGTGCCTGCTTTGTGTTTCCGCCTCATTCTTTCAACATTTCAGCTAAGTTGAGATAAATGGCATCATGCTAGAAGACCTTACTACATTTTGCAAAATCTAGATAAATAAACTGTTTCACAGTGTCATCTTCCAAGGATTTTCAACATTTTCCTTTCCTTTACCATTTCCCTATTTGAACTGGAATTTTTTTATTTCCCCCTTTCAATGATGACCATTTATTTTATTTTATTTTATTTTTTTATTTTTTAAATCTAGGGTTGAGGTTATTTCTGTTTACTTAGATGCAAGTACTAGTATATTACTAGTGTAGATATTTTTTTAAATCTAGTTATTTGTTCACTGATGCTTGATGGGTTAAATGACTGAATAAATGGTGATTACTAGTGTAGATGGGCATCCTTTCAAATCTGTTTCCATTTATTCTTTCAAATATGCACACACAATAGGGTAAGTGCCAAAAGTGAAGGGTATTTCCATTGGGATAATCCAAAGTCTTCCTCATATAGCAAGAGAGATTAATGAAGCTGGTTTGACCTTTAACGGCTTCGACAGTGGTGAACCTGTGTAAATACCTTTGTCATGTCAAATGTGAAACTGGCCATTTAAATTAGTGCCAATCTGGGATAAACGGTAATCAATTTAAGGTCATTGTGTTACCTTAGTTGTTGTTGTTGTCTTTTTTATTTTATTTTATTTTATTTTTATGTATGCTGGTATGTATATTGGGTATCCTGAGATACTACTATGTATAATATGTGTATTGAAATGTATGTGAGCGTTTGTATGTGTCTGAATGTGTAGACAACTGTATACTCACCATGGTGGCATGGGATCCACTGCTTTTGATGGCTGAGGGACAAGCAAGTCTTTAAGGTTTCCAAGATAAATCTCTAGCATACTGAAACTGAAGAGAAATTTATGGTTGCTATCCACTGCTTGCTTAAAGATTGCCTCCATTGCACGAGGCACCATTCCAGGTGAATGTGAAGTCCCTTCCTGCAATATATAGGACAAGAAACAACTGTAGTCAGTATGACTGTTTTGGAATTATTGCATATTTCTGCAGTATTTTGTAGCTTTAGTCATTTGAGTCACTTTTTGAAAGGATAAGCTGAATCAGTTCATGAAATGGAGTTTCAGAGTTCCGAGGTTTCTGAATCTTCGGTAATCTAGAATCTTTTATGTTTTTCATGAGATAATGCTCACCATGGTAAAGCTTTTTCCTGTGCCAGTCTGTCCATATGCAAATATGCATGCGTTGTAACCGTCCAAGGTCGACTTGATGACTGGCTCAACTTCCGCAAACACTTCCCCTGAAATTCAGTCATCAATTTCTTAGTCAAATCATGGATGATAAGTTGTTATGTGTTATCAGCATAGGATAAATTTGTTGCTCTGTTGTGCATCCAGAAGAAAAAGAATGTGTCAGCAACAGAGAGTTTGTACAAGCACCTTGTGATGATCCTGGGTGGAAAACCATGTCAAAACTGTAAGTTTTACTCTTGTTCTCAGCTAGTTTCAGAAGAATGTTACTTGAATTCAGAGCCACAATAGGTCTTGAGTGGCTAAAGTTCTCCCCTATTGCAATCGGTCTAATACGACAAAACACTCGAATGTTCCCTGCGATTCGAAATTTGGAGAGCATATATATAACTGAATGTCATTGTTTGTTCTGATTGCAATCTATTTTCCAATACCCGTTTGATAATTTCCATTTTCTTTTTTTAACTTTAATAATTGAATTTTGTTGTGATTTTTTTTCCCTTAACATCACATGATATTGATGTGTCGTAGTTTCAGTTTAACAACATACTGAATAATTCGATTTTATAGGTGACTAACCTCTCAAGTCCAGAAACTCATTGAGGACCTGCTTTCTCTGTGTGTTTAGTTGATTTATGCATGCGGTTAAAACGACAAGTTCCTCTGTTGATAGAGAATAAAGAAAGTCAATTGGCGTGGGAAGATTTTAATTGCACGTGGATGCTATCGAGTGTAAAAGAACAGAGCAACAGCAGATATGAAATGCAAGGATTTACCTTCGATCTTTGAGATGGCATTATGCAATTCATCATCTGCAGTCACTGCAGAATCCTTCGTTTTTACATTTGTCGGTTTAAAGTCGATAGCTAATACTTCAGACGGCACACTTTTCATTATATCACAAACAGATTTGGCCCAATTGGAAGTTAGATGTGATTTCCATCCTAGTAGAGAATGGATTGTTTGTGCAAGTTTGTGACCGGATTTTCTGGTCTCCATGGCTTTATGTTCTTCTCACTTGTTCCCTTTGTATGTATATCTTTAATGTCTATATCTGCAGCTCATCTGTATACAGAAAACAAATCAAGTAAGTCTAATTCTTTTTTCCTTTTTCTTTTTCCTCCTGGATAAAAGATGTTTAACTTTTGATCCGAGTTCAAAAAAAAAAAAAAAACAGTTAAACGGATTGTCATTTCTCTGTGTCAGTTTGCATATTAGACGATCGGATCTCTTCATTGTTGATCATTGTCGAAACTTATTGTTTCTTTGTTGATTTGTTAAAAAACAAACACAAAAACAAAAACAAAAATACCAAAAGAAAAAATAGAGAAGGAAAATAGGAGGAAAAAAAGTGGGGCTGTTTGGATTAGTAGTTAAGTAATTAGTAGTAGTTTCACCTAAATGAGCAAGCCAGATTAAAACTAAAGAAAATAACCACAAAAATAGCTTCTTTCAATATAGGAAAAATCAAAAAGAGAGAAGTGATTGTAGTTGTAGTCTAACGGAAATACTATACTTGACTGCATTTAAAGGTATAGAGTTCGTTTCTCTACACCCTGATAAGGAGGAGAGGGGGAAAAACATTGAAGAGAGAAAACAACAGGTTAAGCCAGATAAGGAGAACTTAATAAAAACTTGAAAAAAAAAAAAAAAAAAAAGAAAAAAAAAAAAAGAAAAGGGAAGACATGGAGTGAAGTGTGGAGAACATGAGAACTCAATCCATATACAAGAAAAGAGATGCAAAACCAAATATCAATAAATCAATAAAAACTTAATATATTTGAGGATTCATACAAGAAATAAATACCATGTAATTTGTTGAAGGAATTGAGCTCCAAAATCCCATTTTCTTAGCTGAAATACGACCAAGACAACAAATGGTCAGACACTAGCACAACAAGTAGGCCTCTAATTTATCTCTATTTTTCATTCAAAACCTTTGAATGAGCCAATGCCCATTTCAGAACAAATGCAGTTTAATGATATAACCATGACCAGAGAGAGAAACAAGAGAGAGAGAGAGGGAGAGAAACGAGAGAGAGAGAGAGAGAGAGAGAGAGAGGTGTTTCTGTTGTGTTGCAATTCTAGAAGTGGAAGAGAAAATATAAGAAAGAAGAATAATAATGACTAGAAAACTTGGTTTGTTTTTGTTGAGATTTCGGTAAAAGCCCATGTGAGAGCATCAAAGGAGAAAACGTCATTGAATATATATGTTATGTTTATGTACACAGAGCAATCATTGTTGGATTCTTGCTTGTTGACAAAATACCTCATCCTGCTCTCAGTCCATCAATAAGAGAGAGAAAACACAGAACCTCCTGCTTACAACATATGAATATGAGAGAGAAAGAGGAGAGAGAGAAGCTCATAATAGCCTTTTAATTTTCCAATAGGGTCAAAAACATATGTATATACATATATATATATATATATATTCAAACTGTTATAGTTTTTGTCGTATTTCAGTACTATCTAATTATAAATATAAGGTATACACTCTTATCCGTGCACGGATTTGTAACTTTTTTTTTAGTATTATTTTAAAAATCAGTTGATTTTATTATAATAATCATTTATTGAACATTTGTTTGAATTGTTAAGTGTGAATTCAAGTTTTTCATTTTATTTTTTATTATTTTTTTAAAAATTAATAAAAATTATAATTATTTTTTAAAAAATCGATTAGTTTCAATTTAAAATTTTCTTATCGAATCCATGTTTTAAACAGAAGTTAAATATGATTATATAATACATAAATTTAAATAAAATTATATTTAAATTAATTAATTATTATATTAAATAATTATAACTATGGGATCTGCTGCAAAAAAAAAAAAATAAATAAATAAATTATAACTATGGGATCTATTTGAAAGTCGAAGAGAGGAGGAGTTCCAAAATTACAAGGATGCCGTGCTAACTCCTCTAAAATAATAATAACAATAATAATAATAATAATAATAGAAACTCAATAATAAATGGAGTAGGCATTTAAAGTTAGGTGCCATTAATAGAGCTCACCAACCAAGATATGCCCACATTCTATTTCTCAATTAATTTGTCTTAGCTTCCATCTGGGTCCCGCCTGCTTAATGTTTTTCTCATGAAGTTTTTTTCTTTTTTCCTTTTTCTTTTTATTTTTGAGTAAATTGATAGATTGGTCTTTAAATTTATAATTTTATATAATTTTATTCTATAAATTTTTTTCATAGTTGAAATGTCCTTAAAATATTATTACAATAATCTTTTACGTTAATTTTTAGACAAAATTCATTAGTTAATATTATTTTTTTTTATCAAATTACTAAGGTTTTTTATTTAAAAATTAATAAAAATAATTTTTATAACAATATTTAATAGTTTAGGAATATTTTCTGTTTTTTTTATATAATTGAAATAATCATAAATTATTAAAAACGTTATTACAGTAGTCTTTTTTATTTTTTTTTTGAAGAAATCTGAAGTTAACGTCATTTTCTTATCAAATTATTAATAGATTTTATTCAAAAATTAATGAAAAGAAAATTATAGTAGTATTTTAAAATTTTAAGGACATTCTAATTATAAAAAAATTTAATAATCAAAGTTATGTAATATTAAAAGTTTACATATTAAATGAATAATTTATTTATTTATTAATTTTTAATGTTTGGTAAACTACGACAACATAGACCAATCAATGGGGCCATAAGAAAGTTCAATTCCAACTTACGATGTTGACCGCAAAACAACGAAAATACTTGGTGTTATCTTCAATGAGTTGCTTTCTTTTTTGGAAACAGCCAATTGAACTGATTGGCCACAATATGAATCATAGTACTCATAAACCACTATTCGAGTTTCTGAACGACATTCATTGATAATTTTAGAATTTTACTCAGTGATAGTTCACTTGTATTTTATAAGATATGTTTAACAGAGTATATCTAAGAAAGATTTTCAGAATAGTCAGAGTAGACTTTGCAATATGCATCAGAGTTCAAGTTATAAAATATAAACATAATTTCGGTTAAAAAAAAAAAAGCTTGATTTTAATATTCTTATATAAAATTATTTTAATCTCATTGACTCTTTAAAAAATGTAGCTTTAAAAGTATATTGAAAACTCATCATTTTACTTTTCTTTTTCGGGTGATTCTACAATAGGGTAAGATTTAGGGAGTTAAAAATTTCAACCTTTAGAGTTTAGATGGATTTTTAATCGGAAAAAGACATCAAACTTGTTGTGAAACCATTTACATGTGATTATTTTTGAAGGAGAGAGAGACCAAAAAGAAAAAAGGAAAAAAAGTCTCACACCACCCATCGCCCAAAGAAACCAGCAAGTGTGGTGGCTCTCGGCTAGGGCTCGCGAAGGTGGGGCTCGTGTACGACGGATTCACGACTGAGGGTGGGCGACGGGCGGCGAGGATGGGGGACGAACGGCGATGGCGATCTCTGAGCTCGCGACGGCGATGTGGGTGGCTCGCTCTGGAATCCGTCGACGGTGACAGATGTTCGCCGGAGACTTTCCCGAGGCGATCGACCGGCTATGCTCCGGATGGTTTTCGAGCTCAACCGCCCCACCCCCTCCCCTCCCTGCGGCGACCCAACCACAGCGTTCCTTTCCACCGGGATCTGGGTTTAAACCGCCACAGTGGGTAGCCGGAATCTGGGTTTTTTTTTTTTTTTTTAAATGTTTTGAATGTTTTGCCGGACCCTGTGATCGAAACCGTAAGAAGCAGAGGATGATGCTTCAAGGACTTGGACCAACTGAAGGCCATCGTCATGATCCACTCCGCCCTCGCAGACGAAGGCGCTTCCGTCGCGGATGGAACGTGGCGCTGGAGATCGTCTCGGGAACGGCCACAACTCCGCCGTCGACTGGCCGTCCCTGTTGCCGGTGAAGGCAAGCGCGACAATCTGTCACCTCTGCAAGCTGCTCTGCCACGTCCGGCGACGGCTGTCGTCTGTCGAGAGGTATCATTGCAGATTCGAGATCTAATTTAGTTTTTTTTTTTTTTTTTTTTGGTTGTAATATTGCGTGGTTAATCTTGTCTTTGTAAGTTGTATATTTTTAATCTGAACCATCTAAAATTAATCGATTGGTCAAAAATGTTTACTCTATTGATGAGGTGAGATGGGGTTTCTGTCCCCCTTCTTTTTTTAAAAAACCATGGCCAAAGGTGTACTATGATAGACTTTCTCCCAAGTTGATTTATTGTGCTTTTAATAGAAGCTCTGTATATCTTCACTTAAAGCAGAACAACAAAAATTTTGAGCTTCTTCAAATAAAATAAAAACCAAAGTAGTTCATTACAGACGCTTCATCGAAAAAAAAAAAAAAAAAAAAGGGTAAAATTGTAGTAAAATCCCTTTTATATCGAGCTCATTTTTAAACCATTAAGATATAATCGAATGATTGAGATGTTGTTTATGTATCATAATTATCATACACTATATCTCATATTAGTATAGAGTAACAAATTAAAAAAAATAAAAATAAAAACCCCATCCATTCCCTTCTTCAACGCCGACGACTTCCTTGCCTATGCTGGCAACAGACTCCCCCAACCAGATCTGCCCCCTGGATGTCGATAAGGCCAAGCACCCCCAAATCCAACCCCCGACGTCGACTAGACCCCCTCCCCCTTCGGCGCTCGAGCCCCTACACCCCCATGCTAACCAAAACCCCCCTCCCCCCTATATTTGAGCCCCTCCAATCCTTGACCCCGATCGGACCCCCCACCCTGCGCTCGAGCCCCCTCCCCCTCCCTTCACCCTGACGTTGACCAGACTTCCCTTCCCCCTACCCCTGTCACTAACTAGAGCCCCCTTCACCTGGCGTTTGTGCCCCCTACTCCCAACACCGACCAGAATCCCCGGCACTTAAGCCAAACAACCCCCCCTAACACTCGACACCGACTAAACCTCCCCAGTGCTCGAGCCCCCCCCCCCCCCCCCCAACCTCCAACACCGACCAGATCTCCTTTTCCCCCCGCGCTCAATCCCCCTTTCCCCCCACCCTCAATGCCGCTACTGAAGGTAAGGTGTATAACAACTATCATACACAAAGAACATCTTAGCCATTCAGTTACATCTGAACGGTTTAAAAATAAGCTCTATTGATTGAGTATATAAAAAGGACTTTATTGTAGTTTTACCCAAGAAAAAGAAAGAGAAACAACCAAGTATATGGAAGAGTCTGCAGTGCAGACTTGTTTAAAAGTAACTACCGATAAAGCTCAATCCAACGGTAGAAATTCATAGTAGAATAAAAAGAGTGGTAATGAAATAAGGTATATTGATGTTAATATAATGTTACAGACATACAATATTTGCTTTTTCTTTTTCTTTTTTTAAATTTCATATTTAAGTTTTTTTATCTATCTTTTTTTTTTCTTTTTTTCTTTTCTTTTTCCCTCAAATTTTCCTCGAAATCCAAATCCCCCATTACACCTCTACAAATTTTTTCGGCAATTAACAACAAAGAAGAAACTTTAGAAGATTTATTGAGCTTCTATGGAGGATTGTTGCAAAATCTTTTTTCTTTTTATTTTCTCCACATCTCTCAAGTCTCATCTCCATTGTTATCGTCCAAAAGCAGAAAACCTCCTCCGCCGGCCGTCGTTCAATGCTCGCTATTGGAGCAAAATTTCATCCAACACCAAATAAACGTTCCTGAACTAGAAAATAAGATCAAACGAACGAAATAATTAAGAACGTTGAGCAATAACACAAGAAAACTCAAAAAAACCTTAAGAATAATATAGAAAAACTAGAGTTCGGTATAATTGCCACAAGACTTTGTGTTAGAAATTGTATTTTGTTTTTTTCCTTTCAATTCGAAGGAATTTGTAGTATATTGGGAATGAAGGAGTTTAATTCTCTTATTGGTTTGAGAGTTTATTTTCTCTTTAATTACAATGAAATCCTTCACATTTTGGTGATTTAATAATACATAATAATTCTGAACATTTAACGTCTTCAATATTAAATGTGGACGATAAAACTCCATTTGTAAACTCTTATTAATTGTCGACTGTTACTCCCTTGTAGACACTTGAATTTCCTCCTCTGACATTAAATATGATCTCATGTAGATTTCTACGTCATAGCTTGGTAGATATCTATTTAAGTAGACTCCTACCTCGTTGCTAAGTAAACTTCTATCTGATAACTACATAGGCTTCTACCTCATAGCTAAGTAGGCTCCTACCTTATAACTAGGTAGACTCTCACCTCATAGTTAAGAAGGCTCTTACCTTACAACTAGGTAGGCTAATACAATATAATTAGGTAGACTTCAACCCAAGCACATACTTGGATAGATTTCTACTTAAGCTATTGTATAAGTAGATTTCTACTTAGGTTTGGGCTTAGGTTCAACTAATTACTAATAACTTTTATATGATGACGAAAATATCAGCCAATACCAGCCCCTAGTTTCCGAGTGTAGCATGTAAAGTGAAGGGAGCTTGAGATATTGAATTTGGATTCAATCTTGCTCAACAGATTTATGATTAGGACCTATCGAACATGTTTGTATTCAAAACTGCTAAGTTTTTTACTTTCGAGTCCTACCGAATAATTTATATCCAATTCTACTGGATTTGCTGAGGTCCAAACTTGCTGAACAATTTGTGTTTAGATATGCTAAACGTTTTACATTTTTTTTGTCAAGACTTACTAAACAAGTTTATATCTAATCCTACCAGATTTTTAACGTCCAAACCTGTCGAACAAATGTATGTCCAATCCTGCTGGATTTGTTTGCATCCGAACTTGCCAAACAATTTGTGTTCAGACGCACTGAACATTTTTATGTCCAATTTGTGTTCAGATCGACTGAACTTTTTATATCTAGTCCTGTTAGACTATTTTATGCCTAATCCTGCTAGACTTTTTACGTTCAGACCTGCCGAACAAATTATATCCAATCCTGCTAGATTTGTTTACGTTTGGACTTGTTGAACAATTTTTGTCTAGACTTGTTGAACAAGTTAATGTGTAGTCCTACTAGACTTTATATGTTCGAATCTACTGAACAAGTGTATGTCCAGTCCTCTTGGATTTGTTTACATCTGGACCTGTTAAACAATTTGTGTTCAGACCTGCTAAACTTTTTACTTCCGGACATGCCAAACAATTTTTGTCCAGATGTGCTAAACAAGTTTATGTCTAATCCTACTAGATTTTTTATGTCCGGACCTGCCGAACAAGTGTATGTCTAATCTTTTTGGATTTGTTTATATTTGAACCTTCCAAATAATTTGAGTTCAGACCTACTGAACTTTTTATGTCTAGTCCTGCTAGACTATTTTATGCCTAGTCCTGCTAGACTTTTTACATCTGGATATGCCGAACAATTTATATCTAGTCTTGCTTAATTTATTTATGTCCGAACCTGCTAAACAAATTTTGTCTAGGCCTGTTGAACAATTTTATGTCTAGTCCTGTTAGACTTTTTATGTCTGAACCTGCCAACTAAGTTTATGTCCAGTCTTGCTGAACATTAGTTGTGGCTTCGTAATGTCACAATTGTTTGCTTTTGTTTTAAGTGTTGAACTTGACTTTATTTCTTGACAATACCATGACCATTCACCTATGTCGATTTAGACTCGTCAATCTTGATCTTGAATCTTGACCACGTTACAAAAATACATGCAAGATGGGTTTTTGTGTGAACCTCAAACATAATTATGAGAAATTCTTGAATGATAATTCGAATTACGATGCACATCTTTGAGCCTATTACTAGGCACAAACTTGTCTAGTTATGGGTATGTATCAAATTGTGAGATTGACTACTTGCACTACTATAAAAGTTGGCTTACACAACAGAAAATACACGACGGTTTTTGTGAAACTGTCGTCTTAAACAGGATTATACAACAGTTTGACAAAACTATCGTGTACGACAAAACTATCTTGTAAACAAAGGATTACACGACAGTTTAGTCAAACCGTCGTGTAATCCATTTGATGAACCGTCGTGCAATCTTCTAAAAATTTTTAAAATTTTTAAATTTTCAAAAAAAATGATTACATGAAAACCGTCGTGTAATCCTCTGAAAATTTTCAAAAATTTCAAATTTTCAAAAAAGAAAAAGAATTACACGATGGTTATAAAAAACCTTGGATTGCATGACGGTTATAGAAAACCGTTGTGTAATCTTCCGAAAATTTTCAAATTAAAAAAAAAAAAAAAGGATTACACGACAGTTTTGAGGAAAACCGTCGTGTAATCCTTGGATTACACGATGGTTATAGAAAACCATCGTGTAATCTTCTGAAAATTTTCAAAATTTTTAAATTTTCAAAAAAAAAAAAAAAAAGGATTACACAACGGTTATAATAACCGTTGTGTAATCCTTCAAAAATTTTCAAAATTTTCAAATTTTCAAATGTTCAAAAAAAAAAAAGGATTACACAACGATTATAAAAATCTATGATTACATGACGGTTTTGAGCAAAACCGTCGTGTAATCCTCAGATTACACGACGGTTATAAAAAACCATCGTGTAATCTTCCGAAAATTTTCAAATTTTTCAAATTTTCAACCAAAAAAAAAAAAAAAAGGATTACACGACGGTTGAGCAAAACCATTGTGTAATCTAAGGATTACACGACGGTTATATAAAACCGTTGTGTAATTCTCCGAAAATTTTCAAAATTTTCGAATTTCATGCTTTGAAATTCGCACGAAAACCCATTACTTAAATACACTTTCCTCGTCATTTTCATCTTCAACCCTCTAGGCAACTCAAACTTTTCTCCTCCCCGCCTCCTTCACCCGCCCAACCCCCCTAACTTAAAATCCGGTCATGCTGCGGCCACTTCAAACTTTTCCCAAACTGCCGCCATAGCCCCGGTTTTTTTCCGCCACCGTCATCGCCATCGCCACCACCTCTCTCTCCCGGGATTCCCATCAAGACCGTGACTATTTTTCTTTTAACAAAAAGCAAGGTGACTTCCATATTACTTAATTTCTTGTTTTCTAACAAAACTACGAACACACAATACTTTAATAACTTGCATGGAATGTAATTTGTAGTGTTGTTTGGATTTTTTTTTTTTTCATTGTTGCTCTTTGGAGATGAATGTTTTGTGCACAGTTTTGGCACTTTATACACATTTTTTAACATGGTTTTTATCTACCCACCACATACTCGATGAAATGTCAAAATGGATTTTTGTTTTGGATAATCATACAGAATTTGATTCTAATGTAATTGGGCTTGAATTAAAAAAAAAAAACTGGCTTTTTTTTTTTTTTTTGTGATGGCACACATGACACGACGGTTTTGCTTCGAAACTGTCGTGTAATGTGTGCTATTGCAAAAAAAAAAGCCAAATTTTTTTTTTAAATTCAATCCCAATTACATGACAGTTTTGTGCCAAAACCGTCGTGTAATGGCATACATTATACGACGGTTTCGAGTCAAGATCGTCGTGTAATATAGTGACACGACGGTTTTGCTCCGAAACCGTCGTGCAAAACCGTCGTGTGGTGTGTGCTATCGCAAAAAAAAGCCATTTTTTTAAAATTCAAGCCCAATTACATGACTATTTTGTGCCAAAACCGTCGTGTAATGGCATACATTACACGATGGTTTTGGGTCAAAACCGTCGTGTAATATAGTGATTACACGACGATTTTGAGTCGAAACCGTCGTGTAATCACTACATGTGATTACACGACGGTTTGATTACACGACGGTTTTGGAGGAAAACCGATATGTAAAGTTCTTAATTTCCGGCGTTTGCTATTGTATTTCTTGATTCGACGACGGTGTGAACCGTTGTGTAATATTGAGATACCACGATAGTTATGATATCATCGTGGTATCTTCCACGACACTGGATTACACGACGGTTGTCTAACTGTCGTGTAATCCACAATTTTTACTAACGTTGGACAAAGTATAGAAATTCAAAATTTTTTTACAATCTTGTTGAGACTAAGAAATTTTGCCTTTTTTTTTTTTTCCTTGAAGTTTCAGTTTATAAGTTTTGTCCTTGTTGATGACACCAAGAAATTTTTTTTTCTTTGAAGAGTAAGACTTATGTCGCATTTTCCATGATGGTTCTTGAATGGATGTTTAGGTTGGCTTCTTCCTTTACTTTTACCATAGTGGACGCTTCATTTTTATTGTTCAGTCTATCTTCTTACTCTTCAATCCCACTTTTCATGACGGTTTATTTAAACCGTTATATAATCATAGGGTGATCCCTTTTAGATGACGATTTTTGTAAAACTGCCGTCTAATCTCCATCGTTTATTCCAATTTTTGTAGTAGTGTTAGTTCTTCATCTTGTGGGGTAAATCACTCTTATCACTTTCATTATTAAATTGGGAGCTTATTTGATTGCTTGTTGTAATGGGAGTTTTCTTTTCATCATTTTAACTGAAATCATCTAAGGTCCCTAACTCTTTCACTGTCCAATTATGACTTTGATCCTATAAGGCATGTTCTTTGTCAATCCAACCTCTTGGCCCCTAAGTAGCCCCTTGGTATGCTTTAACTTCTCCACTTTTAGTTGGATAATCTTCATGTAGTTGATAGCATGGCCATCTCTGTTTCCTTAGTTGGCTAAATCATTAGGGAGATTATTTTTTAAACATCTTATAATAGGAAATTCATCGAGCATTCAGTTGTCGTGCAACTCGCTCATACTCTTGTAAGCTTGAAGGAGTCTATATGTCATCGACTTCATTAACGCTTCCTTCTGAGTACGTCTTTAACCTCTCAAAGGCCGAGGTCCTTGTTTGGGCACATCCATTTCCATTCCAAAGCGAGATGTTGAGACATCTTGGATCCATTCTTTTTGTTTTGCCTTATTGACTTTACTTCAATATACTCCTCTAATCGGGAAACTTTGGTGCATGATTGACTCAAGTTGGGTATTTCGTCGTATGTTTAATTGTACTCGTAAATCGTTGTGGACATTCTCTAAAAAGCCTAACATAGGTAGTGTGTTGTAAACTTCATCTTGAATTTCTCCATAACGGGTCTCTAAACTTTCAAAACCGGAAGTTCTTGTATTCTCCTCTTGAATGTACTTATTTATGCTTTGAGTTCGAACATTTGGGTAGTTTCGCTTTTGGAATCCTTGTTGCTCAGCAAGTGGGATCCCTCCTAGCCATTCCTCAATTTGGTCTTTCTCCTTAGCTTGGCCACTTTGTTTGGCTTCTGCATTCTACGAGTTTGTTAGTGATGTTTGTTGCTTATCAATTGATAACATCCCATTGATAGTGGTGACAAATTTTGTCACAAGTCCAACTAAATCTTTTGTACATGCTTCAAGCCTATCCATACAGGTTGAGTGCCTTGGGATACGCCACATTCTTCTTCTCTATTAGGTTGTGCTGCCACCCATGTATGTACTTATGTGATTGAGTTTGTTTCCACCAAAAATATTCTTGTGCCTATCCATACTAGTCGAGGATTGATGTGGTTATTGTGTCCTTCCTCCTTGGTTAACCAAGTTACCTTCCACTTGGATTTGCTTGAAGTGTTCTTTCTTACCAGTTGGTTGGAAGATTGATGAAGAGAAAAAATTAAAAGCCGGTGAGAGCTTTAGATGTTAATTGTACAAGGCCCTCCTTCTAGCTCCAAAATGATGGACCAAAATTTCGTCGAACACCAAATGAACTTTCTTGAACTAAAAAACAAGATCAAAGGAATGAAATAATAAAGAACGTTAAGTAATAATACAAGAAAACTCAAGAAAACATTAAGAATAATATAGAGAAACCGGAGTCCAGTATAATTGCCTTAAGGCTTTGTATTGGAAATTGTGTCTTGTTTTTTTCCGCTCAATTCGAGAGAATTTATAGTACATTGGAAATAAAAGAGTTTAATTCTCCTATTAGTTTGAGAGTTTATTTTCTCTTTAATTACAATGAAATCTCCCACCTTCCAGTGATTAAACAATACATAATAATTATGAACATTTAATGTCTTCAATATTAAATGTAGATGATCAAGCTCCCTTTGTAAACTCTTATTAATTGTCGACTGTTACTCCCTTGTAGACACTTGAATTTCCTCCTTTGACCTTAGGCATGGTTTCATGTAGACTTCTACCTCATAGCTAGGTAGACGTATATTTAAGTAGACTCTTACCATGTTGCTAAGTAAACTTCTACCTTATAATAGATAGGCTCTTACCTCATTACTAAGTAGGCTCTTACCATATAATTAGGTAGAATTCTATCTAAGCACATACTTAGATAGATTTCTACTTAAGTTATTGCATAAGTAGACTTCTACTTGGGTTTGTGATTATGTTCAACTCATTACTAATACCTTTTATATGATGATAAAAATATCATCCAATACCTGCTATTGTCGACCACCTCTATCTTTGAACCATGGCTCCGATGGCAAATAGGTTCTTGATGAGCTTTGTCGCTGTCGCTATAAATCTCACCATTCGAAGGTCGCCATTGCGAGGCTGTACCTGAATGGTAAGGGCAATAGGTTGACGGCGGTGGGGGGATGTTCTTGAAGCCAATGTTTCAAGGCAACAGGAGAGCAGAACAAGGACAATCATCATTCAATCTTTTAGTTTTTAGTTTTTTTTTTTTTTTGTTTTTGCTTTTTTTTCTCCTTTTTTTCAGTTTTATTTTTAAAAAAAAATTAAAAAGACTAACCCCGTTCCCCGATCCTATGACAAACCCCCCTTTCCCCGAGCCAGATCTACCCTACTTGCCCCCCCCCACCGCGTCAGCGTGGCCTAGTCCCCCCCCCCCCCCCCCCCGAGACGGACCCTCGCTCCCCCCGACTAGATCTGCCCCCATCCCCTCAACTGTCCACCGATGAAGGTAGATTTTTTAAAAACTCTTTTTTATTATTATTTTTTAATTTCTTAGTAAAACACTACTATAAGGTAAAGTATATGATAATTACCGCATATAAGCAATATCTAGTCATTTAATTACATTCGAACAGTTTAAAAATAAGCTTTATTGATAGGGTACATAAAAAAGCTTTACTGTAGTTTTATCCTATATTTAATAGTAGAAAATCACTTTTATGTTCAAAAAAATAAAAATAAAAATAAAAATAAAAAAAAAAGACCACTTCTATGCACTTGGCGTTCTACTGACGTGGTAGCTTATACTTGTGTGAAAGTTCATTTATCTTAATCGATCCTTTCGCATATGTCATTTCCACAAACTTTTTTTTCTTATTCACATCTCTTTTGTTAATCTCTTTGTTTTCAAAATCTATTAGTCCAATATAGAAAAAGAATAACCTTCAATAATAAAATTTTTCTGCTATAGCTTGCATAAAATCATATAATAAATTTTCTTTTTTCTTCTTTCATTTATTCTGTGTTTCAAGTTTCCAGTTTCTAGTACACCATCTTAGCAAATGAAAAAAAATAAAAAAGTTTCTATTACATCAACATAACCATGAGATTTTTTTCCTTCAAAAAAACCTTTCCGAGAATGGAAAGATCATTGATCAACATCATGGGTGATGATGGTGCCTTTGGTGTCGAACAGGGAGGGGCTACCGGTGGCTGTTGTCGGCTTCAAAAGGTTGTGGGGTGTTCGGTGCAAAGAGACTGCCGATGGGGATGGGCTGAGGTTTTTTTTTTTTTTTGGAATGTTTTGTAACATAAAATCAAGTGTAATAGGTTTAATGGTTTTTTAGTGTACTTTTTTAATCTTGATTGTTCCAAAATGATCGGATGGTCAACACTTTTTATCCCATTGATGGGGAAAAGTAGGTTGTCATATTGTACAATTGGCCTTTATTTATACTCTAATATACAACGGTAATTACAAAAGTGTATCTATATTTTTGTCATCGTGAAATTCGTAAAAGAGAAATTTTAATATTTAAAGTACTAAAAATTAAATATTGTAATAAAATAAATATATTAATCAATAAAAATTAAATGTTAAACTTGACATGGATTATACATTGTGTTAAATTTGTCATTAAATTTTGCATATAGTAAATTAAACATTAAAAATAGCACTCCATTAAAATGCACTTTTTAATTTAAATATTAAAGTTTATCAGTAATATAATATTTTCAATTTTTTTTTATTATGCACCCATTTTCTCTGTCTATCTCACTATTACTCTATTATTAATATTATATGCTTGCCCACGAGACAAAACATCCTAAACCCTTAACCCACTTTTTTTTTTTTTTTTTTTTGCTAGAACTATAATTTAGCATTTGCATTGGACTCCAGAGGTACATTAATTTTAGCACGAACTATTTTTGACGTGCAATTGGAGCGGCTTTTTGATGTACGCGCTGAGTGAAAACGTGCTTTTCCTAGGATTTCTAATGGCAGTTTGTATAGATGCAATGAAGTGAAGGTTTTGTTGATTCCAAAAGAAAAAAAAAAAAAAAAAGGTGGGAAAGTTGTATCAATAAACATAAAGGCATGTAATTGAATCTGGACATAGCTTTTTAAATTATTAAAGGACTAATTGTATGTCTCTATTCTTTTTTCTCTCTCATATTTTTTCCACATATATATATAATATATATATATATATAAATATGCGCGCGCTTTTTTAGTCAAGAATTTCAAAGCTAGGGACCTAATCCTGAGTTGCACAAGTCACGTGACGTTTGGCACTAAAGAGTATAGTCTATCCTAAAGAAGAAAAATTTATATTGAAATTGAACTCTTCAATTCTGACCAATTTTCTTAATCAAATAGGCGCCAAATAGAGGATGACCAACCTTCTATTTTCAGCTTTTGAGGACAAAATATCTCTATCAGTCCGAGCACTTTTTCTTCATCTATAATAGACCAAAGGCCAATATGTAGTTGTCCAATTGACACGAAAACAATAGACCTATAATTAGGTGTACCTCGCTGGAAGGTCGAAACACAAAAGGTGAAAAATTGGGTTAAAAAAGGGTTCCCATATGGTTTATTTATTTATTTTATTTATTATTGATAATAAGGTACTGACATGGTTTGTTGTAGAGAATTGGTTGGAAATAGCCTACTTTCCAAAAATAAGCTTGTGTTTGATTGTTGGTTAAAAATGAAAATTTTAAATTAGAGTTAATTAATTTTTTAAAAATTAGTTATAAATTTTATTGATTTTTTAGATAAAAAATAAAAATTAATATAAAAAAGTATAATTTAATTTAAATTAAATTTAAACGCCAAACAAAATATAATTGTTTGAAAATTATTGCAGTAAAAGTAGGTTTGATGGTAGTAATTATACTAAACAATAAACATTAGTTTACCGACCCATCCTAAGAGGTTAAGCTAATAAAAGATGAGTCAATAATAATTTTAATATTCTAACACTTTCCCTCACATGCAAGTTAGATAATGGATAAATATATGGATAAATATTAACATAAAGGTCTAATACAAGTAAGAACACACGATAATAATAAAGGAGGTTAAAGGATATAATTGCATGAATTTAAACTCGGGATCTCATTCTCTAATATTATGTTAATTTATTAATTCACCTCAAAAAGTAAAGTTAACAAGAAGAGGTCTGATAACGATAATTCTTATATTTTCTAATAGTAAATAATTTTCCTCGGATCAGAGTTTGCCTCTTGATCTTTGTGTCCAAAGTTCATCGCTTGCAACTCCTCTGTCCTATCATTTTCTCATTCCTCATTCTCTCTCGTAACTTTCTCTCTCCACTTTCTTGCTTCTAATTCTCACCCATCATTTCATCTCTCATCTCTCCTCACATTTTTTCTTTTAATTCTTAGCTTATGTTTGATAAATTAATTAGAGATAAAATTTTTTAAAATAAGTTATAAATATTATTGATTTTAAAAAGATAAAAATTAAGATAAAAAATATAATTTAATTAGAATTAAATTTAAATATAAAACGAAGACTTAATCCTAACTTATGGTTTGTTTGGTTGATTAGTTTGAGTTGAATTATTTTAATTGTAATAGTAAATTTTTTTGAATTTTCAGAAAAGACAAAAAAAATTTTAGGAAAAAGACAAAATTTTTTAGGAAGACAAAAAATTTTTTAGAAAAAAGACAAAAAAAATACAGTTTGAGTTGAAATGAGATGATAAAGCAAACAAAACCTAAATCTGTGGTCATTTTTTCTCTTCTCATTCCCTCTCATCACTTTCCGTCACCTCATTTTCTCTTATAACTTTCTCTCTCCTACTCTCTCGTTGCTTTCTCTCCCCTCATCCCCATCACTTTCTTTCTCCTTATTTCTCTCTCCTACTCTTCTCTCCTCGTTCTCTCTCACAACTTTCTCTCTCCTGAGTTTATATTTCTGCTTTTCTCCTCAATCTCTCGCTCCTCATTCTCACTCATCACTTTCCCTCTCCTCATTATCTCTTTTCACATTTTCCAATAATCTTTTCTCCTCACTTTCTCTCTTTATTCTGTCACTTCCATTTCTCTCATCACATTCTCGCACCTCATTTTCTCGCCTCACTTTCTCTCTTGTCATTTTCTATCTCCTCACTTTTTGTCTCGTCATTTTCTCTCTTCTCTTTCCCTCTTACTATTTTCCATCTCATTCTTCTCTCAGTTGGCTTCAATAAAACAATAACGTGGTGGAAGCGCGGTTTTAAAATTGTTATATAGCCATTCGAATCCATCTTATATTACAATATAAAATAAATGTTCATAAAATGATAGTTTAACAATAACAAAATTGTTTCCATCTTCTTGAATCAAACGTGAATGTCCTTGCAAATGCTCGACCTTTCATTATTTTCCTATCCTTAAATTAACAGTTTTGTGGGAATCGGTTCTAATACTTCTTGGCAATGGCTTCCATAGCTCTATAGGCAAGAGCTTAGAATTCTTAAATGATGTCAAAAAGATCTAACCTCCTCATACACCTTTAATGTTTGAAAAAAGTAAAGGAAAATTAAGTAGCATAACTTTTTTTAATCACCTAGTCTAATAGATGACTTAAATTTTTTTTAAAATTTAAAAAAATGACCGTTTATCATTTTTTAAATTTGTTCAATCAGTAATTGATTAATTATTAATCGGTAATTGACTATAAAAATTTATAATTGATTATAAAATTTATTGATTTACATTATAGTTAATTAATGATTGATTATTATATGATCAATCATTGATTTATTATTTAAGAAAATTGATTAATTATTTTAAGAAAAAAATGGTTTTTTAACTATTTTTAAAAATTTTGATCTTTTATTAAAAAATTTCTTAAAAAAAAAAGCTAGTTTTCTATAAATCCAAAAAAAAAAAACATTATTTACTTAAAATTTACCAACTAACCAACTCTTATTTACCTATGTTTACTAATATTTGACTTAAAAATAAATTTTATGAATAATTTATTAATATGCATAATCATTTTAAGATAATTAAATTATTTTGCTTCGTTATTATTAAATTTGATAAATTATTTTTCACCGAGGTGTAAAGCAAAAACTATAATGGAGGCTTCTGTGCGGCTGCTCCCGGGTTAACTTTGGCACCATTTGTGAAGCTTCTCCAGTGCTCTTGCGATGCCTCGCCTCTAGTCGTCCCTAAAAGAGGGAGAGGTAGCCGGAGCAGATGCATGAGAGGGAGAGTGGAAAAGAAAGAAACATGGGGAATTTTTTGAATCCTGTTTCACAATAAGATCTTTCAGGCCTCGTTTGGGACAACAATTTCAGATGATATGTTGCTGTATGAATTCAAAACTTTCAATTTTATATCAAATTTTCTTTCTTTTTATTTTTAAAAAACTCAAACTATAAAAATATGTAACTTTTTCATTTTAAATCAAAATAAGATGATTTTTCTATTAAAAATGCTCACAACGGCGAGACAAATAAGACAAAATCCATTTTGCATATTTTTTTTTTCTAAACACTTTCAAATTTTTGTATTATTTTCTATGTCACATAATTTTTTCAAAAATTTTTCCTCTAAACACATATTTCCAACTCAATATCTAAAACATCATCTTCATATGTTTCCTCAAACGAGTCTTTATTTTGCATTATCATAAAAATTGCAATTATAACCATTCAATTAATTATTTAATGGTCTAATTTATTATTGTCAATAGTTTTAAATTACCTGTTATAAATTTTTAATGTTGACACTTATAAATTAGAAGAGTAAAAATATAATCTAAGGATGTCAAATCAATTATTATTATTATTATTATTATTATTATTTATCAATAATGTAAAACAAAGAGTCCCTACCTTAAAAACTTTTGAAATAATGATAAATAGTATATTCACAATAAAATATGTATTTACAAAGCATTTAAAAATATTCTTGTAAATAAAATATTTGTTGTAGATATCATATTTATGACAAATAATTTACTTACGGAGCATATTTACCATCAAATTATCTTAAATAATTATCCTAATTAAATAATTTATTATAAATATACCATTTATCTCAAACATTTTAAAACATGCTATTTACTTTTATCATTTTTTAAAAAATAACCTAATTGTTGTAATTTTTCTTTTCGGGGAGTTCTTCCACTCACGTTGTTTACTTCGGCACGATTTGTGAACCTTCTTCGGTGTTGTCACAATGCCTCGTGTCTCGTCGTCACTAGAGGAGGGAACAGTAGCCGGAGCAGATGCAGCAAAGGGACAGAGGAGAAGAAAAATGCACGGGAAATTTTTCTGAATTCCATTTCAGTTCTACGGTTAAGGAATTTCTATGATATGACATCTTATTTTGCATTATTAATGAGAAGTGTAGTTATAGTCATTTAGTTAATTATTTAATGATCTAATTTATAATTAACAGCCGTTTTATGTTACCCATTGTATATTTTTAATGTTAGACATTCATACATCATACGATTAAAAATAAAAATCTAATGATTCTGAATCAATCAATCGTTATAAAAATATTAATAATAAATAAAGGGCTCTTGCCATAAAATTTGCTTATTTTTTATTGTTAGAAAGAGCAAAAGCATTTTTGAATTTAATAATAGTAAATTATGATATAAAATATTTAACATAACAATAAAAAAACATATAATTAAATTGATGACCACGTAATATTAAAAAAGCCCATTCCTTCCTCCTCCTCTCTACCTCACTTTTCCTCTCTCTTTTTTTTTTTTTTTCTCTCTTATGCACATGATTTTATTATTAAAAATTAAACATAAATTCATCATTTTTTTAAAAAAAATTATATATAAAAAAAATGTATTATAATTTATCATATTTTATGAAATTTAAAAGTACATGTATAATAAATTATTTGTTAGAG
Organism: Ficus microcarpa; assembly: GCA_025413485.1. NCBI lineage: Eukaryota > Viridiplantae > Streptophyta > Magnoliopsida > Rosales > Moraceae > Ficus > Ficus microcarpa. The sequence continues at coordinate 3,018,681 of CM046382.1, read as the reverse complement.
TTTCTTTTCTTCCACTCACGTCGTTTATTTCTCTCTTCAAAGTACCATGGTCCATCAACTTATATGTTAAGGGGTCCCGATGAACATGGTGGCCCAGCAGGAATCATCCTCAAGCTCGGTCTTTGCAATTGCCTACGGGAAAGCAACAGTCTCCTACTCCCAAATGTACCCCCCTCTGTTTGTAATAATGCCTACATCAATGAAGTCTCTCCCTCCTTTTATTATTATTATTATTATTATTATTATTATTATTTTTCGTGAAGCAATGGAGTGCTTGTTTGTTTGGTGAAAGGTTGTTACTTTTTTCACCAAAGTTTGATGTCGGTTCCAATCCTCTTTTCAATTATAGAGAAATGGAGATGCGCATATTAAAAGGGTGTACGCCTATCATTTTTATCAACTTTCCGTCAAAATCTAATAGACATGTACCCCTTGATCAATTTTTCAGAGATAATTTAGGGAATTGATAAGATAAAAATACAAACTATTTTTTTAAAATTAAAAAAAATCTTCCTTCTCTTTCCCCTCTCTCCTCAGTAGCTCCCTCTGCCCCCCCTCTCTCTCTCTTCCTCTCTCTCGACTTGCAGACCACAAAGCAAAGCCAACATGAAAGAAAACCCACTCTTCCCCAACGCTAGCCAGAAGCCGCCGCGCACACTTCGGCCCCTTGCGATTCGAATCGGATCCAGATCCGCCGACATTGACTCCACGAACCCAAAGATCTCCCACCGTGAGACTCCGTGAACCACCGCGAGCCTTAGCCAACCCAACCCCGCATTGTCACTCGCGAGCCTCCTCTGACCATAGCCAAATATGGCACAATAAAATTTGTGGTTTCCTGGTTGAGTAGAGAAGAGAAAAGATAAATGTTTTGGTTTTCGAGTTATTTTTGGAACTTGCTGTATAATGTTCTGTTAATTTGCTGAAATGCTTGAGTGGGATTTTGGCATTGGTTCTTACAGGAGAGACGGAGCGTGGACCAGGAGGGAAAAGAGGCGAGAGATTTTTTTTTTTTTTTTTTTTTGGGAAAATGGTCAATAAAAAGGTTAGGGTAGTTTAGATTTCGTTTGGTTTTCCATTCCAAACTTAAAATTTTCATATCAGTTTTTTTTTTAAGTTTTTTTTTCTTTTCTAAAAAAGTTTTTATCTTTTCTAAAAAGTTAATATAAATTTATTATTGAAACTTAAAATTTTCAACTCAAACTCATTCATTAAACGAACCCTTAGTCTTTTTAAGGTAAATTTGGATTGTAAAACAGAAGAACGTAAGTTTCTTGACGTCTGTTAGTTAAAACTTAAAAGGACCAATTTACACATTTTTAATTTGTTCAAAGATCAATCAATTAAAAAAAATACACATTTTTATTGATTTCAAAGATTAATCAATAAAAATAATAAAAATAAAGTTTAGGGATCAAAATCAATTAAAAAAAAATACACATTTTTAATGATTTCAAAGATTAATCAATAAAAAAAAATAAAAATAAAGTTTAGGGATCAAACAACAGTTTCATAAAGAGTTCGAAGACCACCGAAGTAATTTACAAAAAAAAACAAAAACAAAAAAAACAAAACTTTCTCAAGCTTTTGAGAGTCGTCCTCGAGAAATATGCCTATGAATTCCATGCATGTGCTAAGGAGTTCGAATAAAAGACTGCTCAACAAGTTGAATTTATACCGGAGTTAAACCTTCATAAAGTATACGTTTGCATAGCTTAGCAAATGTGTGGCTAAATGGTTGGGAATCCATATAGGGTATAGGAAGCTTGAGCTCAGGAGTGCAAAAACTTTTCAAATTTTAATTTTAATTTTTTTTGCTTATGCCCCTATAAACTTTGTCTGAATTACTAAAATCATCTTCTGAATATAATTAAATGTTACAATGTGTCGCTAGACTTTAAAGGAACCATATAAATATTTGTGATATGACTGGTTTAACTGTCATTTAAAATAAATTCTTTTTTCAAAATAGTGGTAGCTATTTGGCATTTAAAAACAAAAATAATCTTAATGAGCGATAAAACCACAAAGGATTAGCATTTTTGAACTCAAAGTAGAAGATATAAATTTTTTAATTTGAAATGCAAAATAAGTTTGAATATTTTAAAGTGGAAAACATTTGAATTACACAATTTTCAAAACTACTGCACCAACATGACATATAAAGTGTAATATTAACATGATACAAAATTAAACTAAAGTGAGCTAAAGTTTGTATTATGTAGGTCAATATATGAGAATTGGTATCATGTTGGTCAATACATAAAAAAAAAATTGATGATTATTTAAGTAATTTTCTCTATTTTAAAAAAAATCACGGAGGGTCTCATTTTTATCTTCAGCTTGAAATGAAAATGATATTTGTGGCTACCTAAAGATACGAAATAAACAGGGTCAAAAGTTAACAATTTGTTTAATTTTTTGTTTTAACATTTTAATTAGGTTATTTTTTTTAAAATAAATGACTTTGAAGTATATATCATGTGTCTAATATGAGCTTTAATTATTGATAAAGTTGTAATTAGATATTCTTTTCGAAGAAAATCGTACCTCTATTAAGTATTTTAACTAAATATACATATAACATATCAGAGACATTTTGGAGGTAGAGTTTCCTTTTTTAGAAAATATTTAATTACAATTTTAATCTTAATTAAAACTCATGTGTTCTAAACATGTTTAATTTTCATTTGATTTTTAATGAAACATCGTTATAGGAGCTATCTGTATAATAGTAACATAATCTGAGGTATTATAACGTGTAAAATTAAAAATGAAGGGTTTTATGACAAATAACCCTTTTATCTTACTAGCCAGGACGTGGGTTTAAGTTTTATATTATTTTATTTTATTTTGATAAATTGTTGAGGTCTGATGTTGTTTTTGATGTGAGCTTCTTTTTACGTCTAACCTTTACTTCTTCGCACGGTTCACACACCCTAAACGAACTCGACGAAAGAAAAGCTACCTGGCATTCTCCGGCCACCCACACGAACTCCGGCCACCGCTCACCTCGGAGCCGCCGTTTCAGACGCCGCCCAAACTCGCGCATTCTTCTCGCCCCAGATTCTCCCGCTCCGGCCGCAGTCGCACGTTCGTCCTTCTCATTGATTCCATCTCCAGCTCTTCCGCCTCACATTCGTAGATTCTGACGTTAAATTTTCTGATTCACTTGGTTTACGAGGAAGTTCGTTACCCTTGTTGGTCATCCAGCTTCCGAAGAAATTTGTTCGAAGTCCACGTCCAAACAGGTTAGTTGATTCTTAGTTCTAAATTCTAACACATCTAAATTGAAAAAACATTGGGAAATGGTTAAAATATAGATTTTTTAAAGCGATTTACGAGACACGAAGTTTAAATCGGAAGTTTATTCCGACAATTACGAGGTTTGCCTTCGATGTCCTGTCTACCTTGTGTTTGATTGTTTGTCCCAGTGAATATTGTTTTGTAAATCATGATTTAACATTCTGAAGAATTGAGCAATGTTTCTTATCGCGCCTTTTTCACTTTTCAGGTTTGGAATGGACTTATGTTGGTTGTGGTTGATAAAATGGTAAAACATGGTCTCTTCATGTAGTGTGTGGCTATAGGCTTCTTATTATTGGTAATGGCGTTAATGTTGATATCCCTGCCCTTCTCACTGCAAAGAGAATGGCCTATAACTTTCCTTGGTTCCGACTTCCTGCCTAGGAATTGTTGTTCTCGCTTACTTGGTGATATTAATAAACTTTGCGAGAACAGTAGAATCTCCGGAGAACTCTCTCCTACAATTTCGTGTTCGTCTATTAAAACTGTTCGTAATCCTTCTCTAGACAGGCATATTGTGAAGCAGAACAAGATACGGTTTGTTCAAAAGCTGAAAACACTCCTCCTGTCCAAACCGAAGCACTACATACCTCTGCATATCCTTTACAAATGCCGACCTTACCTTTCCCTCCCAACGCCCAAGTCGATCCTTTCAATGATCTGTCGCTACCCTTCCGTATTCGAGCTCTTCTCAATTCCATGGCCACCTTTGCCGATCAATGCTACGAAGTTATACCCTCAGCTTTGCGTACGGCTAACCCCCGCTGCTGCAGCCATTGCTGCTGAGGAATTGAATTACAAAGCGGCAATCTCGGATACCTTGGCAGCCAAGCTTCAGAAACTACTCATGCTCTCTTCTCATGAGCGATTACTTTTATCAAAACTGGTTCATCTTGCTCCAGATATTGGTCTTCCACCTAATTTTCGATCTCGGTTGTGCAATGACCATCCAGATAAATTCAAGACCATTGACACCTCATACGGCCGAGCACTTGAACTTGTCTTTTGGGACACAAACTTGGCCAACACTTTACCAACTCCAGAAGATCAATCACTTGGGTTAATAGTGGAGAGACCTTTAAAGTTCAAGCAGTTAAGACTGAGAAAGGGATTGAATTTAAAGCGACGCCATCAAGACTTTCTGCTCAGGTTTGGAGAAATTCCAGACATTTGTCCGTATAAAACTCCTGCCATGGCGTTACCAAAAGAGTCCATTGAGGCAGAGAAGAGAGCTTGTTCGGTGGTGAGAGAGGTGCTAGGGATGACAATTGAGAGGAGGACTTTAATAGATCACTTAACTCATTTCAGGATGGAGTTTGGGCTGCCGAACAAGTTGAGAGGGATGATTGTACGGCACCCTGAGTTATTCTACGTGAGTTTGAAAGGGCAGAGGGATTCAGTCCTTTTGGTGGAGGGCTATGATGAGAAGGGTAGGCTTCTAGAGAAGAATAAATCTTTGGAGATAAGAGAAAAGTTGATGGAGTTGGTTAGGGAGGGTAAGAGAACGAGAAGGGAGAAGAGGAGAGCTCGAATTAATAACACAGAAATTGATGGTTTTAACAGTGACAGAGATAACGAGTATGAGACTGATGATTACGATGATGGTTTTGAGAATTTGGTCGAATCAGAATGGTCAGCTTTGGAGGATAATCATGATGAGAACAATGAGCTTTTGTCGTACAGAGACAATGCGGAGTTTTGGACTGTGGATTTAGTGCCTTTCTCCGACGTCCAGGATGAACAATCTATGGAACCCTGGTAGTGATTAGCATGCTACACACAAACCCCGGTCTCTTATGTATAGATAAGTCATCTAAAAGACCAGCTTTTAAAAGACAACTGAAACTAAAGTAGCACCTTTGATGTTCTTTTCTCTCTCTCTTCCCTCGGTGTTCATGTTCATGATGAAAGTAAATACCTTACATATGTTAATGGTTTATACACATGATTATCGTATGTATCAAAATTTATTCACTACGAATTGGACTAGGGCAGGTTATCGGGTGGCCATAAGTCTTCTCTGTTTCTGTCTCCGCCTCAGGCCCTCAGCCCATTTACTCTGACGTTTATATTTCGTTTTGTTCTTTTAACATCCGCTAGAAGTAGATTCTCGAACATGGTTTGTTCCCTAGAATTACAATTATCATTTCTTATGTATGGTTATACTGGAATTTACGAAAGTGTGCAACATATGTTTCATGTCGACCTGAACCGAACATAAATTATTTTCGTTAAACGTATTGTCTTTTATCACTAGTAGAAGTATGATCCACCCCCCCCCCCCCCCCCCCCCCACACCCCCCCCGGGGCAAAAAAAAAAGAGAGAGAATTTTTAGTTCCTACAGTTTGCACTTCACAACTTGTATGTGAATCCTCCTTTGACTTTTAAAATATCAAGATAACCTTTAAATCGGCACGATTCTGGCACAAGCATGTTAAGTTTGGGTCACTTGACCACTTTCTATAATTCTAGGCAGTTTGATGTAAAAAAGGGAAAAAAAAAAAAAAAAAAACAAGAGATTAAAGCGAGACAAGTACTCGAAAGTTGAGCTTATAATTTCCGGACCATATTCATCAAATAGAAACAATTTTCTAGTATCTAAGTCATTGGGGCGAGTCCAATTGACGAGAGAAGGAGGGTTTGGATTTTATGAGCCATAAGTCTAAGGTTACATCATTGACTGATGTAAAAATTAGTAATAGGTTAATTAATATAAAAGAAGTGCACATGAAGTATTTACATGCAAAAAAAAAAAAAAAAAAAAAAACAATTTCCAAGTATCATTTCCTACCAAAAAAAAAATAAATAAATAAAACCAATTTGCAAGTTCCTTCAATGCAACTTTGTATGTATAATGTCCTACGCACGTATTGCAAAGAGATTGCCAAGCTTCTTCAATGCAACTTCTAAAGATTTTAAGGCCCTGTTTGGGGATATGTTTTCAAAAGTTTTTTCCAAATAAATTTTTGTCTTTTTCTTCCAGTTTTATTATTCACTTTTCCAAACATTTTCAAAAAATTCAAACTTTAAAAGTCCATAATTTTATCATTTTAAGTCAAAATGAGATGATTTTCATTTTCAAATTGCATAGAATTTCGAGAGGAACGAAACAAGACCCATATTGCTAATTTTGTTCCAAACACATTTTAAGTTTTTATATTTTTTCACTTCAAATAGTTTATTTTTACCAGACACACATTTTCAAAACTCAAACTATCTTCAACCTCCAAAACACTGTCTCTCAACATGACCCTAAATGGACCCTAAATTTATAGGTAAATTGCTCATTTAATGCCTAAATTTTTTTGTTTATGCAACTTTGGTCCCTGATTTTTTTTTTTTTTGGCAATTAGAATGCTCTTAAACTATTAAAATACTGTTATAATACTCCTTTCATTAATTTTTGGACGAAATCCGTTAGTAATTTGGTGAAAAAGCGATGCTAACTAATGGATTTTGTCCAGAAATTAACAAAAAAGACTGGTGTAACAACATTTTTAATATTTTAAAGTCTTTTTTTTTTTGTAGCTAGAATGTTCCTAAACTATTAAAATGTTACTACAATAGTCCTTTCCGTTAATTGTTAAACGGAATTTATTAGTAATTTAGTCAAAAACAATGCTGACCAACGGATTTCATCTAAAAATTAATGGAAAAGACTATAACAACAACATTTTAATAGTTTATGAGCATTAATGTCAAAAAAAAAAAAAAAAAGAGTATGAACCAAGGTTAAAAAAACTTAAAAGTTTAGATACCAATCTAGCAACTTATTATTATTTAAAAAAAAAAAATGGGGTAAGTAAGTAAGAACAAAGGGGTTAGTGTATTAAAAAAAAAAAAAAATACAAAGGGGTTGCTTGCGGAGTTGGACATGGCATCACATTCCCAACATAAAAGAGATCTTAGGTAATGCCCGGCCAATGAGCACTGCTACGTTGAGCAGTTGGGACAACGATCCCAATTGGTCAATGCGCGTGTTTTTTTTTTTTTTTTTTAATATAATTTTTTTTTAAAGTTTTAATTGGTTTTTAAAATTTTTTACCTATGGAAAATTGGCAGAAGCAAGCCTTTTGTCTGTAAGACGATAACTTAAATTACTTGGTTTTCTGCTTGACCAAAACACAACTTGGGGATCGTCTTTCTTGGCAGCCAAACAAATTCTTGACACAAGTTCATCTCCCAAAGCAGAATGTATAGCCAAATCAACGGAATTTATTTCTCCCACACAGGAATTCTGTCCACTCCTCTTCCTCTTCCTCTTCCTCTTCTGTTACCGGAACCTCCAACGACTGGTAGCAGAACGAACCGCGAAGCTTCCGCTTCATCGTCGTCTAGGGACCAACGCATTGAGTGGAGCTCCAACGACAACCTATCCTTGGTCTTGAGTTCTGCCACGACGGCCAGTTACAAAGAAGATCACTGACTTCTTCTTGAGTTTCAGTGGCGTGACTCGGTTAGCTTCTTGACGAATGCCGGAGTCAGCCCTTTTAAAATGATCAGGCCTGGATAGAGGAGAGATGATCAGGCCTGCCCTTTTAAAAGCCATTGAAGGCTCTATAGTTGTTTTCTCTAGTAAATACGCAGATTCCACCTGGTGCCTTGACGAACTGGACAAGATAATCGAGTGCAGGAGAACTCTTGGACAGATTGTTCTCCCCATATTCTTTCGCATTGACGGAAGCGATGTCAGCAGACAGACAGGCCAGTTTGCTGGCGCATTTAACTAATCATGAAAAGCCATTTTGGCACATCCAGATAAGGAACATCGGTGGAGGTTAGCTCTCACACAAGCTGCAGGACACAACAGATGGAATGAATATTTTTGGCGGTGATACTGATTTACATTTTAGTTTACTCCATTTCGATTAAGAGTGAATAAGTCTAGAGTAAATCGCTTGGAAATACTCATTCCCAAAAATTGGCAGTTTTACTTACCAATTGCCTATTGCAGTAAAACAAGAACTAATTTGCAAACAAAAGAAAGTTAGAGTTTTTTATTCCAATCAATGAATCAAATAATACATCAAGAAATATTTATATAGGCTAACTTGAAAAATATAAAAAAAGATTAATCTATTTTTAACGCTGAAAAGAAAAAAACCTAATAATAATATGAAACAAGTAATAAATAAAAATAAAATTATATAATTTAATATCTCCCATCAAACTCACGATGTTGTTGTAAGTAGCATTGGGAGTTTGCTAAATAAGAAATGGAAATTCGAAGCGGAAAGCGTTTTGATAAATATGTCAACAATCTGTATGGAAGAAGAAATGAAAGGTACTGCGATAGTGCCAAGTTGATAGTGATGTCGAGTGATATGACAATCAATTTCAATATGTTTGGTCTGCTCATGGAACATTGAATTGCGTGCAATCTGAATAGCACTCTGACTATCACAATATAAGATAGTAGGTCAATAAAGAAAAACACCCATATCTATAAGCAACCGACGTAACCAAATTATCTCACAAGTAGTAAAAGCCATAACACGTATTTGCTTCACTGGAGGATCAAGAAATAACATCATGCTTTTTACTCTTCCAAGAAATAAGAGAGTCACTTAAAAAAATACAAAAACCATTTGTGAACTTGCGATTTGTCAAATTACTAGCCCAATCAGCATCAAAGTAAGCATATAGTTTTAAGGACGAAGTAGATGAAAATAAAAGACTTTGAAACTGAGTGCCCTGAAGTGTTGGGAATGCTCTAAGAGTGAAAGATATTTTAGTTGTATTTCATTTTATTTTGAACCGATTAATAATATATATTTGAGGTTTTTTCATTACATATGTGCTATACTGTCTTCATCTAGATTTATATGTTAAAATAAATGTAAGCAAATATGGCTCATTAACTACTTGGTGTTTAAACTATTAGAATGTTGCATGCAATAGATTTTTGTATGCAAGAAGACAACGTTCTAAAATAAGTAATCTAAATCTATAGTCCGTAGTCGATGGGGTTAGAGTGAGCATCTAACTCATATGAAGACTATTATGTTGTCTTAAAGCCAATTAGGGAGATGGTTTATCTTAATCAACTGGAGCGCGTCGACTCCTCAGTAGAGACATAAATATATTGTCTAGTGGTGGTGATATATTAGACTAAACCAGAGTATAATTAATCTATAAGTCCACTTGATTAAATTAATCACATTTGAAGTTCATTATGTAATAACGTTAATCCTGAGTGAGTAAATGACTTCATATTTATGACTTGTGTACTTTGATGTTCTAAAGGCTAAAGTGTCTTAGAGTAGTAAACTATTAGACCGGTTAGTTGGGTACATGACTTATATTTGATGTGAGCTTTGCTCACAAATATGGAATTATAGTTCGCATGAAGAGTAAAGGTTATGCTCTTAAACAGCATTATACAGGATGTGAAAATGGACGAGGCTTCAGGTTGTTTGCTAGGCAAATAACTAATTATTCACTTTCGGTGAATAATTGATAACTCTAGAAATTAGAGTTATCTTAAGTGTTTTTAGACTTGGTTGCATTTCGGTTAGAGAGTTTTCATGTTTGTTTTAGCTTATTTCCCTTTGTTTTGTGTTTTTATGAATTTTGTATCTTGATTTAAATGTTTAGATGAGATCATGGGAAATGTGATGAAAAAATAGGATCATTTGATGGCTTTGTGAGTGTTTTAATTCTGTTGTGAAGTGCAGGTGAACTTGAGCCGAAAATGCTGCAGCATTCCTTGCAGCAAGCAGTAGCAGGGGCTGAGTCGAAATGCTGCAGCAATTTCTGCAGCAAAGTTGTCCAGCTGGCAATTTTTCTGAAAAAGTAAAAGAATAGATGACGGCTCATATGGTGGGAGCCACTTCTTTTGCCTCAGTTGGTAGCTTCACACGTGGGCAAGGTTTGTTGCCCTAAAGAGTATTGTTTTGGGCTTTGGAAAAGGGCAATCGACAGGGGAGAGGAGGACCGAAAAAGAAGAACAAGGAAAACAGAAAAGAGGAGGAGCGAAAAACAGAGAGGGAGAGAGACGAAATATTGGGCAAGAGAAAGAAAGAGAGCTGAGAGAGATTTTTCCAACTTGGCTGAATTCTTTTCTCTCTCTCTTGTTAGATTAATCTTTTTGTATTCTGCTCATGGAATTGTTCATGGATTATTGTCGGATTATAGAACTTAATTTCTTGATTATGAACTAAATTGTTTAGCTAGGACCCTAATGGAACCAAGGTTGTAGGAATGTTATGTTGATGTTGGATTGTTAGATAATGTTCTGCTCTTGTTCATTCATGTGTGTGTTATGTTTATTTCTATTTTTGACTGGCCATCAACTATAGGAAATCAGATTTGGATTAATACCGGAAGGGTTAATTTAAGTTGGAAATAACATGTATGATGCAAGTTCAATATGCTTGTCTAGCTTTATTGATGTGTGAATGGTATAGGAATATATTGTTCATCTTGCATAACCCACAAGACCCGAGTATAAAAATTGCATTCTAAGAGCTGAATTCACATAGGAATATGTTGGAAAAGGTTTGAGGAATTAGTCATAATAATTCGGAAGATTTTTATGCATCAAAACGGAGGTTTGGTTAACAAGCGTAGAGCATGCTATAGCATTCTAGTAGCATTCGTGTAGCAGACCAGCAACGGAGGTGAAATTAGGTGTCCTAGCTTGTTTAATCCATTGGTTTTCTAAACTCAACTGCAATCCCGTTCTTTTCATTAGTTTTGTTTGTTTATGCTTTATTTTGAATTGTTTCATAATTTTTAGTGAATTTCCAATTCAGCTTTCTTTTATTTCATACCTTGTTTGGTGTAAAAATAGATTTCACTTGATATTTTTGGTGATTTAATCCTCGAGGGACGATATCCGTACAATTGTGTACACTTTATTACTTGTACGACTCGTATACTTGCGAGTGTTCAATTGAGCAACAATAATTATTTTCGTAGTGGATGTATAATGGATCTTTAAGAGAGCGTGATCAAAAGATTGAATGGACTTTGATTTTAAGTTGATCATGGATATCATATGAGGGTGTTGCATATATGATAATATCATTGGACTGCGGCTACACACTGGCTTACATAATACAATATATAATTGGGAGTGCGGTTTCATGGTTATATTGGTGTGATTGTAAAACTAACAATTGTGTAATCAATTTATTTTGTATAAAATAATTAATTACATAGATTATTAGAGCTCATATTATATATGTGTCCAATTGATCCCTTTGCTATCTCAATATAATTGATTAATGGATAGTAATCAATTGAGATATTCATTATGGCTTTAATTCTTAGACTTAGTAAAGAGAAAAATCCGAAACATCTCCCACAAGGTGTGTGCGTTTTTTTTTTTTTTTTTCTATAAAGGGTATAATGGGAATTTGCTTCATTTAATTAATTGGATTAATATTTAATTTGGATAAATATTTATTTGAAGATAAGATTTGAAATTTGAATTAAATGTATTTATCTTTTGTGATGAATATGAGATTAATTTAAATTAAGAGATATAGATAAATTAATTATAATCTAGATAATCTTATTTAAATAAATATTTTAAATTAAATATGGTAATTATCCTATTTGGATTTGAAATGAAACTAAATCTTATCATAGTCTACCTTGTGTAGGATTTTTTTTTTTTTTTTTTTTTAGGATAAAGCAAGGAAAATATTTTCTCCTTGTTGATTTTATTTAGATAATTATTACATAATTATTTAAGTCAAATAAACTTGCCATGCTTTTATTTTGAATTTAAATCAGAGTTATGGAACATTATACATAGATATAAACTCATAAGATAATTGAAGATAAAAATTTGAATCAAATTTTGAATTTCCTAGTCCTATTCAAATTCAAATTCCACCCAGTCCATTTATTATAAATAAGATCTTAGGGGCTCCTATTTTATTTAGATCATAAACTCTAAGGTGAGCGAGCTTATTATTATTCTCTTATTATAGTAATAATAAGCTACACGAGTTCGGGTGGTTGAAAGGAGAAAGTCGTGCATGAAGATTGATCAAGAGGCCGAGTACCCACACACTTTACCGTCCGAGAATCGGAGAATAGTAAAGAAGGTTAGTTGGTTAAAACTTTCTTTGATCACATCATATGGCATTCTTGTTGTCTTTTCTCAAGGTATGTGGATTGTTGTTGCAGATTTTGTAACATAAGTGTATATTATCGTTAACAAGTAATAAAGTAACGAGCAGAGTATTGTTCCCATGAGAATTGTTATTTACTAACACTAGTACAAAAAGAGGATACCATGACCATTTTTAACTGTCGTAGTATCTTTTCCACGACGATTTTCTAACCGTTATGATATCCAGGGTCGTGGAATCTATTTGGATTCTACGACGGTTAAAAAACCGTCGTGAAATAGACAAAAATAGTGCCAAATGATGAATTAATAGTAACTTTTCATGATGGTTTTTTTTTTTTAAAAAAAATGATCGTGGAAAGTTATCTCACCACGACGGTTTTCCAAAAAAATCGTCGTGGTGGATCATTCCACAAAAAAAAAATTTACCCAATTCATGCGATTTCCCACGGGTGGTAAATACCTTATGTTATCTATTGCACAGCCCATATTAAAATAATAGCTAATCTTCAATTGATTTTGTGTCACAATGTACAACAATTATTACAAAAAACATACACTACATTATGAAACATAATCCTCACCCAAACAATTTAAATCAATCTAAAACTCAAAGCGAACCCAAACACATAAGAAATTACACAATCTAATCAAACGGACTTTTGTTAAACATGTAATATGCAAAAATATTACAAACACATTCAAAACTTTTTTCAAGAAAATAATCACCCAAAATCACAAACACAATCAACAATAACCCAAAATCACGTTTACAATCAAGTAAATGAACTTTCATAATATGTGCGGTGCAAGAGAGAGCAAGAGAGAGAGAGACTTACCAAGTACATGGTCGTGGGTGTGATATGCTTTGTAGCGGGGTAGTCGGCGGAGGATGGGTTTCGAGGAAGAGATTGGAGGGGGAAGTGGCGGTGGCGAGTAGAGGTGAGAGGAAGAGGGAGAGGCACGAGAAAGAATTAGTGGTGGAGGCGCAGCCGGCGGAGATGAGAGGTGACAGAGAAAGGGAGAGGCTCGAGATAGAATCGAGGCAAAGTAGGAGAGAAACTGGAAGGAAGGGTCACGGTGGAGGAGATGGGTTTCGAAGGAGAGTTTGGAGAGACGAGAGTGAAAGAGGCGCGAGAGTGAAAATGTTGAGGGAATGAGGGTTTTTTGTTTTTGTTTTTATTTGTTTTCATAAGTGGCAGATTCAACCTACATTTAGAAAAAATTTTTTTTTTTTAAATGTACCACTTACCACGACGGTTTTTTTTCAAAAACCATCGTGGTATGTCATAGTTATTATTATTATTATTATTATTATTATTAAAAAAGAAAAGTGGCGGATTCACATAAAATTTTGAAAAACAAATTTTTTTAAAATGCAAGACATATCATGACGGTTTTTCAGAAACGGTCCTGGAAAGCCTAAGCTTCCACGAAAAACCATCGTGGAAGCTTCTACTTCCACGATGGTTTTCAAAAACCATCGTGGAAGCGCTTGGCAACCACGATGGTTTTCGAAAATCCTATTCCGCATTGTGTTTTTGGCGTACTTTCCCCGACCATTTTTTAAAAACGGTCTTGAAAACTCTGTCGTGAAATCTGTATTTTGTAGTAGTGTAATTACCGAAATTATATTAACTCTAATTTTATTTGAATAAAATGAAAAGAAATTTAAAATAAAAATAATAATAATAAAAATAAAAACTCAAAATACTAAAAATCTAGGTTCTGCTATCACTATAACTATTCCGCCTTAATTATTCAATCTCAAAAGACCCAATTTATTTTCCTAGTTGATAGTCGAGAATCCTTTACCTATTCACTAGCCCCTTCCGAGGTCTAATAAAAATATCCTTAGAAGTTAATCCACTATATTCCTATGTGAATTAAAACTAATAATAACTCATTAAAATTTGTGGTTCCGATGTAGAGACTATACAAGCCATGAAGGTATATTCCTATCCTGTACGCAACCTATGGCATTCAACACAATAAATTAGACACATAAATCTTTTTCCGGTTTTATTATGATTAACCAATCAACTGAATATTGACCAATTATTTAAAGGCATTAAGAATAGTGAAGAACACTCAATCATGGAAAATAAATCAACAACTAAATTAAAAGAATAATCAAAACATCATATTTTGGCTACACTAAAATCCTAGAAAAGAAAATCAATTCATAGATAAAAATCTACGAAACAAAGGTTCAACCATTATTAAATTATAAAATTCAAAAGATAAGAAAATAATATGAAAAACCGATTTACGGAGGTGTCACAAGTCTTCAAGATTCTTCCTCTAATCTCCTCCTCCTTTTCCTCTTGATCTTCAAGATGATCGCTCCCTAATTTTGTAAAAACAAAACTTAAAATTAGAATTGAAAATAAAATATGAAAATCTAAATCTAAAAATATTTTTTTTCTTTCTTTTCTTCTTTAGTTTTTGGCTTCTCTCGCAGCCAAAGACACTAGACTAACCCTAGTCTCTCCTATTTATAGACTTGTTCCAAAAATGACAACTTTTGAATAAAAAATTACAAGAAAAGGAAACTTTTGTGAATGATAGTTGCAGCCTTGAAATTTGGGCACTACAGCTCTCACTACTTTGCCCCTGCTTTGCCAAAATTTAGGGCTGCAGCCCTCGATTCCAGGGCTATCGCCTTGGCTCTCTGTCCTTCCTAAGCTTTGTGTCCAATATAATTTGCACCAAATTCGCATGATTACTTGAAGAGTCTTTTACGTCCTAACCTACCTAAATACACTAAAAACAACTTGAAAAACATAAAAATGACTCTCGAACTAGCAACACATCAAGATTATTATATTCGAATCACCGGTATAAACTAGACTCATCAATTGTAGAATAATTTATTGTACATGACAATATGAGTTAGTACGATCTTAAGAAAAAATTTTTAACATTCCGCTACATAAATTACCCTTTTTTTTCTACACAAAACACCTTAAAATGCGAAGAACTACTGCAACCTAATGAACTATAGGTGTAGTGACAAACTTGCTAACTTATGAATGACATGTGCAATATCTGGTTGAGTGATAGTGAGATAAACCAAGCTACTAACAATAGTATGGTATAAACTAGGATCTGACAAAAGAGACCATCAGAAGGAGAGTACCCAGTATTAGTCTCAAGAGGTGTATCAACAACGTGACGAAACCCGATACCAAATCTGAAAATAACAACCCAAGATCTTTCAAGTTTGATGAAAACCATGACCCATTGCTTAGCGAAGCAAGAACCTTGGTATGGTGAAGATACCAAAAACGGTTTTGGAAGTCCGTTTGATAAGTCGATTTGAATGCCACAAGGAATCCTTGATAAGTTCGAATAAGTTTCTTTGAGAACTCAAGAAGAATAACTTACAATAATGAATAAACATCAAAATTTGATTTCATAATCTGAAAAGTCAGCCTTATATAGCTGAATTTACACTTGTAAAATTCCTAATCTATCCTTAAGGATAAACTTGACTAAAAACCTAAAAAAAAAAAAATATCAGATTTATCTATATAAATTTGGATTTAAAAAGATGCCTAAATTCAAATTTTAAACTAAAACTTAAAACTCAAATAGGATGACAAAGAAATCAAATCTTGATCAGATCTTCTTAATTTCTTGAATTTTGTTTTAAATCTTGAACTTCTTGAAAACTTGAAAATGTCATCTTAACTTGACTCTTTGTTGGAAAAAAAGGTCCACATCAGCTAGGATATGCAAGTTAGCAACACAATAGCTTAATGGAAATGTATGGCTGATTGGCTTTCTCCTGGATCAACTTTGATGAATAAAACCAGCCTTTGTTCACCTTCAGTAGTGAACATGCCCTCGTTTTGTTTAGAATTCTCCGGACTAAGTTATTTAGCTCTTCTTTGAATTTTTTTGCTCGAGCCCTCATCACTAGACCAATTGGAACTTGAATTGGTTTGTGAGTTTTCCTTGCAACCTTGATGTCCTCATTATTAATGAATTATAATAGGTGTAGTGTCAAACTTGCTAACTTATGAATGGCATGTGCAATATCTGATCGAGTGGTAGTGAGATAAACCAAGCTGCCAACAGTAGTATGGTATAAACTAGGATCCGACAAAGGAGGACCATCAGAAGGAGAGTATCGAGTATTAGTCTCAAGAGGTGTATCAACAATCTTATTATCAGTAAGATGTGCACACTCAAATATATTAGCTATATACTTTGATTGAGAGATAAGATAACCTTTTGGAGAAAAGGCGTCCTTAATGCCTAGAAAATAACGTAGTGAGCCCAGATATTTCATGGCAAAACAACGAGCTAACTCAATCTTCAGTGCTGTAATCTTATCAACATTATTACCAGTAATAATCATATCATCAACATATAAAGACAGTAGAATACGACCTACACCAGTAAATCTGACAAACAAAGTTGAATCATGATGACTAGAGCGAAAGTCAAGCGAAGTAATTACGTAGAGAACTTCTTGAACCAGGCTCGGGGTGCCTATTTTAGATCATAAAGGGTTTTTTTTAAGCCGGCAGACTTCACTAGGTTGACGAGAAACACTTGGATGAGGTACTATGTAAACTTCTCCATGAAAATCATCATTTAGAAAGGCATTTTTAACATCCATCTGAGATATGTGTCATTGACAAATAGAGGCACTTGCAATGAGAGTGCAAACAGTGGTCATTTTTGCAACTCGGGCAAAAGTCTGCTCATGATCCATACCATACTCTTGAGAGTAACCTTTAACAACAAGTCGATCTTTGTATATTTCAATAGAGCCATCAAACTTGGTTTTGATTTTATAGACTCAACGAGAACCAATTGCTCGTTTACCTGGTGGTAAAGGTACCAAGTCTCATGTATGTGTTTGATGCAAAGCAGTAAGTTCCTCGACCATAGTATCCTGTCAAAGTGTATCACAAACAACCTTTTTATAGGACAATGGCTTAGAAAGACGATTAATAGAAGCAAAAAAAGAAGTGAAAGAGCTAGAAGAATAAGAGAAAGTAAAATCTGGTAGCTTAGTAGACTTACGAGAACACGTAGAGTGACAAAGAGGAGGAGGAGGAAGAGGATGAGTTGTGGTCTCAGAAGGTGACTAGGTAGCCGTAGGAGGAGATAAAGCAATGATAGTGTCAAGAGCCAGAGTACTAGAATTTGCTGAGCTATCAGTGAGAACTTTGTAAGAAACATTATTTGAAACTAGACAAGGTGATTGTGAAACAGTTTGTGGGACTATGTCATTGCCAAGAGTGAAAGGATCAATATGTATAAAATCAAACGTTCTTCAACGAGATTAACAAAATCTATAAGATGGTGGCTTTGATACCATGTAGAAAACCAAGAACCAATTTGGGAACAAGAGAAAGTTAAGGTTTCTTATTCCAATCAATAAATCAAAATAATACATTAAGAGAGGTTTATATAGGCTAACTTGAAAAATATATAAAATAGATTAATTTACCCTTAACTGCTAAAAAGAAAAAAACCTAATAATAATAGAAAACAAGTAACAAATAATTATAAAACTCTATAATCTAACACCCATCACCTTCGCAAACAATCTCATTTAGCTTGCCAAAAGATTAATCATTCAATCCTTTGCAAATATCTTTCAAGCAAGCTTTGGTTTAAAAAAAAAAAAAAAAAAAAAACACAAACACGCACACACATTGAACTACAATACAATGACTAAAATTTAGACATTAATATGAAAAATGAGAAAAGACAAATTTTATTTTTGCACTCTAAACTTTTGAAAACTGGTAGAAATACTCATTGAACTATGAAATATTATAATTTTTGCTCATTACATCAGTTAAATGGATGACATTAACCTTAAACTTTTAATGATAATGCATGAATAATCATTTTTTAACAAGGGTCAAATAATGTGTAATTGAAAGAAAAATTCACTAGCACTGGCAGCCCACACTCTCATGGATGGTTCTGTCCTCTAACCTATTTTGGTTACTACGATGCCATCTCTTCATGTTTATCATCTTTTAAATCACTAGTTAAAGTATGTGTGATACACGTATTGAATTGTAGTTGAAATTTTTATAATGTAAAACATGAAAAACAATATAATAAATATAAATGATGGAAGAATATATTTCCTAAGAATAATAATTGAAGTCAAGAATTTACATTTTATCATATAACCATTTTGATATTTTATTTATTACATAAACATTCTAAACATAATATAGTTCATTGTCTTTTGTAAAATTTGTAACTTTCATTTGTTATCCAAAATAAATGTTTTTTAATACTGGCTGTAGAAAATGATTAACAAAACAATAGCGATGGACATATCATTTGGTAATTAGATTGTAGAAGTAGAACTTTTTAAAATTAAATTTAGAAAATGATTAACAAAACAATAGCGATGGTCATATCATTTGGTAGTTAGATTGTTTAAGTAGAACTTTTTGAAATTAAATTTGCTTAGAAAAAAGAGAAAATGTATAAGATGAAAATGATCTGACAACTTTTCATAGCAAATGAATTGAAATAATTACTCAAAAATAAGTCAAACTAACAACAGTAACTGCAATAGTCTTCTTTTTGGAGGAAAAACCCTTACAATTCCTTTTAATTGACTGGGAAATCCCAAAAAGACATGGAAATTTAATCATTAAAAGAATGAGAAAAAAACCCTCAGCACAAATAGACATGATCACAACTAAGGAGATCAGAGTTTTTGGTGAGAAAGTTGAGATTAGAAGTTTTAAAATGTTGAGCTTTTAATGAAGAGAAAATGGAGAAAAAATTAACAGGCAAAAGTACAAGCAAAAAATTTTGGAAGAAAACAAACCAAAGATAAAAAAAAAAAAAGCTGAAAAGTAAATAAAAGTATAATAAAGTAAAGTAAAGTAAAGTAAAGTAAAATTAAAAAAAAAATTACCAGATAAGTTTTGCAACAAAAAACAGTTTTTAGAGATATTAAAAAAGCATCAAAACAAAGCATGAATGATAGTGATGAGATGAAAGAAATAAAAGTTACCTTCTTTCTCTTTAGCAAGGGAAAAAAAAAAGAGCTTTTTCTGTCTAATTTTTTTTAAAACTTTATATTTCATTTGCACACTTTTTTAAAATTAGTAAAATTCATTTTGAATTAAGAATTCAAAAATAATTGGTGTTTGGAATAAAGAAAAAGAAAGGTAATATTTGCAAGCATAACTTAGTGGTAATTATAACTTGACTATAGCATAATGTGTAAATTTCAAATCTCGTGCTCAAGTTTAAAAAAAAAAAAAAAAAATCCTAAACACGTGAATTTGGATTTATTTTTAATTAAATATATTCATCTTAAAATAATGTGCTAAACATTGTATTAGTTGAACTTGAAAAAACAAAAAAAACAAAAAGGTTTTGCAAAAGAAAAAAAAGTTATTAGATGACAATTTTGTAATATATATTAAAATTTTGGTTTTTTTTTTTTAATACTCAAATCCGAAAATACTTGCAACAGTGCATGCGAGGCAAAACACGAAGCAACTGCCAAGGAATGAAGGATAACATGAAAATAAATAAATAAAATAAAATAAAATAAAGGAAATTAGAAGCATCAAAACGGTGCTTAATTATTTGATAACCAAAAATGAATAGTAGATCCACGGCCACTCCTTTGATGCAGTGGTTTTTTTTTTTTTTTTTTTTTAATTCTTTAATTTGATATGGATCTCACTTTTGTTCCTTTTTGGGTATTTTTTTGAATTTTGGTTAATTTTTAAAAACATGCTTAAATAGTTACCTTCTGTCAAACAACATAAAAGTTTTTTTTTTTTTTTTTTTTTGGTAGCAAAACAACAAAAAAGTATTTTGGTAGAAAAAACAACAAAAAAAAGTTACCTCCTTCTTAAATGGTTAACCTCTCTTCAGACAACATGTCATTTTAAGATAGATTTGCTTACTCATAACTATAAATGACGCATCTCTTTGCCTCTCATGTGTTTTACAGTCCATAGGAATAAGTAAGGAAAAAAAAAAGAACGGAAGGAAGAAAGAAAAAAGACACACAACCAAAGAGAATAAGAAAAGACTTTGAGGGGGTTCCACAAACTTTAAAATATGTCAGGATAAAAGTGTTAAAAAAAATAAAACTAGACTCTTCATTTTCCTTGCATATATAGAATAATAAAGTAAAATAATATATAATTTTGAATAATGACTTCAATCAATTAGAGATACATTAATTACTTGTAATTGTAATCCGTCAAAAGAAATGTGATTCCTAAAGTTTCAAAACGTAGTTAAACCCCGCGTTTTTTCGACGAAAAAGGAACAGTAATACCCATATATGCTATTTTACACATGGAGGATGTCTAATTAAACTTTGCTTTACAGCCTGATTGCCTCTGAAATTCAACTAGTGAGACAACTAAAGCTAAAGTCAACTTCTCCACATGCAAATATTAAATAAAATGCCACTTTCTATGCAAGTACAACACCTTCTCTCTTCTTTACACTTCATTTTCATCATCTCCATTCCCAGATTCAACGATCATTAACCATGGACTCCTCAACATCAGTTTCGTGGGCTTACGACGTGTTCTTGAGTTTCAGAGGCGAAGACACTCGCAAGACCTTCACTGGCCACCTCTACGCCGCATTGATCGACGCCGGAGTCAACGCCTTCATCGACGACAATGCGCTGCCAAGGGGTCAGAATATAACAGAAGAGCTTGTGCACGCGATTCAAGGGTCTAGAATCTCCATCATCGTCTTCTCCAGAAGCTACGCAGAT
The DNA here is from genome assembly GCA_025413485.1 of Ficus microcarpa. Taxonomy (NCBI): domain Eukaryota; kingdom Viridiplantae; phylum Streptophyta; class Magnoliopsida; order Rosales; family Moraceae; genus Ficus; species Ficus microcarpa. Next base: position 2,997,525 of record CM046382.1, on the reverse strand, counting down.
TCCAGTTGGTGCCTCGAGGAGTTGGTGAAGATCATGGAGTGTAGGCGAGCTTTTCGGCAAATGGTGTTGCCTATTTTCTATGATGTTGATCCCTCTGATGTCCGAAAACAAACGGGTAGTTTTGGGAAAGCCCTTGAGAAACATGAAGACAAGTTCTTGTTGAATATAGACAAGGTGCTTCGATGGAGGGCGGCTCTTACAGAGGCGGCAAATCTGTCTGGCTGGGATCTCAGAAACACTGCCGATGGGTATGTATTGATTTAGCATTCTAGAATTCTGTTTCTCTTTTTTTTTTTTTTTTTTTTTTTTTTTTTTTTTTTTTCATCTCAACCCTGGAGTTATAGGTCTTTAACATTATTGACTATTTAGTTTGTTTTATTTGATTTGACCAAATATTAGTTGTTCTCAAGGCACTTTGATATGACATATCATAGATTACAGAAAAAATTTTAAATTTCCGCTCTATTTTTTCTCTTTTAGCCTTTTTTTTTTTTTTTTGGGTGAAGGGAAGTCCCAATAAAGTTTTATGTCTGTTGGACTATTGATTTAGTTCAAGATTTGACTTCATATGAGCCCTCTAAATAAATTTCCTGGTGTTGCGTCTTATACAATGACAGGAGTAACAAAAATGGCTACCAAATTCAATTTGAGGTAGAACCAAGGCTTCGATGTTTTGTTTTCTAATTTTTTTCCCTTTGGTTTTACACCTATGAAATTGGTAGGTTGTGGACTTTTCTGTTTGAACAAATGTCAGAGGATGATCTTATGATTACATTGTTTGCATTAAGAATGAAAAGTCTTACGTAATTGCAACTTATTGTTAGTTTGATTACATATCTTATTTAGATATTAAGACTCAGAATTCATTTTCTTGATATTTGAATAATTGCATGATACATAGTCACTTTTTAGCTCCAACTTCTGTTGTAAGGATTGTTATATATTATTGCAATGTTATTTGTTGATTAATCCTAGGCATGAAGCAAAGTTCATCAAGAAAATTGTTGAAGAGGTTTCAAGGCAACTGAACAGCACATACTTGTTTGTAGCGCTTTACCCCGTTGGAATAGATTTCCGCGTGGAGGGAATCAGTTCACTGTTAGGTGTTGGATCAGACAATAAGGTTTCTATGATCGGAATTTGGGGAATGGGTGGAATGGGTAAAACAACTATAGCCAAAGCCATTTATAACCGATTCTTTCACAGCTTTGAAGGCTTAAGTTTTCTTGCAAATGTGAGAGAGAACTGGGATCAACCTCATCAGCGGGTTCGTTTGCAGAAGCAACTTCTTTCTGATATCCTTAAGTGCAAAGTAAAGATTGATAATGTTGATGCAGGAGTTGTGGTCATAAAAGAAAGACTTTGCCGTCGAAGGGTACTTGTCATTGTCGATGATGTAGATCATGTGGACCAACTAAATGCACTGGCTAGGAGTCGTGATTGGTTTGGCCAAGGGAGTCGAATCATTATAACGACCCGGGATGAACAATTATTGAAGGTCCATAAAGTAGATTCTATATGTATGGCTCAACAATTGAGTCGCGCTGAATCTCTTGAGCTTTTTAGCTGGCATGCCTTCCAAAGAAGTTATCCTGATGACGGATATTTTGATCTTTCATGGAATGTAGTTTCTTACTGTGGAGGTCTGCCACTAGCTCTTGAAGTTCTAGGCTCTTTTCTTTTTGGTAGAACCAAGTCAGAGTGGCAAAATGCATTAGAGAAATTGAAAAGGATTCCTCACAATGATATCCAGAAAAAACTTAGGATAAGCTACGATGCATTAAGTGATGACAATGTGAAGGACATATTTCTTGATATTTCTTGTTTCTTTATTGGCATGGACAGAAACTATGTTCTACCGATATTGGATGGATGCGGTCTTTATGCAGAAATTGGAATTAGTGTCCTCCTTCAACGGTGCCTTGTCACTATAAGTGAGCAACAGAAGTTTATGATGTACGATTTGCTTCGAGATATGGGAAGAGAAATCGTCCAAGAAATGTCTCCCAAAGAGCCTGGGAAATGGAATAGATTGTGTCATCATGAAGATGCATATGATGTAATGAACAAACACACGGTAAGAACTTAAAAAAAAAATTTTCCCTCCAAATTTAGCTTCTCTTCTCATCCAGTGCGCTATGTTCACAGGGAACCGAAAAGGTTGAAGGACTCAGTCTGAACATGGAGAGACTTAGCGAGACTAGTTTTAGCACAGAAGCATTTGTAAATATGCAAAAGCTGAGATTGCTAAAATTCAGTTATATACAACTCAACGGAAGCTATGAATACCTCTCAAAAGAGTTGCGATGGCTGTGTTGGCATGGATTCCCCATGAAGTTCATACCAAACAATTTTTATCATGGAAATCTAGTTGCTATCAGTTTGAAATATAGCAACCTTAGACAAGTATGGAAGGATCCTCAGGTATAATTAAAAACCATCTTACTAAATATTTTATGCTAACTTTTGGAAGTTCATAATTAATGTTGTTGTAAACATTTTGTGACAGAATTTCTTTTATTTTACCTTTTACAGCTGCTGGAGAAGTTGAAGTTCCTTAATCTTAGTCATTCCCACTACTTGATCAAAACTCCTGACTTTTCGAAACTCCCTAATCTCACAAAATTAATCTTGAAAGATTGCAAGAGCTTGTACGACGTTCACCCATCAATTGGGCATCTAGACAAACTTGTTTTGGTAAATCTGAAAAACTGCAGAAATCTTAAGAACCTTCCCAAGAATTTCTACAAAATAAAATCACTTGAGACTCTGATTCTTTCAGGATGTTCCATGATTCATAACTTGGATGAAGATTTAGGGGAATTGGTATCGCTGACAACTCTTCTTGCAGATGACACCGGAATAAGAAAAGTTCCCTTTACGATAGTAAGATTAAGGAATTTAAAACATTTATCACTATGCAGCTTGAAAGCGTCACAATCTAAGTCATTGCCTTCACTAATCTGGTCCTGGCTAACGCCAAGGAAGAGTCCCCTGAGATCTGCAAATTTGTTGCCTCCTTCCTTGCAGGGCTTGAATTCCCTCACAACGTTGCGTCTAAACGGCTGCAATTTAACAGACGACACAATTCCTAAAGACCTCGGCAGCCTATCTTCCCTTGTGTATTTGAGCCTAGAAAATAACAGTTTTCACGGCTTACCTTCGAGTCTAAGAGCTCTTTCCAAGCTCAAGGACCTTGTCTTGGACAACTGCACAATGCTGCAATCACTTCCAGATCTACCAACAAATTTGAATGCTCTTCATGCAAGAAACTGCAGATCATTGGAAAACATTCCCAACGTGTCAGAAATCTCGAAACTGCAAACATTGTCCCTTACAAATTGCCACAAACTCGTCGATATCCCAGGCTTGGATAAGGTACTGCAGTCTATGGCGGTCATTCGCATGGAAGGATGCAATAATATCTCTACTGCCTTCAAGGGAAGCATATTACGGGTAATAATCTCTCTCCCACATGTGTGCTTTCTCGCAAATGACACATTTCTTGTTGGCTTACGCTGTCATGTTTCTCATTGTACAGGGATGGAACACAAATGGAATGTTTGGTGTTTTCTTCCCTGGTGATAATATTCCTGAATGGTTCACCTACGTTGATGAGGGTAATTCTTTGTATTTTGAAGTACCCTCGCAGGTAGATTGTAATTTGGAGAGTCTAGCCATTTGCATTGTGTATTCATCTTCATCTCCTGATGATACGGTATCTCCTGATCTTCCTAGCATTTCGGTGATCAATTACACAAAGGGGATTATTACGACACGAAGGCCAATCACTATCGATGTAGTAAGCTCTCACAAGGATCACCTTTGGCAGGGCCACTTTTCAAGTAACATGTTTAAGTTGGAAGGAGGGACGAAGTTGAGGTTATTTTAGATTTGGGGCCTCAATTTACTGTGAAGAAGATAGGGGTGTATCTCCAATGGGATAAAGATGCAAGTGACAAAATGATCGAGTCCAATGTAGTAGCCAATGAGGACACGGCTGTTCTTAGTGGCGGCGATGACAACCTGAGTACAGATCAAGCTGGGATTAGGCCTAAGAGAGGCCTTGATCAAAATGAGGCAGGGCCAAGCCATGGCGGTATGATGAAGATCATTCTCCAAAGAGATTGAAGAATGGTCCTGAAATAGAATAGATGGGAACAAGGGAAAAGGACAATCAAAAGAAGAAACACCAAAGATCTCAGCTTTTAACTCAGGGAAAGAAATTTAGCTTCTAGCCGAGAATTGCAACAATTGCAGAGTTAAGGTACAAAGGTAATGAGCTTTGCGAACATCTGAAATCATATGGAAGATCTGTTTGAGAGACTTGATTGAAGATTGAATTGCAGTTTTTTGAATTTTACTCTTTTATATCTTTTTAATTATTGTGTACATCAAAATGCTGTCCACACGATTCTCCTCTCATTAGATAGTATCTACACATATTTTATGTACAGTTAATGAAGTTTTGTTCTTCCTTCTGAGTTATTTGTATTCTTTCAGTTTGATTTTTCTGTTTTATTATATCTGCAACCTATGTTGTCTAGTGTCTACTATTCTATTTCGTAGCACAGACCATTGAAGTTGTGTAATTTGTACCGTCCGTGGAAGCTTTCGAAAGCAGGACTATGATTTCCGGTCATTCTTTCTAAAAGATGCGGCTTAAATTCCCGATCAAATGTTTGGTAGCATAATATATGGAGCCAGAGTGACCTTCTTCTCAGTGGGTTAAATTGGAAGGTTAAGCTAGCTTTACTTTTCAAGATCCTCGGTTATTGTTTTGGGGTAAAAAAATGGAGTGGAGATGGACAACGGATATTACCAAGTGGGAATAATGTCATGGGGTATGGCTTCGAGAGATTAGATACAATATTGCCTTAGGGGCCCACATTAACGAAATTAGATTAATGATCTAAGAATGCCTAAAAAGAAAATAATTTAAGAAAAGATCACGAGACAATGATTAAAAAGAAAAACTACATATATGTATAACACACACACGCACATACGCGTATATCTATCTATAAAAAGAACAAGGGCGAAGCTCTAGCTTTTATGACAAAAGCTTTATAGCAATCCACTTATTGAATGAAAGCAAGTAGGAGCTAAAGATGTGGCTATTATCTGATGATTCACAAACGGGTAGCTTTTTATATGAACAAGCAATATATGTCTAGAAAAGCTAGTGAGAAATCAACATGAGAGAAAAAAGAAAAAGATTTTGTAACAATCCATTTGTTAGAATGAAAGCAGCATGAGCTAGAGCTATGTATTATTCGGTGACTTTTTAAATTAAAAAAAAAAAAAAAAAAGTAGCTTGCATTAGAATCAAAAAAGCAAACGTCCATAAAAGCTAGTGAGAAATCAACATGATAAAAAAGAAAGAGAGCCACGTGAGATAAGATGGGGTAGGCTACATTGTTGAGTCCTAGTGGCATTTCTGCAATAAAATATAATATTTTCAGAGCAATCGCTCCCCCAGCCCTGCATGTGAAAGGAGGACAATGGGCTTGCAAACGTGGGGGCGGAGGAAAATATCGGAGAATAGAAAAAGAGAGGGAGACAGAGTGTAATAACCGAAAATTTCTGCGGACTCATGATTTCCTTATACATAAGAAATCTAAGTTCGTATTATGTGTTTATGTAATATTTTATGAAAGTTATGAATATCAATGTGAAATTCATAATTTTATCAGAAAATATTTGAGTTCTCATTTAATTAGCTATGAGACTCAATAAGTGAGTTGCCTAGTCAAGTATGTGACTTTTAGTGCAAAAAGAGAAGAAAACTCTATGATTTTATGTTGGTCAAAGTTTGACAAGAAAAGTCAAAGTTTAACTAGAAAAGTCAAAAGTTGACCCTAAAGGTCAAAGGTAGACGGTACTGTTATATGATAAGCAGTATGGAAAATATACTGCGAAAACCGTCATTACGGACAAGGTAGCATGCATAAGGTATAAACCATCATAAAAAAATCAAGCACACCAAGTAGGATATCAAGGGCAAAAAGACTTTAAGAAATAAGAAAAATTTTATACAGTCCATTTTTACACAGATAAATTTTGGACTGCAGTATAGTATAACAGTACTGTTTATTAGTGAAAACAGTATTGAAAATATCTGTGTTAGCATAAAAGTGGACTGCATATTGAAGAAAAAGCCAAACAAGGCCTTTTGAGGATGACATCACCTTATCACCAAATTATGACATCATATATTGAATTAAAAAAAGATGGAAAGAAATTTGGGAGATTCTAGACTATGATGTGGCCAGCCACCTAAGAGGGTCATTGTGCAAAATTTTGCTTATTCAAGGAGTTTTAGGCAATTTAAAGAAATTCTCCATCATCTATAAATAGGTGGAGGGTGTGAACCATTTTGTTCACAAAAATTGGAAAAATTAGCCAAAATTTGCCAAAATTTCCTCTTAAAAACCGAACCCAATGAAGGAAAGACAGAAGAGAGAGAATTAAAAAACTCAAAGGGGATACCTTAGGGGGGTGTTCGGATTTTAGCTAGAATCACAAGCCAAGGTTTGAAAAAAATTTTGGTATCCATTTTAGGCTAGGAGGCCGGTTGTGGGGAAGGAAAAAGAGGAGAAAAAGTGAAGAAAGGAAGCCACTAGGGTGACCGGATTTTGGTGGAAAACCAAGCAAGGGTGGCTAAAAATTTTTGGAAACCATTGGAGCAAGGCCGTTGTGGGAGAAGACCAAGGGGAGGAGGAAGTTTAGACCAAACCCTAACCAATTCTTGTGAGAATCAAGGTAAATCTCCCTTAGCCTTAAGCTTTTAAATTGAGCTTTAATTTGGAATTTAGGTGTATTTCAAGTTGAATTTGTAAGAGCATAAGCTCAATTTAATTTTATGCCCTAGTTTAGAAATAATTAGGATTAGTGATTGATTTAGGTGTAGGGTGGTTTATGTTGCCAAATATTGCATGATTTTATGCTTTAGATGCTTGAACTTAGGGTTTACATGTTTAATGCTTGATGTGGTTATATGTCCCAAATATGTGAATGATGTAGATTATGCATGCTAGGTTGTTAGAATTGAATGGAATGGTTTGATTTAACTTAGAACCCATGCAAACCCTAGGTGATGCAATTTCATTAATGGTTTGCATGGATATGATCGGGTCACATGAATGTTGGGTTGGGACGTTAAAAAACGCTGCATGTCTGCTTTCTAAGCTCCTGCATGTTTGGTTGAGTTAATTGCACGAAATAGGACGTAAAACGAACATAAACCGAAAAACTGCCAGTTCGGGTAAAAACTGGCCAGTTTTCTGGAAAGTGAAATTTGAGGCCCTTAGAAGCCGAATTGGGAAAAACGTAAAACATTAAAGTTGTAGAGAAGGGTTTTTCCTAGGGGGAACATGGACTGTTTTCCAAAATAAGACTCCAACGGCATCAGTTTTTACAAAAATCCGAGCCTGACCGTGCCCAGGTTTCATACACGGCTAGGTGGGTTCAACAGGGAATAAGAAGGGGTTAGAGTCCGAACTGGGTTTTCTGCAAAACATAAAAGTTGTAGGATTATTCGAGATCTAAAATTTTTTTTAAGACAACTTTTTCTAATTCAACCCAAATTTTTAAATAGCAATGAGTTTCTAAAAACTATGTAGGAAAAGAAAATTCATGCACAGGATTTTCTAAAACAATGTAGAAAAAGAGTATTCTTAATAATTTGACTATGAAAACTGTTCCAACGGCAGTTTTCAGTACTTACTAATTTTTATAAAATCCTACTTTAAGAGCCATCATTTTTCTTAAGATGAACAATGATTTTTGGATTTAAATTGCCAAGTTTTTCCAAACTAAGAGGAAAATGGATTTTTGGCCCAAATGGTTTTAAAGTTTAGTAACAAGACGATGACGGATGGTAACCGGGAAGGATACCCGAGTTATTGGGCTTGGCCCAAAGCCCAAGTTTGACCAATAGAATGTTGACTTTAGTTGACCAAGATGTTGACTTTGGTTGACCAAGTTTGACCACCTTAAGGGTTACCCAATATAACCCTATAGGATACCAAGATTGATAATGGGCTAAGACTTAGGGTTACTTGTGATAACCCAATGGATTATGGATTAAGGATGTTAAGGCATAGGCCAAGGTTAGGATGGTAACCCTAACCCTACTAGTGTATGTATGGGCTTAGTAACCAAGGTCACCCTATGTAACCTAATAAGTTATCATGTGTATGATTGGGGGACATATAACTAAGATTGTGTAGGAATGTTGGTTAGGTCACCAACATTTTATGATTATGATTTATAGGATCTTTATCCTATATTCTTTTAAATAGTAGGAAGTAACCTACAGTTGCTACCTTATTTGGAGCAACAAAACCTCAAACATAACATACTAGGCAAGTGCAAACCTCACCTACAGTATGGAAAATAGTAAATACTATTTTCAAGTATGGCATGTTTTCATGAGTGTCATGATATACTATATTATGTCCAAGTGTGTCATGTATTGCTATGATGTGCCATGAATTGCTATGATGTGCCATGAGTATGTATATGTTATGTTATATGTTACGATATAGTAACATCATTAAGCATGTTCACTAATATTAAATAGCGAGAACATGTTTTAAGTCACAAAATAAGACAAGTAAGGTGTCGTACCAACCTCCCGCCAGATCGTGGAGGATCATGTATGTTCGAGTTCAAGTTCAAGTTTAGATATTAAGACATTTCGTAAAATCATAAAGGCTTACATGATTCCCAGAATTGTTAGGGAGCTTGCAAACCTTAACTTTTTGTAGAATACACGCATCTGGTACGTACACAAGGGGCCCACAAGTTAAGTAAGATAATAAGTTCAAGTCAATAATTGATCATAAAAGATTCATCATTGAACATAAATGGTTCATGGATAAGTTTTATGATGCTTGACATGTTTTGTGAGAATAAGTTTGTATTTGCTGAGCGTAAAGCTTATCAGTATATTTCATACTGTAGGTAAAAAGCCTGCAGCCTAGATGGTGGGTCATGCAGACGATGCGGCGAATGAAGGGCGGTGTGGGATACCACTATGTAAATTTTTTCGCAAGTTCTTTTGAACAAAAATATAGGTGTATATATATACATATTAGAATAATTTATGTTATATGATATAGATATATATATATATATATATGAAGTTAAAGACTCAAAGTGGATGTAAAGAGTACGTGTGAATTCTTATTATGATAAATAAGTAATGTGTGTGCATGGAAGGTTTACTTATATGGATTAGTCTATTTATATATATGTATGTTGAGAAAAAAAAATTATTCTCAAATTTTCAAGTAAGAAGTAGTTAAGTAAGTAATGTAACGGCCCTACGTAAGTCGGGGCGTTACAAAGTTTGGTATCAGAGCGGTATCCTGCCAGTCTACTTCACTTTGCTTCACATCGTTTCCGCAACGGCCCAAGTAAGTTAAGTTATTTTTCTTATAATTAGAATTAGTTAAGATCTTACTTGCGTAGTAAGCATCTCTCGTCAATGGTCATGCTGGAGAATGATACTCCTGGAATTTTAAGGGACTACTTCACCTTGGTATGGTGATAGCTGAGAACTGTTCGCACTAAGGAATTGGATTAATATTATGGAAGTTATATGTGGAACTCTTGCCACATAAGAATAATATTGGATACGAGAATGATGTTGGGCAGTGCCTTAGCTTGGTGGTGGCAATTAGGTGACGTATGAATATGATGGGAAAGTTTTATACCTTCCTAAAAGTTATGACCATCTACTCATGATATGAAGCAGATATGGATAAGGATGTGATGGATTTAGATATATTCATGTTGTACTATAATATGGAATTAAGATTATAATTCTGTATAAAAGACATGATTTCATTAAATCATGGAAACAAGAAGTTTATTTCATTGTTTTCTGAATAGAACCATGCCACCAAAACATAGAATGGCACGACCCAAGACGTTGATCTTGCGGCTCAGATGAATGAACTAAGATAAATGATGTTAGCCCAACAACAATAGATAGGTGGGCTTAGAGCTCAATTAGCTAAGCAAAATCAATGACCTCCTGATGCTAGGGTACCACCAGTACCTGTGAATCAGCATGCTGTACCGGAAATTCCTAACGCTGACCCAGTGATTCCAAAAAACCCTATAGCCCCTAAGTGCCTATTGCACCTGTAGCTGTTCCACCAGCACCCCTAGTTCAAACTCCTGAAGAATTATATAATAAATTTCGACGCATGAAGGCACCGGAATTTGAAGGTTCAATAAACCCGATTGAGGCCGACAACTGGCTGGTCGACCTCTAGGTCATCCTGAACATTTTAAGACTCGATGATCGAGAGAGAGTGCTTGCGAATCATTTATGTTGAGAAAAGATGCTCGTCTCTGGTGGGAAACTATCCAAATTCGGCGGGATGTTAGTTAGATGACCTGGGAAGACTTTATGGATGAATTTAAGGAAAAATACTTCAACACAGAGGTTATGGAAACTCAACAAGATGAGTTCACAAATTTTCGTCAGAGTAATCTATCAGTAGCCGAAACTGTCAAAAAGTTTGAACAGCTAGCACGTTTTTGTCCGCACCTCATCATTTCTGAGAAGGACAAAGTAAGAAGAATGATGAGGATGTTTCGCTTTGATTTGGCCGTAGTGATTAGCAGTGGCCCCTATCCACCAACCACTGTTGCTGAATGTGTCAGCCGGGCGATTCGAGCTGAATATTGGGTAGGACAAACAGAGAACAAAGGGCTAAGTTCTTTAGGGATAAAGAAGAGAAGGCCCAAGCTAAGCAGAATTTGGCAAGACCAGGCCAAACTCCGCAGCAGAAAGGTCAATGAGGATCTTTTGGTCAACACAGCAACAACAAGCAGTACGACAACAATCAACAGAAAGGAAATGGAATGCACAAGGACAGGGGAATCAATAGAATTTTCCCCAGAAGAAGAATACTCCTGATAACAATAGTAATCCCACTTGGCAGAAATGTGGGAGGAAGCACCAGGGAGATTGCTGAGCTAGAACCAATCGCTGCTATCTATGTGACAAGAAGGCCACTATGCGAGGAATTGCAATGCTAATTTCAGAATCCGCAGAACCATCAGAAAGGTCAAGGATATCAGCTTCACGCAGCACAAATGAACCTTGAAGGACTTGCAATCTCTCAAGGCAGACTTGAAGCTCCAGAACCTTAAGGACGCATTTATGCTACACTAAGGAAGATGTTCAAGCTGGACCATCCACTGTGGTAACAGGTCAGCTTCCTTTTACCCAACAAGATGCCTACGTGTTAATTGATTCTGGAGCTACGCATTCATTCACATCACCTAAGTTCGCTAAGAAACTAGGTAGAGACAGGATAGAATCGGAAGAACTTTCTGAACTGCATTACCTTCCGAGGAAATTTTGTTGTCAGATTATTGGATACGTTATGTGGTAGAGAATGTATGTCAATTTGATCATCATTGACCTATACGACTACGATGTCATCCTGGGTATGGATTTCCTGGGAAAATACAACGCAATTATAGACTGTCAATGTCGCGTTGTCACGTTCAAGCCAATTAGAGGCGAGGAGTTTATTTTTAGAGGATCGACTCCAAAACAGCCAAAATGTTTATTTCTGCGCTAAAGGCTAAAAGTTATTGGCAAAAGATGTATTGGATTTCTAGCCAACATGGTGGATAAGACGCAAGAAACCAAGAGTAGGCCGAAGAAGTACCAATAGTCAAGGATTTTATGGAAGTTTTTCCAAAGATTTGTCAGGATTGCCACCAGAGCGAGAGATCTCTTTTGAGATTGAATTGCTTTCCGGATCGGCACCAATGTCCAAGGCACCTTATAGGATGGCGCCTGCCGAACTTAAGGAATTGCAAATTCAATTGCAAGAACTCCCGGATCGAGGATTCATCCGTCAGAGCTATTCATCATGGGGAGCCCCAGTTTTGTTTGTTAAAAAGAAGGATGGCACTCTTAGGATTTGCACTGACTATCGGGAATTGAATAAGATTACCATCAAGAATAAGTACCCCTTGCCTAGGATCGATGATTTGTTCGATCAATTGAAATGAGCTTTAATTTTTTGAAAATTGACCTGCGATCAGGATATCATCAGCTCAGAATTAGGAAAGGAGATATTCCGAAGATGACCTTTCGTACACGATATGGACACTACGAGTTCCTCGTTATGCCATTTGGATTGACAAATGCTCCAGCTGCTTTTATGGACCTGATGAATCGAGTGTTCAAGGATTACTTGGACAAGTTCGTTATAGTCTTATAGATGATATCTTGATTTATTCAAGATCAATGGAGAAGCACGAGGAGCACCTAAGGATTGCTTTACGGATTGTAAAGCAAAACCAGCTTTATGCTAAATTCACAAAGTGTGAATTTTGGTTAGAAAATGTCCATTTCTTAGGACATGTGGTTTCTAAGGAAGACATATCTGTAGATCCGGTCAAGATTGAAGCAGCAAGTAAATGGCCAGCTCCGAAGAATGTCACCGAAGTACGTAGTTTCCTCGGCTTAGTAGGCTACTACCAACGTTTCATCGAGGGATATGTTAAGATCGCAGCGCCACTCACTGCACTTACAAGGAAGGGAAAGAAGTATGAATGGACTGTAAAGTGTGAAGAACATTTTCAAGAGGTAAAAAGTAAGCTGACTAGTGCTCCAATCCTCACAATTCCAGTTGTAGAGGAAGGAACTTCGTGATATATAGCGATGCTTCCAAGATAGGATTAGGAGCCGCTTTCATGCAGAACGGAAAAATGATCGCTTATGCTTCACGATAACTTAAGGATCATGAGAAGAACTATCCGACGCATGATTTGGAACTTGCAGCGGTAGTATTTGCGCTAAAAATTTGGAGACACTATCTTTACGATACTAGGTGTGAAGTTTATACGGATCATCAGAGTTTGAAGTATATCTTCACACAGAAGGAGCTCAACATGAGACAAAGAAGATGGCTCGAATTAGTGAAAGATTACAATATAGACATCCGTTACCATCCTAGGAAGGCTAACAAAGTAACCAATGCCCTTAGTCGGAAGTCGTCTTCCTCGTTGATGTCAATTCAGTCCTTGATCGAGCCCCTTCAAAAGGAGTTAGTGGAAGCTGGAATAGAGCTTATTTCGGGAAGTTTAGCTACCCTAACCTTCCAACCTACCATTTTGGATGGCATGAAGGAGTGTCAAGAAGGAGATGCCTCGCTATTTAGGACGAGTAATGAAGTCTTAGAAGGAAAGGAGTCGGATTTCAACATATCTAATGAGGGCATACTCTATCGGAAAAATAGACTATGCATTCCTAATAAGGACGAGTTGAAGGAGCAAATCATGAAAGAGGCTCATGAGACTCCGTATTCCATTATCCTGGAGCCACAAAGATGTACAAAGACTTGAAGGAAAGTTTTTGGTGGCCCAAAATGAAGAATGATGTTGCCTCATTTGTCAGTAAATGCCTTACGTGTCAAAAGGTGAAGGCTGAACACCAACGTCCAGGGGGAAAATTGCAGAAAATTTCCATCCCATAATGGAAATGGACCAAGTGACGATGGATTTCGTGGTTGGTCTACCCCGAACTCCCAGTGGCAACGGTGCTATTTGGATGATTGTTGATCGATTGACGAAGTCCGCACACTTTTTAGCTATTAAGCTTACCTTTTCAGTAGACCAGCTAGCGGAACTGTATGTTGCGCAGATCGTTCGCTACCATGGGATTCCAAAATCGATTATCTCATATCGCGATGGTCATTTCACTTCTAAATTTTGGAGAAGTGTACATCAAGCAATGGGTACAAAGCTTACTTTTAGTACAGCTTTTCACCCTTAGACGGATGGACAATCAGAAAGGACCATTCAGACTCTAGAAGATATGTCACGAGCATGCGTGATTGACTTCAAAGGAACTTAGGATAAGAAGCTTCCTTTGATTGAGTTATCATACAACAACAGTTCCAAGCTTCGATTGGAATGGCTCCTTATGAAATGGGAGAAGGTGTAGATCTCCAGTTCATTGGTACGAGACAAGAGAGAAGGAACTTGTGTCTATGGACTTTATTCGGAGAACCACTGAGGCCGTAAAGCTTATACGTCAACGGATGGAAACTGCATTTAGTTGACAAAAGAGTTATGCCGACAAATGCAGAAGACCTCTAGAATTCCAAGTAGAGACTTGGTTTTCCTCAAAGTTGCTCAATTCAAAGGAGTCATGAGATTTAGAAAAAAGGGAAAATTAAGTCCAAGATATATAGGGCCATTCGAGATACTTGAAAGAGTTGGTAATGTGGCCTATAAATTAGTTTTGCCCCAAGAATTAGCATATATGCACAATGTATTTTATGTGTCGATGCTAAAGAAATATATCTCGGATCCATCACACGTATTGAACCATGAACCAATTGAGGTTCACGAGGATCTGACTTATGAGGAGAAACCGGTTCGAATCTTGACATGAGAAGAAAAGGTGCTAAGAAACAAGGTTATACCTTTAGTTAAGGTTTTGTGGCGAAATTGTGAGATTGAG
>CM046382.1:2907910-2982910 GCA_025413485.1 Ficus microcarpa | reverse complement strand
GAAGCAACATGGGAACGTGAAGAGGATATGAAGAAAAGCCACCCAGAATTATTCTAATTTTCGAGGACGAAAATTTTATAAGGATGGTGGATTGTAATAACCGAAAATTTCTACGAACTCATGATTTCCTTGTACATAAGAAATCTAAGTTCGTATTATGTGTTTATGTAATATTTTATGAAAGTTATGATTATCAATGTGAAATTCATAATTTTATCAGAAAATATTTGAGTTCTTATTTAATTAACTATGAGACTCAATAAGTGAGTTGCCTAGTCAAGTATGTGACTTTTTGTGCAAAAAGAGAAGAAAACTCTATGATTTTATGTTGGTCAAAATTTGACCAGAAAAGTCAAAGTTTGACCAGAAAAGTCAAAGGTTGACCCGAAAGGTCAAAGGTATGACAATACTCTTATATGATAAGCAGTATGAAAAATATACTGCGAAAACCGTCATTACGGACAAGGTAGCATGCATAAGGTATAAAACCGCTATAGAAAAATCGAGCACACCAAATAGGATATTAAGGGCAAAAAGACTTTAAGAAATAAGAAAAATTTTATATAGTCTATTTTTACATAGATAAATTTTGGACTGCAGTATAGTATAACGTACTATGTATTAGTAAACACAATATTGAAAATATCTGTGTTAGCATAAAAGTGTACTGCATATTAAAGAAAAAGTCAAATAAGGCTTTTTGAGAATGACATCACTTTATCACCAAATTATGACATCATATATTGAATTAAAGAAAAGATGGAAAGAAATTTGGGAGGTTCTAGACCATGATATGGCCGGCCACCTAAGGGGGTCATTGTGCAAAATTCACCTATAAATAGGTGGAGGGTGTGAACCATTTTGTTCACAAAAATTGGAAAAGTTAGCCAAACTTTACCAAAATTTCCTTTCAAAAACCGAACCCAAGGAAGGCAAGAGAGAAGAGAGAGAATTAAAAAACTCAAAGGGGAAACCTTAGAGGGGTGTTCAGATTTTAGCTAGAATCACAAGCCAAAGTTTGAAAACAATTTTGGTACCCCATTTTAGACTAGGAGGCCGGTTGTGGGGAACGAAAAAGTGGAGAAAAAGGAAGAAAGGAAGCCACTAGGGTGACCGGATTTTGGTGGAAAACCAAGCAAGGGTGGCCGAAAATTTTTGGAAACCCATTGGAGCAAGGCCGGCTGTGGAAGGAGACCAAGGGAGAGGAGGAGGTTTGGACCAAACCCTAACCAATTCTTGTGAGAATCAAGGTAAATCTCCCTTAGCCTTAAGCTTTTAAATTGAGCTTCAATTTGGAATTTAGGTGTATTTAAGTTGAATTTGTAAGAGCATAAGCTCAATTTAATTGCATGCCCTAGTTTAGAAATAATTAGGATTGGTGCTTGATTTAGGTGTAGGTGGTTTATGTTGCCAAGTATTGCATGATTTTATACTTTAGATGCTTGAACTTAGGTTTATATTGTTTAATGCTTGATGTGGTTGTATGTCCCCAAGTAATGTGAATGATGTAGATTATGCATGCTAAGTTGTTAGAATTGGAATGTGTTTGATTCAACCTAGAACCCATGCAAACCCTAGTGATGCAATTTTCGTCAATGTTTGCATAAATATGATCGGATCACATGAATGTTGGGTTGAGACGTTAGAAAACTCTGCATGTCTGCTTTCTAGGCTCCTGCGTGTTCGGTTGAGTTAGATTGTACGAAATAGGACGTAAAACGAACCTGAGCTGAAAAACTATCAGTTCGGATAAAAACTGGCCAGTTTTCTGGAAAGTGAAATTTGAGGCTCTTAGAGGCCGAATGGGAAAACGTAAACATAAAAGTTGTAGAGAAGGTTATTCCTAAGGGGAAACATGTATCGTTTTCCAAAATAAGGCTCCAACGGCCTCGGTTTTTACAAAAATCCGAGCCTGACCGTGCCCAGGTTTCATGCATGACCAGGTGGGTTCAACAGGGAATAAGAAGGGGTTAGATTCCAAACTGGGTTTTCTGTCTAACATGAAAGTTGTAGGATTGTTCGAAATCTAAAACTTTTATTAAGATAACTTTTTCTAATTCAATCCAGATTTATAAATAGAAATGGATTTCTAAAAACTGTGCAGGAAACAAGAAATTTCTGTACAGGATTTTCTAAAACAATTTAAAAAAAGAGTATTCTTAATAATTTGATTGTGAAAACTGTTCCAACAGCAGTTTTCAGTACTTAATAATTTTTATAAAACCCCACTCTAAGAGCCACCATTTTTCTTAAGATGAACAAAGGATTTTTGGATTTAAATTGTCAAGTTTTTCCAAAATAAGAGGAAAATGGATTTTTGGCCCAAATGGTTTTGAAGTTTAGTAACAAGACGATGGCGGATGATAACCGGGAAGGATACCCGAGTTACTGGGCTTGGCCCAAAGCCCAAATTTGACCCATAGAATGTTGACTTTAGTTGACCAAGATGTTGACTTTGGTTGACCAAGTTTGATCACCTGAAGGGTTACCTAATATAACCCTATCGAATATCAAGATTGATAATGGGCTAAGATTTAGGGTTACTTGTGATAACCCAACGGATTATGGATTAAGGATGTTAAGGCATGGGCCCAAGGTTAGGATGGTAACCCTAACCCTACTAGTGTATGTATGGGTTTAGTAACCAAGGTTACCCTATATAACCTAATAAGTTATCATGTGTATGATTG
The DNA here is from genome assembly GCA_025413485.1 of Ficus microcarpa. NCBI lineage: Eukaryota > Viridiplantae > Streptophyta > Magnoliopsida > Rosales > Moraceae > Ficus > Ficus microcarpa. Next base: position 2,980,220 of record CM046382.1, on the reverse strand, counting down.
GGGGACATATAACTAAGATTATATCGGAATGTTGGTTAGGTCACTAACATTTTATGATTATGATTTATAGGATCCTTATCCTATATTCTTTTAAATAGCAGGAAGTAATCTGCAGTTGCGACCTTATTTGAAGCAACAAAACCTCAAACATAACATACCAAGCAAGTACAAACCTCACATACAGTATGAAAAATAGTAAATACTATTTTCAAGTTTGACATGTTTTCATGAATGTCATGATATACTATGTTATGTCCAAGTGTGTCATGTATTGCTATGATATGCCATGAATTGCTATGATGTGCCATGTATTGTTATCATATACCATGAGTATGTATATGTTATGTTATATGTTACGATATAATAACATTATGAAGCATGTTCACTAATATTAAATAGCGAGAACATGTTTTAAGTCACAAGATAAGACAAGTAAGGTGTCGTACCAACCTCCCGCTAGATCGTGGAGGATCATGTATGTTCGAGCTCAAGTTCAAGTTTAAGATATTAAGATCTTTCGTAAAATCGTAAAGGCTTACATGATTCCCAGAATTGTTAGGGACCTTGCAAACCTTAACTTTTTGTGGAATGCGCGCATCTGGTAGTACACAAGGGGTCCACAAGTTGAGCAAGATAATAAGTCCAAGTCAATAATTGATTATAAAATATTCATAATTATCCATAAATTGTTCATGCATAAGTTATATGATGCTTGACATGTTTTGTGAGAATAAGTTTGTATTTGCTGAGCGTAAAACTCATCAGTATATTTCATACTGTAGGTAAAAAGCCTGCAGCGTAGATGGTGGGTCATGCGGACGATGCGGCGAATAAAGGGCGGTGCAAGATACCACTACGTAAATTTTTCCGCAAGTTCGTTTGAACAAAAATATAGGTGTATATATATACATATTAGAATAATTTGTGTTATATGATATATATATGAAGTTAAAGACTCGAAGTGGATGTAAAGAGTATGTGTGAATTCTTATTATGATAAATAAGTAATGCGTGTGCATGGAAGGTTTACTTATATGGACTAGTCTATTTATATATATGTATGTTGAGAAAAAAAATTACTCTCAAATTTTCAAGTAAGAAGTAGTTAAGTAAGTAAGGTAACGGTCCTACGTTGGTCGGGGAGTTACACAGAGAGGCTAGTACATGGAAGAAAAAAGACAGTGAAAGAAATGGTCTGCACGTAGAAGATAAAAAAAAAAAAAAAAAAAAGGCAGAAAGGAAAATAGGATAAAAGACAGAAAATAATTAAATGGTAGGAATTAGTGTCCTAAAGAAAATATACCATAAGAGGAGTTTGAATCTTTAAAATTTATACAATATACTTTCATTCAAAGAATGCAACAATAAAATTTTAATTACTCTTGGCAAACTTTATGTGAAGAGAATGCAGTCCATCTCCAGTCATTGATCTAAAATTCCTAAGTTATGGGAATTGTATTCTTCCTTGATAACTCCTAAGTCCTAACATTGTTTGAATCTTTGACTAAATACTTATTTATTATCTCGTCTCTTGACACACCTAACATGTATATTTCTAATTTTTCAAATCTTTATAGTTTTATTTTTGCTATCTTTTTAATACTTTTAGTATGCATTTGTATTTATGATATTTAATCCAATCATTCATCTTCTCATATTTTAATATTTAAATTTAATTATTCTTCTGATGATGAATCATTTATTTAATTTATATGTCTAATCCCTTACTATTATTGTTGTACTTGTTATTATATCATCGTCGTCCTCATCATCATCTCATTCTTAAACCTCACCGCCTAGTTTTTTTATTGTTCTCTATCTTTTATTTTTCCCACTAAAGCTAATTGCTTATTTCCCTTATTTGCTGACATCTCACCTAAAGTTTTCATGTTGTTAGTGTTAGTTGCTGTCTAAAGCCTCTCACTCGCCTATAAAGTAAAATAATATAACATCCAAACACCACCGGCATATATTATTATACTAGTTAAAATCACGTGCTTATGTAAATTAAAATTATTGATTATATATTTATATAAATATAAATGTTAAAGTTTTCAATGATATTTTATGATAAAAAATTAAAAAAAAACATTTAAAAAAGTTATTACAAAACAAAACAAGAGAAATTTAAAATAAATAAATAAATAAAAAGAGTAGGAAAGACATCATCACAAAAAAAAACAAATTAATTTACCCAAATTTTTAGATAGTGTTATTAGGCAACTTCACTCTTATAATATAATTATAGACTAGATATATATATATATCATTTCTAAAATATTTCAATAAGAATGCAAACTGCATTATTGGTTTAATTATTTATCTATTTTCTCATTTAATCACTTTCTTTTTTCCATTCATCTACTTTGGTTGTTCCTATAATATTTCAGTTACTTTTATACTATCTGCAGCATTCAACTACTAAGAATTTAATTATGTATTTTTTGCTGGTTCATTTTTGTGACTATCTAATTATTTGACCATTTTAATAGATTATTATTGGCTTGATATTACTCACTGACATATCTTTAATATTCTCTACTTTAATTAATATGAGCTTAGCTCCTTTAAACATAAGTAAGTAGTAATTGATTACTATATCTTTTCTTACTATCCTCGTAGACAATTTCTACACTCTAATATCATTAAAAAAATTACCATGTCATCATTTTATATGATCTTCAAAACATTGTTGATAAGTACCTTGACTAATTTCATAAGACCAGCGCTAACTCATCTCATAACCAGTGCCTATGCCATCGCATACATATCACCTAATTCTCCTGGCCGCCCCCCACTCCATCAAAAAAAAAGTGCCATGTCGGTATGGCCCCCTTACACTCACCCACCATGTGTCGTCCCTAGGTTTTCATCAATATGTGTTAACACAAGCACACGACACATTTCCTTATATGTCTGTGTCGGATTTTTTTTGACAAATTGACGGTTTTTAGATCTAGTAGGTTCGGGATGGGCGGTTGCGGGCGGAATTCCCAAGCTTGGGTTCAAGACGCACGGCCCTAATTAGCAAAAATATATTAGTTATATAATTTGATTAATAATTTAGATGATAATTTATATGATGGTTAAAGATAATTAGGACCGGAGAGTCATATGATTTAGGTGATAATTTTATTAATAATTTAGATGATAATTCATATGATGGTAAAATATTATTAGGATTGGAAAGCATATTCTAATCCTTCTATATTTGAAAAGAGAAATTATATCATATAGTATATTTTAATAGAACTAATGAAATATATAGTAGGATTTTTGAAACATGATAAAGTATGATAAATTATAGTATATTTTAGATTTCTTTCTTAAAATAAAGGGTTAATTTCATTTTTAGCACATGTGGGATAAATTATATTAAAGATAGCACCATTTTTTTCCTTTATTTCTAGCACTGCCACATTATTTATGTGGGGCCCAACTGCATTTAATGAATGCCAAAAGTCAGGTTTACCCTCATCTCCTACCAGCCCAAGAGTCACTTTCCATCGCATATCCTAAAAAAAATTTCAAACCAACTTCCACAGTGTTTTGGAGATAGAAACTCCGATTCTAGATGGAGAAAGAGTTGCAACCGGCAGGTACCGCTCCATAACCACTTGGAAACAGTCCTAAACCACCACGAAAAGCCTTTTATAAACTACTTACAAGTGTGTTAACGTCGAAAATCTAAAAAAAAAAACTACCCATGTCGAAGCCCACGAAAATGCATGAGAAAAACACAACTCCGGAAAGGAGGTCTGTTCAAGTATCGGCTTCGGCATCTAAAAGCCCATTGGCTAAGGAAAAGTTGATTTTTGTTTTTACGTTGTAAAGTTTACGTTTTTAATATCTTTCAGCAATAATGTAAAGTTTTTATTGATTATGTAAAAAAAAGTTTTTATTTTTATATGTGTTTTTAATGAGATTCCAACTTTCTAAATGATTTGTTGAAAAAAATTTACTTAAAATACATAAAGTTAGTATTTTTATCTGATTTCCAGATGGTCATTTTTATTATGACTTGTTGGTCATAATGAAAATGACCAATTCTTAATAATTTTGAATGGTCATTTTTATTATGACTTGTTGGTTATAATGAAAATGACTCAGTTTTAAGTATTTTCAGATGATCATTTTCATTATGACTTTTTGGTCATAATAATAATTACTTAGTTTTATGTTATTTCCGGATGGTCATTTTTATTATGACCTGTTGGTCATAATAATAATTACTTACTTTTATGTCATTTTCGAATGGTTATAACTGTTATGACTGGGTGGTCATTTTCATTATGACATGTTGGTCATAATAATAATTACTCATTTTTATGTTATTTTCGGATGATCATAACAGTTATGACTGGATGATCATAACAGTTATGACCTCTCTCTCTATAGTAACGGTCATAACTGTTATGACCGGATGGTCATAACTGTTATGACCTCTCTCCCTATCGTGAATTAGAGCAACGATCATAATAGTTATGACCGAGTAGTCATAACATAACAGTTATGACTGGATGATCATAACAGTTATGACCTCTCTCTCTATAGTAACGGTCATAACTGTTATGACCGGATGGTCATAACTGTTATGACCTCTCTCCCTATCGTGAATTAGAGCAACGGTCATAATAGTTATGACCGAGTAGTCATAACAGTTATGACCTCTCTCCCTATAGTAACGGTTATAATGTTATGAAGGGATGATCATAACAGTTATGATCTCTCTTCCTATCGTGAACTAGAGTAACGGTCATAACAGTTATGACCATCCGAAAATAACATAAAAGTGAGTAATTATTATTATGACCAACAGGTCATAATGAAAATGACCATCCGAAAATAAATAAAACTGAGTCATTTTCATTATGACCAATAAGTCATAATAAAAATGACCATCCAAAATTATTAATAATTGGTCATTTTTATTATGACCAACAAGTCAAAATGAAAATGATCATCTAGAAATCAGATAAAAATACTAATTTTATGTATTTTAAGCAAATTTTTTTCAACAAATCATTTAGAAGTTGGAATCTAATCAAAAATACATATAAAAATGAAAACTTTTTTTATATAATCAATAAAAACTTTACATTCTTACTGAAAGATATTAAAAACGTAAACTTTATAAATATAAAAACAGAAATCAACTTTTCCTTGACCGATGGGCTTTTATATGCCGAAGCCGATACTCGGACATATCTCCTTTCCGTAGTTGTGTTTTTCTTAGGCATTTTCGTAGGCTTCGACATGGGTAGTTTTGTTAAAGATTTCTGACGTTAACACACTTACAAGCAGTCTATAAAAAGGCTTTTCATGGTGGTTTAGGACGGTTTCCGAGTGGTTATGGAGCAGTACCTGCCGGTTGCAACTCTTTCTCTTTCTAGAATCGGAGTTTCTCTCTCTAAAACACTGTAGAAGTTGGTTTAAAATTTTTTTTAGGACATGCGATGGAAAGTGACTCTTGGACTGGTGGAAGATGAGGGTAAACCTGACTTTTAGCATTCATTAAATACAGTTGGATCCATATAAATGATGTGACAGTGCTATAAATAAAGAGAAAAAAAAATGACGCCGTCTTTAATATAATTTATCTCATAAGTGCTAGAAATGAAATTAACCTTAAAATAAATCATATCTTTCCCCTTTTCTCCTCCCTCTTCTGTCTCCTCCCCTGATGTGTGTCTCCCTGCTGTGTCTCTCTCTTTCCATCGACCAAAAGGATCGCGCGCCGGCGGCGGGATCCCAAAGGCAATGAGACCGTTTTTCCCCTTTCTCCTCTCTCTCTTTCTTTCTCTCCCTTCCCCTGCTGTGTCTCTCTTTTCCCCACTCTCTCTCTCTCTCTCGTGTCGCCAACTGGAGATCACAACAGGACGGCGGATCTTGGTTGCGATGTTCTTTCGGCAACTAATCTCGGTCTCGATGTTTCTCCGGCGGTGAGGCGTCAATGGCCGATGCGATGTCTGTCTGGGATTGTTGTTCTTCGTCTAGGATTTGTTGATTTTTTTTTTTTGTTTGCAGGTTATCTTTGCTGGCTAAAGGATGTCGCGACCGTTCGGAGGAGATCACGACTTCCATCGCATTTCTTTTCCGGAAATGACAGATGGGAGACCGGTCTCCCTCTCCGGCGACATGGAGTGGCGGCGACGTTGCTGTCTGTTGCAGTAATTCTGGGCTTGGGTATTTGGGGGGTGGATGGCAAACCATTCATTTTCATCTCATTTCAAACTTTTTTTTGTCTTTTTTCTAAAAAGTTTTTGTCTTTTTTTCCAAAAAGTTTTTTGTCTTTTCTGAAAATTCAAAAAATTTTACTATTACAACTAAAATATTTCAACTCAAACTAACACACCAAACACCCCATTGGTTAGGGGTTGGTAATTTGGGGCTCATTTGGGGCTGTTTTGGGATTTTTGAAATTTTTAGGGTTATTTTGCAATAATTGTTAATTGTATGGATTTTGTAAATATAAAATGTTTTGGAAATACTTTTTAAATTATTTACTTGTAAATACATTTATTGACACCTTAGTAAATATATATTATCATGTTAATAATCAGATTTACATCATTAATTCTAATTTTATCTGGTAAATACAAAACTTGAAAAAGAAACTAAATATTTTGACTCACCCAGTAAAATAAATAGATATGTAAATCCATTTATTTCCTGTAAATATATTTAACATTCTGTCGTTGTGCTTGGGTGAGCAGCCAGAGTATAGGGTATTCTGACATGTTGGGTTAGGGATTGGGTTTTTGGGCTGATTTAGGATTTATGGGCTAACTTGTAATACTTATATTTGTGTGGGACTTTGTAAATAAAAATATTTTTGTTTGAGACAAAACTATTGGATTCGATATATTGTGAAATAATTGGATTTACTTTCTTAAACAAAAATAATTAGATTTATTAGTAAATAATATTTAAAAATATAAAAATTTACAAGAGATATAAACATTTACAAGTAAATAAATTTATTTACCCAACGGAAAACTTTAAAAGAAAAGCCTAACTTACTGGAAAAGGAGAAATAGGCATTTTTTAATTTTAATTTTAATTTTTTTTTTACCTACTCTATGCAATCTATGGAATAATAGACATTTTTTTAATTTTAAATTTTTAAAAATCAATTGTAAATAATAGAAAATGATAAATCCATTTACAAGGAAAATTCACATTTTAAAGAAAATAAAAAATTTTAGAATCATATCAACAAGATGAATTAAGAATCTAAAAAAGACATAGTAAATATTTGTATTTACATGAAAGTATCATGTTTACATGTAAATGTTAAATCAACGGAATGAATTAACAATGTAAAAATGACATGATAAATATGTATTGTAAATATCAAATTTATACGTAAATATGATTATTTCCTAGTAAATCTTGTATTTACTAATAAATAAGATTATTTACTAACCATTAGATTTTATATAATATTTACATGATTTTTTACAATCTTTTATTATTTTCTTAAAAACCTTTAATTTTTTAAAAATTCTAAGGATACCCGAAAACTAAACCCAAATCTACCTCAAAAAAAAAAAAAAAAAAACCCCCTAGATCTACAAGAATTCTAGATCTGAGCATTGTCGCCGCTGCCGCCACTTCCACGTTGCCAAAGAAGGAGACCAGACATCATGCAAAGCATTTAGAGTCCCGATTAACTGCGACGAGAGATCGTGAGTCTCTCGCCGTCAATCTCTTCTCCATCGTGAGATCGTGAGACACTGAAGCTCACTGGAACTCACGGACGAAGATGATGCTGTTACGATCTTGATCTGTAATGACCCTGCCTCTCTTTAGTATGATATTATTCATGTTGGGTCTCGAGCTTGCACGATTTTGCTCTTGGGTTCACCCCAAAAGACCTCATATCATTAATATGTGATATTCTTACTTATAAACTATCATATATATCAATTCTCAAGTAATGTGGAACTGTACAACTTATCATTTTCCTTTTAGGGACTAATGATTGTCATAATTACCCCTCTTTTTGGGACCCATCGTCCTCGTTGGCTGTACTTTCTGTTGGGTATAGGCTCTGATATCATTTGTAACGACTTGTACCTTCTTTTGGTATGATATTGTCATCTTTGAGCCTCTTACCTGCACGGTTTTGCTCTTGAGCTCATTCCAAAATGCCTCATATCATTTGAAGGTAGTCTCTTTACTTATGAACCATCACATATATATATTCTCAAGCGACGTGGGACTGCACAACTTATCTTTTTCCTTCTAGGAACTGACGACTGTCACACGATCTGTGCTTCCATCGTCGTTGGAGTTCTCACTGGTGAAGATATGTCGGTGATGATGGCTTTTGAGATCCAACATGCTTGTGATTTTGCCCAAATCGAGATCTCATTTGCAATTCCCACCATTGCAAGCAAGCTCTTGGTGGAAATTACGAAGCTCGTAGCGAAGGTTGTGTCTTCTAGTGATGGAGCAGAGTCATCATTGGCGACTACGACAATGAAGAAATGATATCAGGCGACTGTGACGGCGGATTTTGATCGGCAACAATGGTGTGAATTGCCGATGACGACTTTGCAAAGGTAAAGAGAGAAGAAAAGGTTGGTGATTTGGGGGTCAAGGGTATTTTTTGGTTTTTATCTTTTTAGTTTAATCTAATTATGCTATTTGGTTACAATATTTTGATTTCTGCTATTATTTTAAAGGACAATAGTCCAATATGCTATTTTGGTCTTTGGAATAACTTTTCTTAACCTCTCCAAAAGAGATCTGAAGCAGCGAACAAACTTCTTCAATTGATCTGCAATAAAAATAAACCAATCATTTGAGATACTGGGTTTGAATGTGTATTGTGATAATAAAATAACCTAGAAAGGTTTTTCTTTTTAATTTATCTTAAAAATGTAATTTTTAACATAAGAGGGGTTAATTTGAAATTTCACTCGTTTTTATAATCTCATTACTTATTAGCTTGACATGTGGCAATTTCTGTTAACAAATCTAACAGACGGGGGAAATTTGTTAATGTTTCAAAATTGAGTGAGAACAGATGTTAAAAATTAAAGTTTAGGAGGCATTTTGTGAAAGATTCCAAAGTTTAGGGGAAAAATATGAAATTTGTCCCAAAAAATAAAAAAAAAAAAAACTAACTACATAGCTCATATTTATTATCTTGTTGTCCTAATATTACAACTTTTAGTTTAATTGTGATTGATAACAATGTAAAAATATTTGCAAATCAATTATTTTTTAAATTCAAAAATGTAATTAGAAAAATGGTATATAAGTAAATTTATAATAACTCATACTCATTATGAGTTTAAGTAAACACATAAATAAAATTCGTAATGATTTTGATTTCAAATTATAAAGGCTAAGCAAATAGTTTATTTGAAATCCAAATCATATATTTGAATCCTACCAATTATGGTTATGTATCAATAAACTCATAATCTAAATAAATTTGAATTAACATAAGTAAAAATAAAACATAATGTGTTAAAAAATAATACATATTATTTTATTAGAATAAGAACTAAAATTTTTTTTTTTACCTATTTTAAAAAGTTAATAGTTATTAAGATAATATACAACATTAGATAAATTAAATAGATGGAGCATTTTGACACAGATATTAAAAATTATGAGTATTTTATCACAAATCAAAAATCAGGGGTGCAATATGACATAAATATTATAGATCAAGGTGTGTTTTGACACAAATACAAAGATAATGAGGTTATTTTGACACAAAAACAAAGATCCAGGAGACATTTTGACTTTAAAAAATATCGAAAAAACTAACATAAATTAATGGAAAAGGCAACTTGATACATGTGTTAAATTTCATGAAGGTATAAAAGTTATATTTCATAATTTGAGAGACATATTGTCAGTAGTGACAGTTCAAGGGAATTTAAGATTTTTTTTTTCTATCTGATTACCTTGCTATTTTACTTTAATTTCCTTTCCAATTTTTCAGAAAAAGAAAGTCATTCGCCAAAAAAACAAAATGACCGTAATGCTAAAAGTCATCCTTCAAGTCATTTGCTTTCTACAAAAAAAAAAAAAAAAAAAAAAACGAACAAACTTTCGTCAAGTCAACTCACATTAATCTTCTGTAATTTTCAACCACACACAAAGCTCACTGATGTGTCGTCTAATCACATCCGAAACTGAGTAAACCATGGACTTAGCTTCATCGTCTTCCTCGCCATCATCGAGTGCGTGGACTTACGACGTGTTCTTCAGTTTCAGAGGCGAAGATACCCGCAAGACCTTCACCGGCCACCTCTACGCCGCCTTGAAGGACGCCGGAGTCAACGCCTTCATCGACGATGCCGAACTCCAGAGAGGCGAAAACATTACGTCGGAGCTTGTTCGAGCCATCCGAGGTTCTAGGATCTCCATTGTCGTTTTCTCCACAAACTATGCGGGTTCCAGTTGGTGCCTCGAAGAGCTGGTGAAGATCATGGAGTGCAGACGAACAGTTCGGCAAATGGTGTTCCCCGTTTTCTATGATGTGGATCCGTCGGACGTCAGGAGACAGACGGGTGTTCTCTCTGAATCTTTTGAGAAACATGAAAAGAGGTTCAGCTTCGATATAGACAAAGTACTTCGGTGGAAGGTTGCTCTTGCTGAGGTTGCAAATCTGTCTGGCTGGGATCTTAGAAACACGGCTGATGGGTATTTATTTATCTGTTTCTGCCCTTCTCTCTCTCTCTCTCTCTCTCTTTTTCTCTTGACCTATGGTTTTATTTTTGTTTCCGAGCTATAATGTTGTTGAAAGAATCCGAGAACGCCAATAGCCCTTTTTTTTTTCTTTTGGGGGGGGGGGGGGGGGGGGGGGGGGGTTGTGTGGGAGGCGGGATTCTAACCTTGCACCCTGTAATAGAGAGAATTACGGTTACAATATATCCCTTGTATCCACTTATTAACATTTCAAGCAAATAATTAGTACATTGAAAAACTTCAACATTTTCAGCAAAGGAAAGTTAGATAAACTTCAACATAAACCCAAGATAACTCTGTTTATCTATATTTATTTCTGCTTCCTTCTTTTTTTTTTTTTTAAACTGCATTGATGCGTAGGTTGAATATTTTAAGTTTTGACTTACCCTTTCAATGGATTTTTTGTCCAAACACTTCACGTATTATATATATATATTTGTCTACTTAAGATTTTTTTTTTTTTTTTTCACAATATTTATTCTTGCAAAAACATCTATAATAATCCGTGTAGGTTTTATCTTCTACATTACCTCGTAGTTCTCTTGTGGAATGATTTTTCACTTCCCTTCAATTTGAAAATATATTTCAGGCATGAAGCAAAGTTCATAAAGAAAATCACTGAAGAGGTTGTGAGGCAATTGCAAAACGCATACTTGTTTGTAGCCCTCTATCCTATTGGAATAGATTCTCGATTGCAGGATTTGACTTCCAAATTAGGTAATGGCTTTGGCGAAAAGGTTTGCATGGTAGGAATTTTGGGAATGGGTGGAATGGGTAAGACAACCATTGCCAAAGCCATTTATAACAAATTGTATGATAGCTTTGAAGGTAGAAGTTTTCTTGCAAATGTTAGAGAGATATGGAACCGACCCAATTGTAAGGTTTCTTTGCAGGAACAACTTTTATCTGATGTCTTAAAGAAAAAAGTGAAGTTGAGTAATCCTGATAGAGGAATCATGGAGATCAAAGAAAGACTTTGTCGGATAAGGATACTTGTTGTTGTTGATGATGTAGATGATGTTGACCAACTAAACGTTGTAGCTAGAAGTCGTGATTGGTTTGGTTCTGGAAGTATTATCATTATAACGACAAGGGATCGGCAATTATTGAAGCAGCTTGAAGTGGATACTACATATATGGCTGAAAAGATGAGCGATACTGAATCTCTCGAGCTTTTTTGTTGGCATGCCTTCAGAAGAAGTTGCCCCGATCAAGACTATGTTCAATTTTCAAGCAATGTCACTGCTTACTGCGGAGGCCTGCCACTAGCTTTGGAGGTTTTAGGTTCCTTTCTCTTTGGCAGGAGCAAAGCAGAGTGGAGAAGTGCGTTGCAAAAATTAGAGAGGATTCCTCACGACAAAATTCAAGAAAAACTTAAAATAAGTTATGATGGATTAACCGATGAGACAGTACAAGATATATTCCTTGATATCTCTTGTTTCTTTATTGGTATGGATAGGAGCTATGTTCTGCAAATCTTGGATGGATGTGGGTTTTATCCAGAAATTGGGATCAATGTCCTACTTCAACGATGCCTTGCGACTATAAATGAAGAAAACAAAATTATGATGCATGGTTTGCTCCGAGATATGGGAAGATATATTGTTCAAAAAGAATCTCTCAAACCTGGGAAAAGGAGTAGATTGTGGCATCTCAATGATGTATTTTATGTGTTGGAAAACAAGACAGTAAGAGCCTTTTCAGTCACTATTGGTAACCTATAATGAAATAAAACACATTTAGCTCATTTGTTCCATACGCAAACACACAAGTGCTGAGAGTATCATGTATCTATTTTGTGAATTGATTAGCTTTCTTGTTTTTTGCTCATAAGTAATATAAATTACTTTTGATCTGAAAAAAATGGCATTCATACATCCTGAGTATGAATTATCATTCTGTGTTGCAACATAGTTTCTTATTAAAGCTTCATGTGTGTTCTCAGGGAACTGAAAATATTGAAGGACTCTTTCTAAAACCGGAAAAACATAGAAAAGTTAGTTTCAGCACAGAAGCATTTGCAAATATGCAAAGACTTAGATTGCTCTAGTTCCATTATGTGCAACTCGATGGAAGCTACTGTAGATGCAGGGATTCTACAGTCAAAATTTTAACAGAAATTAGTAAGATTAAACGGAATAAACAGTAGATTGGGCCCCTGACAATCATTGATGAAATTCATAAAGCAAACAAAAGAATTGAAATACTCATGTCATAAAATGAAATATTAAATCAAAGGATAAAATCAGAAATAAACAGTAAATTGATGAATACCAAGATGTAAAGAGGTTCGCCCAACGAAGGTGCTACGTCCTCTGAGAGAGTAATTCTGTATTAATGAAGGTTTCTCAATACAAGAATGATTTCTGGAGATATTTCAGCAGAGTAACAGTATGTTTTAGACAAAGGTTTTTTTTTCGATCCCTTCTGAAGGAGGGGTCTTCCTCTATTTATAGAGGAAGAAGCATGGTCTGAACCCGAAGTTCTCGGCGAACGGTTATTGTTTCTGTTTACTGAGACACGTGTCAGAAGGTCAATCGTGCAGTTGACTAGGGAGTTACTAAATGAAATCGTGGGCTTAACGGTTGAATTATGACACTCATAGGGTCGTTAATTATTATGAACAATCTGACATATCACCAATGAATATGGGCCTGATGATCGAGGGTGGTTTCCCTTGAAATCTTCTGTTAAAATCGAAAATCGAACGATGAACGATGGATAAAGGCGAAGTTTTATTTCGGCCCAAACATCATTCATAGCTTGATTGTTTGCTTACTGCTCGTTATGATCGTGTCCCGTTCGACGTTCGATCATATGTGGTCAGTTGTATGATAGTTTGAGTTTGCAAGATAGATTGGGTCCAGCCCACTTAATCGAAAGATGGACAATTACTAAAGAATAAGTCCATATTTTGGGTCTGGCCCAAATATAATTTACCAGAGAGTTGATTGTCCGTTTAACTTACGTTCGCAAGTTAACGGTAAAATGGGAAGACGAAGTCTAACCCCAACAGATAGCCCCCCACTCTATCGAGTGATGGATCCTCGATAGAGTGTTTGAGTAACGATGATGCTATGATGCCAGTCTCTGATGTTATTAGATTTTTGAAATCCGAAAAAGCTGTCATCATTTAATAGAACGCATTGATTCCAATAAAGAGGGAATCGTGTGGTACACGTGGCGTGTAATGAATGGGTGTCTTGAAACGACATCTCCGTTTTTCGGAATTCGAAGACGAAGTAGATAGCCCCCCACTCTATCGAGTGATGGATCCTCGATAGAGTGTTTGAGTAACGATGATGCTATGATGCCAGTCTCTGATGTTATTAGATTTTTGAAATCCGAAAAAGCTGTCATCATTTAATGGAACGCATTGATTCCAGTAAAGAGGGAATTGTGTGGTACACGTGGCGTGTAATGAATGGGTGTCTTGAAACGACATCTCCGTTTTTCGGAATTCGAACCGTTGCAATGGTACGAATCATTAAGATGGTTCGCACGAAAGAGGGAATGCGAACGGTTTTGAAATTTGCACCGTCCGATTAGACATCATCAGGAGATTAGAATTGTCTGATGAGCTCCTCGAACTTATATAACTCTTCGTATTCTCCACTTCATCTACAACTCGCGTTTGGAGCATTTCGAATTTTCAGAATCGAGAGTTTCTTCAAGAACTTCATTTCCAGGCAAGATCTCTTTTCTTCTTCTTTTCCTCCTCTTTGCGTAATTTTTGGCTTTAACAAAGTGTTTTTCGCTCTACTTTTGAATCTTTTTGGTTGTTTTTCCTGCATTTCTTTAGAGTGAGTGATCTGGTTGAGAGATTCTTGGTGAGGTTTTCTGGGTTTTTCTTCGGGTTTTAGCTTACTGTTCTTCGTATTGATCTTCGGAATCGAAAGATTTTTCGACTGGATAAGACCGTAGATCCAAAAATTTACCTTTGTTTGTCCAAAACTCTGTTTGAGAATCAACGAACAAAGAAAAGCAAGTCATCGAAGATGTTGATGTGGAATGGACGAGCACTGACTTTAGCGATAGCAGTTTAGATGACGAAGAATTGGCTGAAGCTCTTCGCCGTTCGAAGTTCGATAATGAATTTTCCCAAAACCAAAACGGTGCTGAGACGAGTGGTGCAGGACAAGAGAGGAACCGGCCAGCGACGACGTCAGGAGCTAGAATCTTATCCATTCCTTCCATCGCTCGATTAACCAAAGCACCACGACGTTTAAGTTCGAAATCGTTTCTCCGAATATCGAACCCTCGATCTGTTCTAACAGAGGATGACTTGTCAGAAATTAGAGGCAGATATGGTTTTCCAAACAAAGTTCAGCTTCGTTTGCCTTTTCCGAATGAGCGAGCAGACACCGTGTCTGAAGGGTGGATCTGTATGTACACAATTTACTTTAAGTGCGGGCTTCGACTTCCACTTCCCCCACTCCTTGTTCAGACGATGCATCACTACCAATTGGCAATTCCTCAACTGATGCCGAACGGTATGAAAGTCTTCCTAGGATTAATAGTATTAGCCGATGAATTGAAAGTCAAACTATCAGTAGATGACTTTCTTGCTATGTACTATCCTCAGGAAAACGCGAAGGATCATGGAAAGTTCTCCATGTATCCGAGGAGGAAAAAGCAGGTAGTGGGCGAGATGAAGAACGCCGATCGTTATTGGCAAGACCACTACTTCTTCATGCATGTGAACGAGCGGTCGATGGGGGGACTCGCCAATGCTTTCTACCCTTTATGAGGGACTCTTCGTAAGTATCGAACGAAGAATAAAAAGGCCGAAAGTATTTTGACTTGTATCGAAGTTTAATGTTTGTTTATCCTTTTTGCAGGCAAAGAACTAAAGAAACCCCCACCAAAAGCCCTTATTTTCGAAGAGAAGCTCAACGAATGCTTGCTCTGTTGAATCGAGAGTGGGACGAAATCAACACTCCCAGTAGATTCAGAGCATCGAGTCTTTGGAAGGAGTTTGTTGAAATTCTAATAGGTAAGATTCAGCGCCTCCTTTCTTGGGTTGATTGGCCGTTCGTGATCAGGGGAGTGTTAAGGAGACTCTTTGGCACTCCACTTTTCATCGAACCGTTAACTGACAAAGAAGCTTTGATTGCAGAATCTGCTTTAGACAGGATGGACGTTAAACTTCCAACATCAAAGGAGATTTTTGCTAAGAGGAGGTCTGCGACAAAGGCAGCGAAGAAAGCTGACGAGGCAGCCGCGGCCGAAAAAAATAAACAAGTCAATGAACCTACCCCCTTCCCAATATTAGAATCATCCCCAGAACCTCCAGTGAAGCCTGAGGAACCTCCTGCCAAGAAAAGAAAGGTGGTCAAGAAAGTGAAGAGGAAGATTCCTGCTAGAAGAAGCAAGGCGTCAAAGGTTGCGACCCCAGAGCCAGAGGTCGAAACTGTGGCTAGATCGAAGGGAAAAAGAACAAGTCGAGCCAAGGGCTATTTCTGGGGAAAAAGAGCGAATCGGACTAGATTTACCTCCGGACGTGAGCTTCCTTGATGACAAGAAGGCGAGTGTTGTGTTCATGCGTCAGCTTCTTTCTGAAGCAGATGCAAATAAAATAAACAAAGGTCGAGTTCGGAACCATCTTGATGATTTGCTTTGGGATGGTCTTAAGGTAAAAACTTCGAACTCGTGAGTGTCAAATGTGTGAGCATTAAATTTTGTAAATTTTTGACTTGGTTTTTGTTTTGCAAACCAACATTCGAGCGATGGATTATTTTATCGAACAACTGATAAAGTTGTCGAACAGCAATCTCAGATTAAAGAGCTCGAGAAGCAAAATCAGGAATACGAAGAACGATTGCAGAATATCGAGCGCAACTATGAAGATAGATTGCTGTCAATCGAGCATAATTTCTAGAGCATTAAAGCGAGCGCCGAAGGCTTGATGTCTGATCTTCAGAATACAATAAAGACGTCAAAAGAAGGGGTGGAGATGATGCAAGTCATTGTGAACCGATTTGACGAAGCTCAAGCCAAAATCAAGGTTCTCGAGTCTGAGAAAGTTGCCCTCGAGTCTGAGAAAGTTGCCCTCTCTGATGAAGAGGCTTCGCTCGTCGAGAGGGTATTAAGCATTCACGAAGAATCAACTGTCAGGGCTCGATATGAGCTTTTAAAGGAATACAAGCAAGGTCTCCTGGTTGAAGCTGATGTTGATGAGGAGATCAAAATTTTCGAGCAATTAGAAGGAGCTGAAGCTTCAGCATCCGTTCCTAAACCAACATCAATTCAGCAGGAGAATGCGAACGACGAGCCCCCAATTGGAGAGGACCCCATTGAAGACCGCGATGTGCGGAAGTAAATTTTTGTAATAGTTTGTGTAGTCATTCTTGTAGTTATTGAAACATTTATATAAATTTAGATTTTAATGAAGACTGAATTTTATCTTCATGTTTTGAATTCGCACATTAATTGATTCTGCATGTATGTTTGAATGCCAAATGATAATTTGAACGTCGAATGATGATCCAAATATTGAAGTAGGATCTAGCGATCGTGAACCTATTTAAGGTAGTCAAGCATCGAATCCAAGAATGTGTTTGATTAATACAAGGAGCTGAACTCATTCAAGTGTGATGAGATGCCTAAGTACCCAGAGTTTAGGGATCAAGCCATTCGTAGTTCAATTTAACAGAGAATTTGTAATTTTTATGACTGGACTCTTATAAGCGTACACGAGCTGCCTACGTACCCAGTATTTTGGAATCAAGTCGAACGTAGTTCAGGCCTCGGAAGGCAAAACAAAGAATTGTAGTAGGCTCAAACCTACAGGATCGAACGCTCACTACAAAGGATCTAGCCTTTACAAAAAAATCGCTTAGAAAATTGCAAAATTAACAGATTACAAAAATTTACTTAAGTTAGAAAAAGAAAATGATGGATAAAATTTCACAAGTAATACTTGCGAAGGCGATGAGAATTCCAGCTGCGAAGGAGTTCAACTCAATTGATTGTTTCGAGACGATAAACGCCTGGTCGAATAACCTTCAGGATCCTGTAAGGACCTTCCCAGTTTGCTCCCAGCTTTCCAGCGTTTGGCTCGATAGTGTTATGGAATACTTTACGAAGAACGAGATCTCCTTCGTTAAAGGTCCTCGGTCGAACCTTCGAATTGTAGTACCTGACTACTGACTGTTGATAGTTCGCCATACGAATCAGTGCCTGATCTCATCGTTCGTCAAGAACATCCAGACTGTCATTGAGCATCTCTTGATTCTGATTCTCATTTTCAAAGGCCAACTGAAGCCGAAGTGTAGGGACTCATATTTCTGCTAGGATAACAGCTTCTGCACCGAAGGTTAACGAAAATGGAGATTCGCCGTTTGCTCTTCTTGGGGTAGTTCTGTATGCCCAAAGTACACTATGCAGTTCGTCTGCCCATCGTCCCTTTCGAGTTTCAAGCTTCTTCTTCAAATTCTGAACGATCGTTTTGTTTGTTGCTTCAGCTTGCCCATTCCCCTGAGGATACCTTGGGGTAGAAAAGCTAAGCTCGATGTTCCAGTTGTGGTAGAATTTTCTGAAGTTGCCCGGAATGAACTGGAGCCATTATCTGTTACGATCGCTTGGGGCACACCAAACCTGCAAATGATGTTCTTCCAAACAAACCCTTCGACGTCCAAATCTTTGACATCAGCAAATACCTCTACTTCCACCCACTCAGTGAAATAATCGGTGAGCATAAGCAGGTATTTGCGTTGACCACTTGCTCTCGGTAATGGGCCCACAATATCCATTGAGTACTTCATGAACGGATAAGGTGCTGCAATGCTCGATAGTCGTTCTGCTGGCTGATGGAATACTGGGGAATGTCTTTGGCATTTATCGCACCGTTTGACAAAGTCTTCACTGTCTTGAAACATTGTAGGCCAATAATAGCCCTGTCGCTTGACTTTGTTGCATAAAGACCGTCCGCCCGGATGGTTTCCACATTCTCCTTCGTGAACTTCCTTCAGAACGTAAGTAGCTTTCTTTTTATCGAGACATCGAGCATAAGGCCATTAAACGAACGTCGGTAGAGGTCCTCATTGATCAATGAAAATCTAGCAGCTTTAGTCTTGAGCTTCCGAGCTTCCTGCTTATCGTCTGGTAGAATTCTATCCTTCAAGTATACTGTGATGGGCATTCGCTAGTCTCTAGTGGCTTCTACTTCAACGATTATGGATTCAATCTGAATGCTTGGTTCTTCGATGTATCCGATTGGGATGCTTCGACGTATTTTGGGTTCTGACGTTGATCCGAAAGAAGCCAAGGCGTCCGCTTGCGTGTTATGATTTCTCGACACTTGTTGTATTGAGAATTCTTCGAACTGCTGCAAAAGCAAATGAACTACGTTCAAATAAGCTTCCATCCTCGTATCCTTGGCTATGAATTCTCCCAACACCTGGTTCACAACGAGTTGTGAGTTGCTATGAATCTTCAAATGTCGAGCCCCCAGTGCTCCGGCTAATCGTAGCCCAGCAATTAAGGCTTCGTACTCAGCTTCATTGTTCGAAGCTTTGAATCCCAATCTGAATGATTGCTCGATCATCTCGCCATTAGGGGACTGGCAAATTACTCCTACTCCTGATCCTTTAATATTTGATGCTCCGTCCACCATGAGTGTTCAGTAGCATTCTACTTGAGTTTTTGGCGTGAAAGAATCAGGAGTGAGTTCAGCTACAAAATCAGCAAGTACTTGCGATTTAAGACTGGTTCGAACCCGGTATTCGATGTCGAATTCGCTTAACTCGACTGCCCATTTTGTTAATCGTCCAGAGAGATTTGGACTATGAAGAATGGCTCGTAAGGGATAGGTTGACAATACGACGATCGAATGTGATTGGAAATATGGCCTCAACTTTCTTGCAGCGGTTACGAGCGCAAAGGCTAATTTCTCAACCACCAGGTACCTTGTCTCCGCATCAAGCAATGACTTGCTAACATAGTAGACTGGCTATTCACCGTTCGAATCTCGTACTAGAACGGCGCTGACTGCAACTTCAGTGACTGAAAGATAAAGGAGCAAACTTTCTCATGTCTGTGGTTTGGCTAAAACTGGAGGGGTGGACAAATACTTTTTCAACTCCTCAAAGGCCTGTTGGCATTATTCGTTCCATTCAAACTTCTTGTTCCCTTTGAGTAGCTTGAAAAATGGCTGGCACTTATCGGTCAAGCGAGAGATAAATCTGTTCAGAGCTGCTATTTGTCCAGTCAACTTCTGGATCTTCCGCTTGTTCTTTGGTGAAGGCATGTTCGTTATCGCTCGTATCTGGTCTGGGTTCGCTTCAATGCCTCGCTGCATCACAATGTAACCTAAGAACTTACCAGACGAAACACCGAATGAACATTTGGAGGGGTTCAAACGCATGTTATGTTGTCTGAGTACCGAGAAACATTCTGATAGGTGTTCGATGTGATCAGTAGCCTTCAATGATTTGACCAGCATATCGTCTATGTATACCTCCATCGTTCAACCGAGTTGATCAGCGAACATTACGTTGACAAGTCTCTGGTAAGTGGCTCATGCATTCTTTAATCCGAAAGGCATCACTTTGTAGCAGTAATTTCCCCTTTCCGTGATAAAAGCTGTCTTCTCCTAATCGTCAGGATGCATGAGGATCTGGTTGTATCCGAAAAATGCGTCCATGAACGAGAGCAATTCATGTCCCGCGGTAGCATCAACCAAACGATCGATATGAGGAAGGGGAAAACTGTTTTTTGGGCAAGCCTTGTTCAAATCTGTAAAGTCAATACAGACTTGCCACTTTCCATTCTTCTTTTTGACTATAACAACGTTCGCTAGCCAGTCCGGGTATTATACCTCCTTTCTGAATCCAGCCTTGATTAACTTTCGTACTTCATCGTTGACGATCTTGTTCCACTCAATACCGAGTTTTCTTCGTTTTTGCTTGACAGGGTTGTAGCTTGGATCGACGTTCAGTCGATGTGTTGTTACTTCTGGATCAATGTCTGGCATGTCTTTGTGTGACCAAGCGAAGCAATCTTGGTTGCTCCGAAGAAAAATCAGTAACTGGTTGCGCATAGTGTCTCCGAGCAGAGAGCCTATGTTGACGACTCGGTCTGGTTGGGCTCGGTCTAATTGAATCTCATCCAATTGCTCTACGTCTGGCTGGACTTGACCGCTCGAATTCCCCTTTTCTTCTAACTGCTATAATCCATCGGTTCTCTTCATTTTTAGCGAATGGAGGTAACAAGTCCGAGCTACCTCCTGGTTTCCCTTTATCTCCTTCACTCCCCTCTTTGTTGGAAATCTGATTCGTTGATGATAAGTGGATGGAACAGCCTTCATGACGTGAATCCATGGCCTACCAAGAATAATATTGTAGGCGAATGCAATCTAAAACTAAAAAGGTGGTTAATTTATTTACTCCCTCAGCAAACACAGGGAGCTTGATTTTTCCAACTGCCATCGTTGACTCTCCATTAAATCTGGTCAAAACGGTCGTCGAATTCTCGATCTCTGATTCGGATAATTTCATTTCTCTCAAAGTCGAGAGAAAAAGAACATCTGCAGAGCTTCCATTGTCAACGAGAATCCTTCCAACTTCGCAGTTTGATACATTCAACGTTAGGACCAACGCATCATCATGAGGTCTGCTTAAACTGGTGGCCTCGTAACTGTGAAAGCTGATGGAGTGTTCGACGGGATCATCGGGCAGCGTTGTCGCGATTGGCTGGGTTGCTTTCCTTCGATGGGACTTGACAGCAGTTACAGTATCTCGACTATAAATCGAGCCTCCGCAAATGACTTCGATTGTCTTCCGAATTGGTGGAGGTGAAGGCGTGTCTTCTATCTGCTGTACAACCCTTCGTTCCTTAGCCTCGTTGCCCAGGCCATATGTTTCTCTGCCTTTGTCTGTCAGGAACTCCTAAAGGTAGCCATTCTTCAGCAACTCTGTCACTTCTGCTCTCAGTGCCCTACAGTCAATGGTGTGATGACCGTGATCTCTATGGAACTCACAATATTTGCTTGTGTCTGTGGCTGGGTTCTCCGGTAGCTTCTTCGGCCATGTAACGAAGTCCTGCCGTTTGAGATGAGCGATGAGTTCCGAGGGACTTATGCCAAGGGCATACTTTGGTGGTGAAAGTGGACGCTTGTGATCACGCCATGTTGCTCGTTCAGTACGGCGTTCTGCTCGTCGTGACGGACCTGGGCGCTCGCGTCGGAATGTCTTCTCTCGATCTTCACGCGCCTTTGCCACCTCTTCCCTCGTTCGAGCCAAGTCTCGCTCGATTCGTTCGTTCTCCCCCTCTAGTTCGATAAAACACTTCGCTCGATGTAAGGCATCTTGGATCGTTGGAGGGTATCTGGCACAGATCTCATTCTTAAACAAAAATCTATGCCTTAAACCCTTCTTCAGAGCCTCCCTAGCAATCCCATCATCTAAGCCAGAGATCTCTGAAATTGCCTTGCTAAAGTGCTTGATGTACGCGCGAAGTGACTCCTGTGGACCTTGGACGACACTCCACAGATCCTTTGTCGTCTTTCCGGATCTAATGTGGACAGAGTAACTCTTCATGAATTCGAGAGACAGTTCATCGAACGAGTCAATAGACTCAGGAGGAAGATTACAGAACCATCTCAGTGCTGCTCCCTTCAAGCTTTGGGCAAATAACTTACACATCATGTCATTAAGTATTCCTGTTGGAATGTTTGTTGACTATACAACGTGCTTGTATTGCAATAAATGGTCGTGTGGGTCTGACATTCCGTCGAACTTCGGGAACGAAACGCTGCTGAACTTGGGAGTGATGGTGTTGGTAATACGGCTGGAGAGTAGTGTTTCTCGGACTCCACGAGCGAGGTCGTCGAATCCTGGGGTGGACGTGGTGACTCGGTGTATTTGCGAAGAGAAACATTGTTCCATCTGGGCTTCCAACGTTCTCCATTCCTCAGCCATAATGCTTCTCATCATGTCTTCAACGTCCATTGTCCCTTGTGGAATGGGACCATCTGGGGACGGTGGTAAATCGGGCGTCGAACGCCGGATAGGAGTGTTGCAATGTCTGGGATCTAACTCTCTTGTTCGATGTTGCTGTTGCTGTTGCTGTTGTTGTTGTTGTTGTTGTTGGTACTGCTGGTACTGGTGTTGCGGTGCTGATACGGCTGATGCTGCTGTGGCCGCTGTGCTTGCCTTTCGTCCGCTGCGGTTGTGTTCCATGGCGTGGTCAAAGGCTACATTGGAGCCACGGGGCTGTGTGCAATATTCCTCGTCCCTTAAGGATAGTATGGGGTGGTTTGCTGCCAGCCCCCACTGTTCGGACCTCGAGGATGCTGGAACGCGGATGTTTGCCAGCCCCCAGTGTTCGCCACTGTCGAGTACCCGTAGTATGGGTAATAAGACAAATAGGCGGCTTGAGAGTTGATGGACATCAACTGGTACTTGAGAATCTGGTTCTCTGCAGCAATGCTCTCCATTTGACTTTGCTGGTTGTCATGTTTCTTGGTTAACTCTTCAACCAATCGCGTCAGATTAGCAACCTGTGAATTTGCATCCGAGGTTGAAGCTTCCTGATGACCAACTGGGCTTCCCTGGGGAAGTTCTTCTTGGTGTTCATGTTCTGCTGCGATTGTCGCTTTACGAATTTCCGAAGTAAGATGGCCAAGGGCCCCACGGTGGGCGCCAAACTGTAGATGCGAGGATTCTACAGTCAAAATTTTAACAGAAATTAGTAAGATTAAACGGAATAAACAGTAGATTGGGCCCCTGACAATCGTTGATGAAATTCATAAAGCAAACAAAAGAACTGAAATACTCATGTCATAAAATGAAATATTAAATCAAAGGATAAAATCAGAAATAAACAGTAAATTAATGAACACCAAGATGTAAAGAGGTTCGCCCAACGAAGATGCTACGTCCTCTGAGAGAGTAATTCTGTATTAATGAAGGTTTCTCAATACAATAATGATTTCTGGAGATATTTCAGCAGAGTAACAGTATGTTTTAGACAAAGGTTTTTTTTTTCGATCCCTTCTGAAGGAGGGGTCTTCCTCTATTTATAGAGAAAGAAGCATGGTCTGAACCTGAAGTTCTCGGCGAACGGTTATTGTTTCTGTTTACTGGGACACGTGTCAGAAGGTCAATCGTGCAGTTGACTAGGCAGTTACTAAATGAAATCGTGGGCTCAACGGTTGAATTATGACACTCATAGGGTCGTTAATTATTACGAACAATCTGACATGTCACCAATGAATATGGGCCTGATGATCGAGGGTGGTTTCCCTTGAAATCTTCTGTTAAAATCAAAAATCGAACGATGAACGATGGATAAAGGCGAAGTTTTATTTCGGCCCAAACATCGTTCGTAGCTTGATTGTTTGCTTACTGCTCGTTATGATCATGTCCCGTTCGACGTTCGATCATATGTGATCAGTTGTATGATAATTCGAGTTTGCAAGATAGATTGGATCCGGCCCACTTAATCGAAAGAAGGACAATTACTAAAAAATAAGTCCATATTTTGGGTCTGGCCTAAATATAATTTACCAAAGAGTTGATTGTCTGTTAAATTACGTTCGCAAGTTAACAGTAAAATGGGAAGACGAAGTCTAACCCCAATAGCTACAAGTCCTTTCTAAAGAGCTAAGATGGCTTTGTTGGCATGAGTTCCCAATAAAGTTCCTTCCAACTGATTTTAATCTACAAAATCTTGCTGCTTTAGACTTGAAATATAGCAATCTGAAACAAGTTTGGAAGGATCCTAAGGTATGATGAAATGAAAATTTTTTATCAGTTCTTTAATTGTTCTTTACCCTTCAATTTCAAGTTTGTCTATACGTTCTGATTTGTAA
Organism: Ficus microcarpa; assembly: GCA_025413485.1. Classification (NCBI taxonomy): domain Eukaryota; kingdom Viridiplantae; phylum Streptophyta; class Magnoliopsida; order Rosales; family Moraceae; genus Ficus; species Ficus microcarpa. The sequence goes on along the minus strand of CM046382.1, from coordinate 2,955,685 downwards.
TGCTTGCACACATGCATATGTATGAATGTCGGTATATAACTTACATTGGATGCATGTATTGCTCTAACTGACCGCTTAATGATTTATGTTTTTCCCCCTTAACGTTTTTCGATGGTCCTCTGCAGGTGCTCGAGAATTTGAAGATTCTTAACGTTAGCCATTCTCACTTCCTAAGAAGGACTCCAGACTTTTCAAAGCTCCCTAACCTTAGCAGATTAATACTCAAGGATTGTCGGAGTTTATATGAGGTTCATCATTCAATAGGACAGCTGTGCAAGCTTGTTTTGGTAAATTTGAAAGACTGCAAAATTCTCAAGAACCTTCCAAAAAATTTCTACAAGTTAAAGTCACTTGAAACTCTTGTCCTTTCTGGGTGTTCACAGTTTGATTATTTGGATGAAGACATAGGGGAAATGCTGTCACTGACAACTCTCAATGCAGACAACACTGATATAAGAAATGTACCATTCACCATAGTACGATTGAGAACCTCAAACACCTATCTTTATGTGGCTTGAAAGCATCACCTTCTAAGCCATTTTCTTCATTCATCTGGTCTTGGTTAATGGGAAGAAAGAGTCCAAATACGAAAAGTTTGTTGCTTCCTTCCTTTCAAGGCCTGTCCTCTTTAACAACATTATGTCTCTCGGGCTGCAATTTAACAGATGATGCAATTCCCAAGGACATTGGGACCAGCTTACCTTCGATGGTGACTTTAAAACTACAAAATAACAATTTTAGTAGTTTACCACCAAGCCTTGGCCACCTTCCGAATCTTAAAAACCTTTGGTTAGACAATTGCTCAATGCTTCAATCGATTCCAAATTTACCAGCAAGTTTGAAGGCCTTCTATGCAACAAACTGCACTTTATTGGAAAACATTCCCAACATATCAAAACTGTCAAATATGCAAACCTTGTCCCTTGCCAATTGCCATAAACTTGTTGATCACCCGGGCTTGGATAATCTATTGAAGTCAATAATAGCCTCTAATATGGAAAGGTGCAACAGTATTTCTACTTCTTTTGAAGATAGCATCTTACAGGTTATCCCTCTTCCTCACTCTCTTTTTCCCACCTATCACCAACCACACAATCACTTTGTAAAATGAATGTTTGTGTTTGTCTTTGCTTATATAGCATGCTTCACATTGTACAGCAACGCAACATGTTCGCAGGATTTTGTGCTCTCCCTGGTAATTATATTCCCGAATGGTTCAGCTACACCAAAGAGGGTGCTTCTGTATGTATTAAGGTGCCCCAGTTGGTGGGTTGTAATGTGGAAGGCTTTCTCGTGTGTATTGTCTATTCATCTTTTCTCAGTGGCATGCCTTCTCTTGATCTTCCAACCATTTCAGTCAGCATTTCTACAAAAGGGGGAGAACCCACTAGAATGCGAATTACACGTGACATGGTAATCTCCGAGGAAGATAACGTTTGGGTGTGCTACTTCTCAAATGATATATTTAAGCTAGAGGGTGGAGATAAAGTTGATATTACTTTGGAATGTGGGCTCGAGTTTTTGTAAAGAAGACTGGGGTCCATATGCTGTGGGACAAAAATGTCGATGCAAAATTGATCGAATCCAATGTTGTAGCCAATGAGGACGCAGCTGTTCTTAGTGGCGATGACAACCCAAGTACAGATCAAGCTGGGATTAGGCCTAAGAGAGGTTTTGATAAAAAATGAGGCAGGACCAAACCATGGCTGTTATGATGAAGATCGTTCTCCAAAGAGATTGAAGAATGGTCCTGAAATAGAATGGATGGGGAACAAGGGAAAAGGACAATTGAAAGAAGAAACACCGAAGATCTCAGCTTTTAACTCGGGAAAGAAATTTAGATTCTAGCTGAGAGTTGCAACAATTGCAAGAGTTAAGGTACAAAGGTAATGAGCTTTGCGAACATCTGATATCTTATGGATTGACGATTAAATTTCAGTTTTCGAATTTGACTCCTTTTAAATATATAACACATGTGTTCCACTATTCTTTTGTAGCACAGACCTTTGAAACTCTGTAAGTAGTAATATCTGTGGCCCTTTTTGAAGGATGCGGCTTTAAATTCCCTCTCATATTTTTGGAAATGTACTAGGTGGAGCCACTGTGATCTTCTTCTTAGTGGATTTAACTGGAAAGTTTAGTCCTGGTTAAGCTAGGTTTACTTTTCAAGATCCTTGGCTGTCAAGACTGAGCTCTCTTATACCAATTTCAGCTCTTGCTATTAACAGGTCAGTAAGTATCCGAATATGTGTTTCTTGCTAGACAATTAAGGTTTTTTTTTTTTTTTTTCCTTTCTTTTTTCTTGTTGTTTAAGGATACATAGATTGAACTGATTTTGTTCATTGGTAAATAATCAGAATGTCTAACTCTCAACCTATAATGTAATTGACTGTTTGTAATTGACGACAGCTATGGTTTATCTCCAAAAATTACCAATCTGTATTTGGAAACTTTTCCATAAATGGAACTTTCCAAAGGGTTGATAAGTTGTCATGGGACCTTATATTTCACTGATTCCATCAATGTAATTTGATGTTAGGGATTGTTCCCTAAGAAAAGTTCATTGTATGTATTCATGACTTTTTCCAATTAGTAAAGTTAACTTATGGATAAATTTCCTGAATACCCCTTGAAACGATACACTCTCATTCATCTCGCAAATAGAAATTTCAAAATCGTTCAAAACACCCCTCATGTATAGAAAATTATTCGACATGTCCCCTCTGTCCATATCCATCTACATGCTTAATGAATGCTGACATGACAATTATTGTCATTTCAACAACCTTTAGGTATATATGAAGGTGTGTTTTGAATGGTTCTGAAATTTCAGGGGCAAAATGAACGAGTATATACAATTAAGGGGATACATACTTATGAAATTAATCCTTTATTTATTTTTTTAATTTTGTATCCCATTTTGTTCTCTTTCTTTCACAGGTTTGATTTTACGAAAATAACAAGTAAACAAAACGACGAGAGTATTGATATTCAAACCTTAAATTACAACCATAAACAGAAAGATATAATTATAAAAGTAATAGACTAAATTGTCGTCCGAAATCTATTAAAAGAAAAACATTTTGCTCATAATAAGATTGTAATTAGCGTCTATTTTCATATGGAATATGTTAATCTTGACCGTCGTAGTGTGTCTTAAAGTTGTGATATTCACATGAGTTCCAAATCTGATATTTGTATTTTCTTTTTTCTTTTTACTTGTTCTCTAGTTAACAAATATATATTAAGTTCCGTAACCGTTTGCCATTTGTTTTTCATTCTTTGATTTTCACGGTTGGACTTTTTACGAACCATTTTTAATGTTTTTCTTGGTATACATAACAAGCACATAAGCACAAATTCTCACAGAATAGATCAACTACAAGAAACTTCAGAAGAAGAAATCGGATACTTATAAGTGGACCCTACTAAGTTATAACTTTCAGACAATTATTGACTGAAAGACAACATATAAGCATTTAGATGCCACACAAAATCCTCACTCACGGCTGATGTAGAACTCGCCAAGTAGCTATTAGTTTTTTTGGTATACACTGCAAGCAAATTGTCATAAAATGTTTTTCATTTCTAAATACAAGATTGGATTTTATTATTGTTTGAAATTTAGGCTTATGATGTGAAGAAATACAGTAGATAATGTGGCTAGCCTTTATTACCTAAAGGCTTATTTGGGGGGCAGCATCTCATCTGATTTTCAGAATTTTTTTTAAATCTTTTTTCTGAATTCAAAACTACTTTTCACTAAGGCCGATAATTTTGAATACAACACGATTACAGGACACAAAATAAATGGGTTTGGACTGCACATTTAACAATTAGGTCGAATTTGGGTCGACACGTTTAACATGAAAATAAATGGGTAAAAAACGGGCTAACACAGTTAACCCGTTTATTTAAACAAATATGATAATAATGATTAATTTGATAATTCTAGTTGCTAATTCTATACTTTATATAAATATGATGAGTTTCCTGTATTAGTAAATTCAGAATTTTAAGTGATTTTTTATCTAAAATTTTCGTGGTAAATGGATCAGAAATCAATTTTTGTGTTAAATAGACCGTAAATAGGTTTTTCGTGTTAAATGGGTCATAAACAGGTTTGTTTTTGTGCCAACCTGTCGTGGCCCGTTTAATAATCGTGTTCACGTATCGTGTCGTGCTACCCGTTAATTAAACAGTTCATGCTCGTATTTAGGTTCTTGGTCCATTTATTAATTGTGTCGTGTTCATGTTTATGCTTATCGTATCGTGCTATAATCGGGCTGGCCTAAACCCGACCTGAGGACATGAATTGCTAGCCTTACTTTTCACTTTTCATATTTTTAAATGTCTACAATAAATTCAAACTAAAGTCCATAACTTTTATTTCGCCTTTGTTTGGATTGCAGGTTTGGAGTTGAAATTTTTAAGTTAAAGTTGGTTGACTTTTCAAAAATTAATTTTAATTTTTATTGAATTTTCAGAAAAAGACAAAAATCCAGTTGAAAAAATGCAGTTTGGTTGAAATTAAACATGTAAACTAAACAAAGTAGAAAGTCTAAATGAGGTTTTTTTAAGGTTTACATGAATGTCTAAATTGAAGACTATGATTTAAAATGTCTATTTTTTCTTTTATTTACAGGAATGTCTAATTTGGCACTTATAAATATCAAATTACCCTTTCATCAAGAGCGGGCTCGATGGCTCATGCGAATGATTGGGCTCGCAATAGCGGTTGAGGCGAGCTTAGTGCCTAATCTGGACGGTAGGTGAACACCCCTTACGTCTGCTAGATCTGTGCAACCCATGGTGGGCAATGCTCGCAATCGGGGGGCTGCTTGTGGATCCCATTAGCAGGTCTCGAGAGTCACCTGAGAATGTTGCTAATGCGAAAGAAAAAAATTCTAGATCTAGGGGTGTAATGACCTGACTTTTCGGTTCGTTAACTAGCTTACTTATTTTTATATAATTTAGTCTTAACATTTATTTATATTCAGTTCTTAGAAAAGTACATAATTTTTTTTTTAAAAAATCATATTCATACTACAAAAGTTAGAATTACTAAAAATTTTTAACTGAGAAAATTAAAAACCTCTAGCAAATAATTATCCTATTCAAATTCATATTTAAATAATAATTAAAAAGCTAATACTTCATGTTAATTAAAATGAAAGAGTCTAAAGTCTTTTTCTCGTAAAGTACTCATACTAATTTAGTAGTACTAAAACATTGGAACATAACTATAAATATAATTGTTACAAAATAATTTAGGAAGTCTAAATGCGGAAATTAAATTCGTAGTAGTATCACACTCCCTTCCTTCATCGCCTCCGCACAGCTTCGCCGGTCCATGAAATATCTAAGTAGCGGGCTGTTTACCCGCGTTACCTACAGCACAAACACACATACGTATGAGCTTTCGCTCAGCAAATACAAACAATATATCACAAAACATTTTATAAAGTCATATCATCACACGTAACATCAAGATTGTTCGAATGTGCATGTGATCATGTGTGCTCATTTATGCTTTATTATATACATGTTTTGTTTATTTAAGAGCCCCTATGTCGTACCCATATGCGCGCAACCAATAGGGAGTTAGGGGAGCGACCCTCCAATAGCCTCCAAGGTCATATCTTATAACTTTCGTTCTTATCATATTCTCTCACTAATTGGAGATTGGTACGACACTTAATCCTATCTTTTGTTTGCCTTATTCTCATTAATTGTGACAATGTGTAGATTTACATATCACTATACATCTATTATTAGGGCATAATTATCTGTGAGATATGCCGATCATGTCAATGCAAGAGTAATTATACACATCAAATACATAATTAAAGCAAAACGTATTATTCATATACTCATGACATCATCGAGTCAAGTCATAACAAACTTAGAGCATTAACAAAGAAAAACATTTTGTTCCATGTTGTAGGTGAGATTTGTACTTACTTGTCTTATGTGCTTAAACTTCCGGAGTTGTACCTCCTACTATGCAAATTTGAGAAATTGTCCTGATTTAACAATATCTCATTGTTTGATAGAATTACAGTTATATTACTTTATTCAACTATTCATTTATTTTATAAACTATAGTGAACTTAATTTACTTATATCATGATTAACCTTAACAATTACTTCTTATTAATTATTAAGTGTTAAAATAAATTTCTACCAATTATTATTTAATTAATTTAAATTAATTATTTTGATTAATTAATTAATCAATTGATTAATTAATTGATTAACTAATTAATTAAGTAATAGTTAATTATTACGTTAATTAATTGAGTAATTATAATTAAATTATATAATTATAATTGACTTATTAATAATTATCTTGTTAATAATTTTTGTTACTTAAATATTTTTTTCTCATATAATAATTAATAATTATTAATTCTAATAGTAATAATTAATAATTTGACTAATATAATAATTAATGTTTGATTAATCTCTAGTTAATCATCCTTAATTATTTTGATGATTATATCAATGATTAATCATTAATTAATCTTTAATTAATCATGTGTTATAATTATGTAATTATTTAACATAATAATCTTGATTATCATCCACTAACTCTTATAATTAATTAATTAATTATCAATCAATCAATTAATTAATTAATTTCTTTATTAATCACATTTGATTATGTATTAATTAATTAATTAATTAATTAAGTAATTAATTAATAAATCAATCAAGGTGACAAGGAGTCACCTAAGGGTATACCTCTATTTTATTATTGGGCTAGTCCAATCCCCTTAGTTATATTCATTTAGTTGGGCTAAGGTAAGCTCTAGATTTATGCCCAGTAACCCTCTAGTATACTTTATCTTAGCCCATTAAAACTTGTGATTTAATTTATGAAATTAGGGTTTTTCACATTATTTGGTCATATACTTAAAATCAACTCATTTCATAACTAGATATATTCATATGTTATGACTTACCTTTATGTCACATTTTAATGTTTAATCGTTTTATCGGTGTAGGATTTTAACCTGTAAGATTTATTTAGATTTGAGTATAACTCCGTTTTGGACACTTGATGACTTGTTGGAAAGCTTGAAACATCTAGTTTCTGTCTTTATAATTTGTTTCCTCAGATTTCAAGCATTTCAAATTCTAATGTGGACGTTTTCTTAAGTGTCTTATGGTAAAATCTCGGATTACCAGATTATAATACAATTTTAAGGGATTTATTAAAATTTATGTACATATCCGTTTTAAACACATGATATCTCATTTTGAAGCTTAAGATATCTAATTTATAGTGGTAAAGTTATTTCCTTTAGTACTTGAGCATTTCATACCATAAACTTAGGTTTTGTTACTGTTGGTCCCACCTTCGTACGACAAGTCCAGATTCATGGGTAAGATTAGAAAATCATAACAATTTACTTACAAGTCCAAATAAGACAAAAGATATGTCATTGGAAAGCTTATAATGTCTATTTTGTATGATAAAAACAGTTTTATAAAAAGGTATGGTTTACTAACTCAAAATCTACAAAACCCGTGGCTAGTACAGGGTTCCAGTAAGGATTTTCGGTTCGTAGCCCAAACTTGTAAAATTCATCAAAAATTGTACATTTATCCATTCAAGGTGTATGATACCTTGCTGGAAATCTCAAAGAATCTAGTTTTTAGTTCTCTAACTTATAATCCAAAATTTTGAGTCTAAACGGTTCGGAGTATAATAAACCCGTGGCTGATCTGTGCCCCAAAGATCCATTTTCTCCCTAGTTTTGTGTCACAACTTCAAATGCACATAACTTTAGACATATAAAAGCAAATCAAGTGATTCCAAAGCCTAAAATGAAGCTTATCCTCTGTAGAATCTTAATATTTAATTTATTTTTCATACCAAAGTTTCTAATGCATGCTATATCACCACAACAGCTGTAAACTTCAACAAGGTTCATAGATCTTACCGAAATGCTCCGGGGATCCTTTAAGATCTCGAACCTCCCAAGTTCTTCCCAAAAATTTTTCCTAGATAAGAAGAAGTCTAACATTAAGATCATAACTAAACATCACGCTTTAGTTCTCCAAAAAAGACTAAAACACAAAGAACACCATTAGGTTACCTCTAGTAAAACGTCTTCTAACTTCGTTCCATACTTCTTCGAACTTGGTGACGGGGTTGCTTAGAGCTTGAAAATGGAGGGAGGAGGGTGCTTGAGGGGTGTTGGAGATGGAGAATAGAGTGGTGATTCTTCTTTTTGTTTTGAGCTTGGTGGTGGCTAGAGAGTTAGGGTTGTGAGCTTAACTTGTGTGAGAGCAAAATGAAGTGTTAGGGGCTAATTTTCAGCCAACTTTTATCTTAAGGGGAGCTGTCTTTTGAGGGGTAAAATGGGGAATTTTTGGCTTAATCAACCCTTGTATTGCTGCCACCTTTGGGAGGGGTTTGGAGAGAAAATTTGGTTCAACAAGGTGGAGACAAGGGTCACTTTCACTTGTTTCTTCCTTGGGTCAACTTGCCAAAATAAACCATGTCATCTCTTACATGTGGTTGCATGCATGCACCACTTTCTTCTTTCTCATTTGTTCACATTTCCCCTTGCTTTGAGACTCAAAAACCGATCCCCCCTTGCTCTAGTCAATTTTATTTTGTTTTTCTTTCTTTCAATTTCCACCATTGATCCAAGTTGTCATCTTTATTCTCATCCATTGGATTTTTCATCACACCTATCCTTACCCTAAATTCTTATTGGTCACTTATCATCCAAAGTTTGGCCATTGATTTGCCTAGGATCTCTTAACATAAAATCTAAACCATTGATTTCAAATCAAGCACAATTCTTGATCAATTTTCCACCTTTGGATTTCCTAAGAGTAAATACTAATAATTCATCTTCTATCTATGTGACACATTAATTCCCAATCATGCTCTCAAAGCTTAACTATTGGTATTATCAAAATAAATACTAAGATCATTAAATTGACCTACTAATAAAAATCGGGGTCCTTCTCAAAAATTAACATTATCCCTCTAATACGACATAATAAATTTTTCGTATAAATTTATATGTCGTTCAACTCATCTTTTATGTATTTAAAATTTCTCATTTAAATAGAGAAATTCAACATTGTTAAATCATCGACATCATCACACTGATGATACATATATTATCATTCATGATTTTGAAATTTAATATTCATTAAAATAATTCATTAGAAGTATATTAATGAATAAAATCCATAATAATAATTCATAAATCAAGCTTATGAATTCCTAGGGCATTACAAGGGGGGCGACTAGCGACATCACAACTCTCTCACTCCCCAAATTGCTACTCAATCACTCCACTGTCTTTCCACCCTGCGATGTCGATGGCAACTTACCCTTGTTGGCAAGTTTCCTGTGATCGTCACGCTAGTGGCAAGTGGCTGGTAGGTTTGCCGGTGGGAAGGAGTTGTCGATTGAGGGACAACTACTAGAAAAAATTAATTTTTTTTTGATATCTTTTGAAATTATTAGGTGTAATTTTTTTTTAATTGTTTGGTATGTCTTTTTGATCTTAATCAACTGAAAATCATCTAATGGCTCATATTTTTTACTCTATGGTAAAATCACTTTATCCCCCTTGTAGAATTGTGAAAAAAAAAAAAAAAAAGAGAAAGGACAAAAAGGTCACAAACTTAACAAATTTGGACAAATAGGGAGCGCAAAAAAAAAAAAAAAAAAATGGCGGTGGAAGAGTAGGGTATTTCAGTAATATTATCATTCAGTTTTTTTTTTTTTTTTTTAGCCTAGAATATTATCATTCAGTTTACATGCCTTGGATTGACCCCTGCCGTGCTTTGAAGAAAGTTCCAGAAAATCCAACGCCAAAGGAAACAAGGAAAGCGAATCGATTTGAAGCCAAACAGGTGACAAAAGTTCTCTCGTCTCTCCGTCCCAAAGCAATTGAACCCACTCTTATTCTTTGATCTCTCTCATTTGTTGAACACTGAAGGAAATCAGTCATTCAGTTTAGATCACTAAGAAATTCATTTCTCAGAAAGCTTTTCTGTGCACTCTCTTGTCATAAGATTCGTGGATTTGACATTTGTTCGAGTTTTTTCGATCTGGGTAGTCTTAAATTCACGGATTCTGAATTGGGTTTCAAGAAAACACTTTGATTTTTTTAAGCTTCTAGTGAACTCCCTCTGGTTTGGTGGTGCAAATGTACTCTTGATCTTCATGGGCTTTTCTTGAATGTGGAGTTAGTAGTATTGGGTTTTACTGAATCCCATTAGAGTATTTTGAATAGTTGAAGAGAAAATTTGGAATAAAGATTGTGAAAAGTGTGTTTAGTTAGAAATGGGGAGGCCTTTGATTTATGAGATCTTGGAAAAGCCAGCCACGAGTTGCATTATAGGAATATGCAGTGCAATTTGGTTTTACATTCAGAAGAAAAACATTGGTTATTCTCATGTGGGCTTGAGTTACGAAACCGCCATTGAAGGGCACTATTGGAGGATTATAACCTCGGCCTTTTCGCATATAAGCATTCTTCATCTCGTGTTCAATATGAGTGCTCTTTGGAGTCTTGGTGTGGTGGAGAAGTTGGGGCCTTTAGGATTGGGAGTGGAATATTATCTGCATTATACTCTTGTCTTGGTTGTACTATCTGGTGTGCTAGTTCTGGGAATGTACCATATTCTGATTCAAAGATTCAAGATTGAGTATTTCCGGAGAGTTACAGCTGTTGGATATTCCTGTGTTGTTTTTGGGTGGATGACAATTCTTTCTGTGAAGCAACCGTCATCGAAATTGGACCTTTTTGGGTTTCTTTCTCTTCCAATCAGTTTTGCGCCGTTTGAGTCGCTTATTTTTACTTCGATTATAGTTCCGCAAGCAAGTTTTCTAGGCCATTTGTCAGGAATCATTGTAGGGTATGCTGTCGCTTGGGGTTTGATTCATGGGATGAACAATTTTTGGGCAGTTTCCATGTTAGGGTGGATTGTACTTGTGTTCATATTCAGTTTGAAGCGCTCTGGTGCGTATGATTTTAGTTTCCTCGAGATTGAATCCGTTACAGATCCTTCTTTGCCAGCTGTTCGGTTCCTTGCATCTGGAAATGGAAGAACATTGCAGATGAACGCATTACCAGTAGTTGGTGTCGAGATTGTCTAGTGCATCTTCTTGTGATATTTGCCTGAATAAGCTTGAAGAGGAACTCCACCTATGTTTTGGTTTGGTTTGCCAAACTAGATGGTCATACTTTTACTCTTGCGATATGCTCTTTTAAGCCAGTCCTTCGATCCATCATGAGCGGCAGGTGCATGTCACAGCCATCGGTCTATTGTTAAGCGTTACCGTTTTTATGGTCCTAATTTTTTTAATGATCATTTAGATCTTTGTGGCTATATGAGTTTATGATTGTTTGCTGAAAGTAGAGAGTAGATGAATTCCTTGTGTATTTTGACAGTGCATTTATCAGCATTACTACTAAATGAACAATGAACAGACAAGTAAAGTCACGAGTTGACATTTTAGGGTTGTAATGTAATTCTTTCGCTGTTCCCTCATTCTCACTTGAGATGACATTTTGCATGTTGACTTGCCTCATTTATATATTCGTTATATTCAAGTTTCGCACACCTCCTGTCATCCATGACTCTTCATTTGCTTTCGGTCTTGTGGAGCTCTTTGGGGAAGCAGTTACACTGGCATTTGGAGTTTTATTTGCTGAATTTTTCTTAGTCTTTTCTCTATTCTTTTGGGATACATTTTTCTTGATCACATATATGTTCAATATGTTGGATAAAAGTCTAGCCTTTTTTTTTTGGTCTTTTCCATTTTTGGGGGGAGTGAGGTGGAAAGGGATGTATTAGGTTGGATTGGTTAACGATAATAACGATGCAATAGGAGTAATATGGACCATAGGAAAAAGGTTTTCTGACCTTAGATAGCAGGTTCTTCTTGAGAGAAAAAGGGGGAAAGTGTGGAAGAAAAGTGAGGGTAATTTTTCCTCGGCAAAAAAGAGAGAAAAAGTAAGATCAAAATGTTCCTTTCACTTATGTGATTAAAGTATTAATGGAACCTTACTGCACAGTGGAGTCTGTTAATCTCTCTCAATAAGCACACTGACACATCTCTTTTTCCTTCAACTTTCTGCATCTTCATCCATTTCCAATTACCTTTTATCTTTGGTAACCCTTGTTCCTTTGTGCATTTTATCTTTGATATTTCTGTGGCCTAGTTTGAGATATAGTAGTGCCCAAATAACCTGGCATTTGACAGGTCATTCTGTAGTGAGGAAAGATGAGGTCGATAACAATAGTAATAGTGATAGAAGCAAGCTCGGTTGAGGTTGTGGTATCGGTTTAAGAGTCATTCTTAGGAGGAAATTAAGCTCTTTCTGTTGTTTCATAGGACTGGTGCACAGAGACAGTTAGATGAGCATTAGCAATTGGTTTTCTAGGAAAATACTGATTTATGGGTTGTGCTGCTGCGATTGCTTAGAACCTAATCTGCTCAATAACTTTGGGGGAGTAATTCTGTTTCTGTAGCTTGATTGTAATAATTAGACCTAACCTGACTTTAATTTTCTAGCCCTGTATATTATTTGTTGAAACTAAGTAAAAAATAGGACCAGAGAAAGCTAATCTGTTTTTCTTATCATGGCCAAAAACTTCTTGACGAGTTTAAACTGCTTTGTCAAGTGAAAACTGTTTTAGTAATCTGTTTGTTGTTTTTCCCCCGAAAATGACCAAAGTTGTTTATTTGCAAGTGTTTGCTTGTATCACAACCAATTTGGTAGTGTGACGTTAGAAAGCCTTTCTTCTTCATTTAGTGTTGGTTAAAGGTTTGATACTCCAGACCCCACGTTAAGTCTTTGTCAATCAGTTTACAAGAGTATCTTTTTACAGGAGTATCTTTAAAGTATAATTGAGTTTTTCCGCTCTATTGACGGACGTATCCTCTTAGGTTTATCAACATAAAGAATGAAGTTCAATTATAGAAACAATAATACTATGGCCAAAAGATTATTATTGTTATTTTATGTATGGTCAAAAGATTAATTTTCTTTGAGAAACGTGACTTCAAAAGTAGTAGGTATCCAAATTTATGCATTGAAAGTGTTTTACCTACGAATGAAAGGTATACTTAGTCCATTGACAAAAGGTGAAATAAAATACAATCATTATCATGGTTAATAATAAATGGAGATTTCTACAAGGAAAAAGATATCTGAAACCGGTTTTTGTAAAATTCAAGTAGTAAAAGAAGGGCTTTGGATATATATATATATATATATATATTTGAAGCTTTGGTGTTGCCAGCACAAAACTGGAGTTGCAATATATATATATATATATATCTATATATTTTATCCACGTCATGTAAACATATTCACACTAGGACTTCCGTTTGATTCACTGTCTTTATATTGTTTTTGAGCACAATTTAAAAGTTCACATTATTATTATTTTTAGAAAAATTTAAATATATTATTCAAATTTATTTTTCAAACCTGTTATTCACACTGATTATGAATAATGTTGTTTAACACGACATGATTAGTTGGATTTTGCTCACAATAAATGAGTCCCATCAAATTGTGGTCCACTATTGTAAGAGAATTTCATTCAATCCCGTTGTATTAAAGAAGAGTACATCACATGCTATTTGTTACTTCAAATTCGAACTAATTATGAGTTTGCCAAATTTTGTTCGACCAAAAAAGGTAATGAATATAAAAAGGGAAAAACATCTTAATAGCATAAGTTTAGAGATCATTGCATCAACAGAATACAAAAAATTAGCACTAGACTAATATGATATAAATTAAACTAAGGTTAATTAAATTTATGTCATGTTGGTTAATAGAGAGGCAAAAAGAAAAAAGTGATTATTTAGATAATTTTCTCTTAAAAGAAAAGAAGATATTTTCACAATTTAAATTCCTAATTTTTCCAATTTTTATGTTTCAGTTTTGGAAGTTGTACAACCACCCATCAATCTCTTCGATTGAAGTAGATTTTGTGTCCTATTCTTGTCTTCTTTACGTCTCTCCAATAATATCATAACACGTCAATTAAGTATGTATATTTAATTGTAATATCTTATCAAATCAATAAAATATTATGTTTGTTACACACGTGTCATATTAATATTGGAGAGACATGGATATGGATACAATAAGGGGACAGATGAACTAAATCCAAAGGAGCAGACACTAATAGGCTCAATTCTACCCCTTGAAACCTGTGATTACTTGTCCCACCAAATACCTAAAAATTAGGTTTTCAAACAAAATAATGGAAATCATTACCTCACAAAATAATGGAATCACCTGTCGTGAGTAATCAGATCTTTTAAAAGTGGTAAATTGAAAACCCTAAGCTAAAACCCGCAGTGGATTCTTTTCCAATAGGTTTCCTCTTAAAAAAGGACTTACTGTGTGACTAATATAAACAAAGAAGATCACTCCCTTTGCAAGGAGATGCCATACTAAGAATATATTGGATGAAGGCTTGATGCATCCGAGCCACACTCAACCTTTTGGTCCTTTTTTTTTTTTTTTGTTTTTTTTCAATCAAATCCTAACCTAAGTATTTGGTTGAACTTATGGGGGAAAAATTTTTAGTCAGGACGAATGACAAGCTAATCACTGGTATTTCTTACATGCTCATGCTTCAAATGCTTTTAGATCTACGGTTGATTCATTCACAGTACTTTTTTTTGCCCCCCAAATAAAGGGGAATCCCCTATTTCCGTCGTCAAAATCTCAAAGCCCATTAAAAAAAAAAAAAAAAAAAGATTGGATTAAATTGTACTTGAAAGATGAGGTTTATTATACCTTTCATCATCTTGAGTTCATCGTCGCATAACCGGTTAATTAGGCTAAACCTATTAGACTCGGTGTATCAAACTTGAACACATCCTAAGAAGAGAAAGTGAAGGCATCCTTACTGTACATCATCCCATTAGTGATACTTATAGTTCATCTTAGAATATTGATAAAGATACTAACTTTAATATCATCTTTTAGTACTAGCTCATGTGACGATGAGTTGTTATGTTTTCATTAGTGGATGCAAAATAACGTAACAATGCTTTAAACACTTAAAATAAATAAATAATTACTCATATAACACATAAATTGGTATTCAAAATCAGAATAAGAGTTGATATTCCTAATAGTATTCTTCATCTAATGGTGAGTAGCACTAGGGATATTAATCTCAACTTTAAGCACCAACTCACGTGACATTGAGTTGTCATCTTTTCATTAGAAGATATAATCAATTAATATGATAATTCTTTAAACATGTTTCAATAAAGGAATAAGAACTTACATATTACATAGACTAGTACTTAAAAGTTGACATTAAAATAAGTGTACCAAACATTTTCAATGACTTAATGCATAAAATTTTAGTGCTTTTTCCATACCAATGTTTAAATGACATAAAACGGTAATATGGTTCAGTTTGATTTTGAGTTATGACGTTCAATTTGAGCGTTATTAAAAAAAAAAAAAGAAACAGTGATGGATTTAAAAAAAATATTGGCAATTATTATATCTTCAGCTTAATTTTACTTAAATGCTTTAACAGTCATATCCTTTTATTAGGGTTTGTTTGGTAAAACATCTCATTTTAAACTAAACTGTACTTTTTTATCATAGTTTTTATCTTTTTCCCAAAAACTTTTTTATCTTTTCTGAAAAAGTTTTTTGTATTATCTAAAAAGTCAACAAAAATTACTATTACAACTAAAATATTTCAACTCAAACTAACATACCAAACAAACTCTAAATATAATTTTTCTTTATTAGCTTTTATGCATGATGGAACACAACTCTGAACTTCTTTAAGTGCTTTTTTGTTTTATTTATTTTTGATAAATTGAGTATTTTGTATTTTTCAAGTTTGAAAATTTGAAACAAGAAATTTTTCTCAAAGATCTATTTTCGGAAAATATTTATTTTAAAAATGAATCTAAATGAGAATATAGAAAGTATTCAAGATTTTTACATGCAGAAAGAGAAATGCAACCAAACTGAAACAAGAGGAGGAAAACATGTGCCGCCGAAGATTCAACAAATCAGAACTGTGGTTTTATACAAGAGAAGAAAACAAAAAATTGAGTCGAATCGAATCGAATCGAATTGAGTTCAATTCTCGTACCATTGCCTTCACCTTCTCTATACTTTGTAATATATATAAATATACATATATATATATATATATATATATTTTTGAAAGTAACTATACATGTATAAATATTGCTGAAGTCAGTAAATGGAATATAAAGCCAATCCGGAATTTACTACATTTTGCCACAAAAATGACCCAAAGGCTGTGATCATCTCAGAACAGAAACAATACACCACACAAGGGATGAAGTCCGTACCATCCAATCAGATCCTCCGAAACAAATTTTGTGGCACTGTTTCGTGTCAGTGCCGTGCAAATAACCTCAATATTATCATTTGTGACAATGGCGTCGTCATGTTCATGTGATTTATCTGCGCATATCTCCATATCTCCATATCCAGATGATGTAAAAGGCCAAGGCAGCAGTAGAGAAAAAAACATGAGAAGTAAATGAGCAAAGAAAGTTAACAGCTGTGATAACAGATCAAGAATACGACAAAAAAATCGCATCCACGTGTTTTGCATCTAAGCCCTGTGCCCAAGTAAATGAGAGAAAACTCTATTCAAACTTTTTATTTAAACTAAGAGAATTTCTATCTTGAAGCCTATTAGATAATTGGGAAGATATTCCAACAAAGAAAGAAAACTGAACCATGCTGATAAGACGGAGATATTGGCAAATGAAATCAAGACTGAGGTTATGATTTCTATATATTACATAACAATATGCCCTCAAATGTACAATTCTAGTAAGCCTTCTGACCATGCTTACATAAAGAAATTAAAAAAAAAAAAAGGCATTTTAATCAGCATTTTACAAACCAATTGATTGAATATTGAATTCAGGTGTTGAAAAATCCAAAGTGTTAACATCTGTAATTATCGGGAGAGAAGAATTGTGGAGGGTACAACAATTGGCCATCATGTCACCCGACTACGTAGGAATAACGATCTCCCCAAAGTCGAAGCAAGATATGTGACTTTCATAAAATACAAGTCAAAGAAAGTCTAGATGTCATCATTATTCAGGAGACTTACCATTTCTTAATGTCGTCAGTAGCATCTTCATGATCAACCGTCCCATTAGAATGTAATGAGCCTGAGGAAGAGCTGTTTTCCTGGACACTTGGATGAAGAATGTGGGAGAAACCCTGCCCAATTGACTTCCACAGTCGTGTAGGCAGGGATGACTCTAAATCACCGATCATATCAGAAGACGGTTCAATTGGCCTAGCTGAAGCAGGATTCAATTCGGAGAATCTTACAGCACCTAAGATTCGCTCTGGAAGCTCAACTTCAGTTTGGCTCTCAATGAGAAAAGCCAGGTCAACAGTTAATGTTGTGATGTAACCAAATGCCAAATGAACTATCGCGCTTGCAACCATGGAAGATCCAATATCCACATCTACTTCTACAAAATTGTCTGCTAGACAATACTTACAAGACAGAGCACGCCCAATTATGCATATAGCCTGCTCACCAACAGCTTTTCTAACAATCCAAGGGCCCTTTACAATGTTGGCAATCAATTTAAGCCTAGAATTCCTAAACCCGTCACCACCTTTCAAAAACCGATCCATCAAAGACCCCTCTGGAATAGGATCTGTGCTCGCAAAGTATGCTACAGCGCTAAAATTATCTTTGCTCGGAACTTGCAGATTGAAAGCCCATATGAAAGGCTTGTGCCCTGTTGAAAACTCATCTTCAATGACCTTTCTGACACGACTGTTTGGATTGTTTAACACATCCCCAATCTTTTTCGAACTTTTGATCCAATCAAATCCAAGGGGCTTTAAAATGTAGTCCCCAGCGGGAATTTTAACCTTAGTTGAGAAGTACTCCGGACCTCTAACCAGAAACTTGTCTCCAGGTGGAGTCGCCCAACCATTTGGACAGTTTTCTGGATCAAGAAGCGGAACAGCTCCCCCCGACTTCACTCTCTCTATCCATCCGTCCTCCTTTTTGCAACTTGTATTGGCCATGTAAGATCTGCTTAAGGAATCAAGTACAGTTCTCGTTTTACATAATGAAACTCCATTCACTAGACATACCAACACAGTATCTCTTTTAGCGTGACCATTTGAACATACCGAAAATTAGTCATCAACAATGACCATATATTATGTCAATATGTGCAATTTTTCAAAGTTTCGGTTGATTTAAACGTCAAAGAAGTTTGGAACACTAAATTGAACATATTAGAATGCACTACTTTATTTCAGATCATAATTTAGGTAGTCTAATTTATTGTAACAGTTGTTCAAAGATTCCGAAACTACATGTAAAGAACAAGTTCAGAAAGCAGTTTCTCCAATTTCACTTAAAACGAAATTCCACACTCAACCAGAAATTCCAATTCCAATTTCGGTTTCAATGGAGAATATATATATACATACATAAAGACACATCCACATTAATAGAGAGATCCAAGAACCCAGCTAAATACATATGATCAAGTATTTCTCACGGCAAGAAAACTTAAAAGTTATATATAAAAATGGAAAAATCCACGGCTTCAAGGCCACATAAACGGAGACAGAAAAATTAAGCTAATAAATATGTACATATACATATATATATATATATATATATATATATATAAACGAGAAAGCCTGAGAAACGGACTAACCTGGAGTTGTGCAGGAGAAAACTGACGAACACGTAAGGCTTTTCGAAGTAGTGAAATGGGATGAGTAATTAGGGTTTGAAGAAATGTTATTTACAGGGGTGAGAGCTTCCCCTTCACGTACGGCCGGCCTTTCTAAAATAAAAAAGCCTTTTTCATTTATTTATTTCCCGTTTTGTTTCGGAAAATATTCCTTTCTTCGCTATGACCCGCAACCAGTTGAAGCAGCGAATAATTCGGGGGCGATCGCAGTGGTTTAGCGGAAGAGCCATACCTGTTGACACCGGTTGCAGGTGACAGCACAGGAATCAGTGCCTTGCCCCTTTTGACCGTTTACTTTTAATTTCTCCTGTGATTTGATTTTTATTTTTATTTTTATTTATTTATTTATTTTTTTTTTTGTGAATTACTCTTTTAATTCTTTAATTTTTTGTTTGTACAAATTTAGCTACTAATTTTTTTTAGTTAAAATGTTCTTAAATTATTAAAATGTTACTAAAATATCCCTTTTAGTTAATTTTTAAGGGAATTTATATTATATAACATATTATAAAGGTATAGGTTAAATATATAGCATATTTATTGGTTAGTGTAAAATTATAGCATATTTTATAATTTTAAACTTGTTGATTTACTTTTTTTATCCTAGGTAGTTATATTGGCCATCATCTCTCCTCTCTTTTCTTTCTTTTTTGTTTTCTTCACATTTTGGTTTCTCTCTTCTATTTCTCTTTCTTTCTCATATCTGTTTTCAATTTCCTTTCTTTTTCTTTTCTGTTGCGATCTCCATCGTTGAAACTCTAAGCATGACGACGATTTTTTTTGGTGAGTTGTTGATTTCTAGTGATCAATTTTGGTTGATTTTGCTATTCGAGCTTGTGAATTTGTTGATTTTGCTGAATTCGATTGTGGATTTCGAGGTTATCAGGTTTGATTTTACGATAATTTTGAAGCTGTTTGGCATTTTTTTTCCTAATTATGAATTTTATTTCATTTTTTAAATCTTTTTTATGTGCATTTTGTGATTTTTGGTAGGTGCTTGATGATCTATTGCTTTTGCTTGATTTTTTAGGTGGAATTGGCGTTAATTAAGTTTTGAGGATTCTATCGATCTTTTCTGGTTGTGATTTTTGTTTTTGTTTTTGTGGTTTTTCTCTTTTTGTTTGCAATTTTATATGTGGTGAGAATATGTTGTTTTTTGCTAGTCTTTTGAGGTTGAATTTGTGTTAAATTAGATTTGAAGATTTCTTGACTATTTAAATTTGAAACTATTTGCATTTCACGATTTTGATAGGACTTTGATAATTTGTTGCTTTCGTTGTTATTTTTTAGGGTGGATTTGTTGGTAATATGTGTATTTACATGGATTCCTTCATTTTTTTCATAATTTTTTGATTTGTTTGTTTATGTTTATGTTTTGTTAATGTTTTGTCATTGATTTTTTATTGTTCTGTAATGTCATTGATACTATTTTTGAATTTTTGCTCTTTGTTTTATGTTGTTGTTGTTGTTTTATTTGTTTATGTAAATGCATATATTGTACTGAAAATTTGTGTATTTACAGGAATGTCTTAAGTTTCTTTTATCGTTGCCTATAGGGGGGAGATGGATTTCAAATAATTTGTTCAGCGATTTTGCTTTCCAAGCATTGGAAGTTGATAAAGATATTGATATTAACTCATTTGAAGTATTTTTGGTAAAAGAGTTGAATTTGGAGTTAATTAGTTTTGTGAGTAATGTTCATTAGATATGTTTGGTCGTGGGTTCTGAATTTGGAAAAACCATTAGGAAGCTTGTTGATTTGACCAATGGAGTGTAATTGAAATGTTTATTCAATTTGTCCAATATGATAATGGAGTTAAGACATTTCCTTTGGTGGTTGATTTTTTCTGATTGTGTGGATATTATGTTCGGGAAATATGGCCATTGTTCTAAAGGATTGCATGGAGAGTATTCTATGTCCAATGTAGGTTTATCTTGTTTGGTGATGCTGATGTTGACACTAATATAGATTGGTATTTGGTTGATGACTGTGATGTTGGGAAGATTAAGTTGTCTTTTTGTAAGACCCGAAATTTTGTAGACTTGTAATCTCCCTGTTCATAAGGAATTAAAGTCTAATTTATGTATTTATGATGTATTATATGAAAAATTATGAATAATGATGAGAAATTCATAATTTTGTTTAAACAATGTTCGAGTCCTCATTTAATGGTTATGAGACTCAATTAATGATTTATGAGCCAAGAATGAGGTTTTTAAAAGGAAAAAGAACGAAAAAGGATGAAATTTTACAAAAGTCAAATGTTTGATCCAAAAAGTCAAAGGTTTGACCAAAAAGTCAAAGTTTGACCGGGACGGGTCACAACGTTGACTTCACAAGTATGATGAAGGAATATGGAAAGAATCTCCGAAAATGAAGTTTTATAATCAAAATAGCTCAAATAAGCCATAAATCCACCCTAGAAAGATCAAACACACCGAATCGAATTAAAGGCAAAAAGGTCTCCGAAAAATTGAAGAAAGAAAGTTTTCGGTCCAAATTTACATGGAAGAATTTTTGGACCAAAATATAAAATAAGAATGCTCATCACAGTATTGGAAATAATTGTAGAACGCGAAAGGAGCTGTGAAAGAACGAAAAGGCCAAACAAGGCATTGTGTGAGCTAGTGGAAGATGACATCAACCCCATGACATCACCTTCCACTAACTCAAAGTTGCATCATGTGGAGCTTCACCATACATGATGGCCCGCCACACATGGGAGACAAAAGGAAAAGAAAAAAAAATGGGAAAGCCATGATTTAAAGAAAAGTGTGAGCTAAAGGAAAGGCTCACAATCCACCACATCACCCTTAACCTTTCTCCCTCACACCATGCGGCAGCTAGCTCTCCCCCTCCCTCATAAAATTCGGCAACTTGAAGGAACAAGAAAAGAAATTGGTTTGGGTTGGGTAACTAAGTGGTCTTTCAAGTCTAACTAAGTAAAGGACAATAGCACATGCCTATGGCTCAATTTTCACTAGCCAAAGCTAGCTACAAGAGGCTTTCTTTTCCACCCCAAAAACCGGCTGCACATCCCCTCCCCTCCATCATGTTCGGCAGCCAAGGAAATGAGGAGACATAAAGCCTTGAAATAAGGACAAGCAACCTCTCTACCTTTCCTTCCACCAAGGGTTGCCACATGTCCCTCTTTCCCTCTCTATTTTCGGCAACACAACCCCCCTTTCTCTCCCTTTCTTGAAGTGCTCATCCTTGAGGGCACGGTTTTGCAAGAGAAAAAGTGAGAAGATTTTGTGTTTTCTTTCAAGACTTGTGGCCGAAGTTGAGAGAGGAGAGAGGAGAGGAAAAAATCTGGAAATTTGAGGGAAATCTTGAGGAGAGATTCGAGTTTGAGTGAATCTAGCAAGGAACCAAGAAGAAAAATTTTTGGTGCACCACTTGTACCAAAACCGTGAGCCACCAAGCAAAGAACATTTGAGAAAATTTTGTGGATTTCTTCCAAGTGGTGGCCGAACAAGAGGAGGAGGAAAAAGGTAAGAAAAACTTGGATCCTTTTCTTGTGATATTCGGTTTTAGAAGGAGCAAGAAAGAGCTAACAAAAAATTTTTGGATGCCATTTTTCTTGGAGAAGCCGTGTGACTAGAAGGCTAGAAGGAAGGAAGGAAATCTTTGGATTTCAAAACCCTAACTTGGGTTTGAGGTAAATCTCTTAAAACCATCTTGAAATTAAGTTCCATTTAAGTGTTTTGATGGTGATTCAAGTGGTTTGTAAGGACATAAGTCCATTCTAAATTTTCAGCCCTATTGTTGGTGTGTGTGTGTGCTTGATTTGGAGTTAGGGTTATGGTTGGCTTGATCTATTATTTGCTTGCTTGATTTATGCTTGTTTGATGATGTATTTTTCATGTTAGAAATTAGGTTGTATGTCCCACAAGATGAGGCCAAAATCTGCCCCTTGGCAGCCATGAGAGCATGCTAGATTTAGGGTTGGATTTTGTGTTGTTGGTATGTGTTGATGCATGTGCTAGAACCAAGCAACCCTAGGTTGTTAATTTTCGGATTTGGGTTGCATGGGTTGAATGAGATGGATTTATGGGTTTCAAGGGGACGTTAGAAGTGCTGCTTGTTGTTGTATAAGCTCCCGATATGATCGGTCGAGATAGATTCCGCGAAATAAAACGTAAACCGAACTAAGTAACCGAAACTGCCAATTCAGATTCGAATCTGGCCAGTTTCGGGAAAGGGTAATTTCAAGGCCCTTAGAGGCCGAATGGGGTAAAACTCAAAACACGAAAGTTGTTCGGAACAACTTTTTCTAGAGGATAACGCAGACAGAATCTCGAAATAAGGCTCCAACGGCCTCCGTTTTACCCAAAACCCGTGGCTGATCCCTGGGACGTTCTTCACCAAGTTTTTCAGAGTCAGCCAGTTTTCAAATAAAAACTGGTACTAATCTAGGCCGAACTGGATTTTTCTTAAAACACAAAAGTTTTAGCATTTTTCGAGAGCTACAACTTTTGTGAAGACAAGTTTTTCAAATTCCAAGCCAATTTTTAAACTGGGCGTGATTTATGGAAGGTGCGCAGGGAGTCCGAAATCCTGCACATGAGTTTTACGAAAATGTTTTCTAGAAAAATTGTGAAGTGTTCTTAAACGGTTATTTTAGCTTCGGAAACCGTTCCAAAGGCGGTTTCCTGCCCCAAATGATTTTATAAAAGATTTGTTTCGAAAACCATGAATTTTAAGGGCTCGGGTTTGAAAATTCACATTTTTCCACGAAGTGAAGAAAAGAGGGTTTCATACCGAATATTTCCAAGTTAAGAAAATAATGAGTTTAAGCCAAAGTATTCTTTCTAATTTAAGGAGTTAGAATTTTTACAAGCAAAATGATGGATTTTGAAAAAAATAAATTACACGAGATTTTCCAAAAATAAGGAAGATGGATTTTTAAGAAAAATTGGTAAGCAAGCCGATTACGAACGGTAACCGGATATTATATCCGAGTTACAAACCCAAGGATAACCAAGGTTTGACTAAATGTTGACCCAAGGTTAATTGAGGTTAACCTTAAGGGTTACCCAACATAACCCTAAGGGATACCCACATGTATAATTGGGCTAAGATTTAAAGGGTTAATAGAAATAACCCAATAACAAGGATGTATGAGCAAAGCCCAATAATAGAACAAGACTCTAACCAAAAAGGTTACCCAATGTAACCTCTTAAGGATTTATCAAAGCTCGATAAAGAATGAGGATTAAGGTGGCCAAGATGGATATCAAGTATGAGGGACATACAACCAAAAGTAGGTATGAGTGTTGGTAGGTCACCAACACCTTACGAAAGGATCCTGAGCCTATATTTTTGGTATATCAGGAAAGTGAATTGTCGTTGCCGACAAATTTAAGGAACACAACTTTAAGGATACGGCACTAGAGGTAAGTACAAACCTCACTTGCAGTATGAAAGCTAGTAAATTATGTTCAAGTATGTGGTTTTCAAATATGCTGCAATATGTTGTGTGCTATATCTATGAAATGCCATGCTTTATAAAAAGTGCTATTTTTGCAAAATGCTATGTTTATAAAAAGTGCTATTTTTGCAAAATGCTATGTTTATAAAAAGTGCTATATTTGTAAAATGTCATGTTTATGAAAATATCATGTTTATGAAAATATCATGATTGCAAATGCCATGAATGAAAAGAATGTCATGCCATGTTATGTATGAGATAAAAAGTATGTTATCATATAGTGACATCATAAGGTATGTTCACTAAGGATAAATAACATGGTAAGAAGTCACAAGTAAAGTGTCGTACCGACCTCCCATAAGGTGGAGGATTTTTCATGTTCAAGTAAAGGATTCACCCTCTCGTTGATGCGGGAGGGTGTAATCACCCAATGTTCCCAGAGTAGTTAAGGACCTTGCAAACCCTAACTGTATCTGGAGGCGCGCTAAATAAATGATAGTACGTACACTATGGGGCCCATATGAAAGATAAGTTCAAGTTAAAAAGGATTGCATAAATGGAACATAAATGGTTCACGCATAAGCATATGATGATGTATGGTTTCAAGATGTTTGAATTGTTTTGTGAGATTATGTTTGTGCTTACTGGGCGAAAGCTCATTCAGTTATATTTCATACTGTAGGTGAGAAACCTACAGCCTGAATGGTGGGCAGTGTGTGGACGATGTAGCGGCGGATGAAGGCGGTATGGATACCACTACGCATAGTTTCCGCAACCTATTTTTGAGTTAAGAAATTTTGTATCTAAGTATGTATGATAAAGACAAATTATGCTTTATGGTATTTTGGAACTAAAGACCTTAAGCAAACTTTTACTTAAGTAGTAATGATATATTGCTAATGACAAATGCTTTTATAAGTATGTTTCAAAAAAAAAAATATTCCTAATTTTCAAGTAAAGTTAAGTTAAGTAAGTAAGGCGTGACGGCCCTACGTAGTAAGGGGGCGTCACAGAGTTGGTATCAGAGAGGTATCCTGCCAGCCTACTTCGTCTCGCTCCGCATCGTTCCGCAATAGCCCAAGTAAATTAAATTATTTTCTTACGCTTAGAATTAGATTTTCGTATTCAACGCATATCGATGGTCTCCATGGAAATGTTGGGTGTGAGAATGACGTTGAGCTGTGCCCTAGCTCGGTAGTGGTAATCAAGTAATGTATGCCCATGATGAGGGAATTATGTATTTTTCCTAAAAGCTATGATTATGAAATGAAGATTATGGTTCTGTATAAAAGGTATGATTTTATGAAAGTTTTGAAAATAAGAAGCTTATTTTGTTGCTTCTATACAGAACCATGCCACCAAGACGTCGAGCGGCACAGGCCCAAAACGTCAATCTTGCAGCTCAACTGGACGAGCTGAGAGAGATGATGCTAGCCCAGCAACGAGAAATAGGTGGGCTTAGGGCTCAAATAGCCCAACAGAACCAAGGACCGCCTGAGGCCAGGGTACCACCGGCACCTGAAGAGCAACCAGCGGTACCGGAATTCCCCGAGGAGGAACCAGTGATTCCGGAACACCCTGAGGCCCCAGAAGCACCAATGGCGCCGGTAGCTGCTCCGCCAGGACCTCGTGTTCGGACCCCGGCAGAGCTGTATCATGAATTTCGGCGCATGAAGGCACCGGAATTCGAGGGATCAACGGACCCTATCGAGGCCGACAACTGGCTCATCGACCTTTAAGTTTCCTTGAACTTCTTAGGGCTCGACGATAGAGAAAGAGTCCTCTGCGCGTCCTTTATGTTGAAGAAAGACGCCCGGTTATGGTGGGAAACGGTTCAAATCAGACGGGACGTCAACCAGATGACATGGACGACTTCGTTGAGGAGTTTCGTGAGAAATATTTCAACACGGAAGTAATGGAAGCCCAACAAGACGAATTCAACAATTTCCGTCAGGAAAATTTGTCAGTGGCCGAAGCTGTAAGAAAGTTTGAACAGCTCGCCCGTCTCTGCCCTCAACTCATCAGTTCCGAGAGGGACAAAGTAAGAAAAATGATGAGGATGTTCGTTCAGATTTGGCCGTGATTATCAGCAGTGGCCCTCACCCACCGCTCACTGTCGCAGAATGTGTTAGTCGGGCAGTTTGAGCCGAATATTGGGTCGGTCAGAACAAGGCGCAACGGGCCCAGTTCTTTAAGAAGAGGAATGAGGAGAAGGCTCTAGCCAAGCAGAGTCAGATCAGGCCCGGCCAACCATCGTAGCAGAAGGGTCAAGGAGGATCTTTTGGCCAACGCGGTAGCAATAAGCCGTATGGCCACTGTAACGACCCGCCTATCCAGGCCGTTACCGTACTTACATATCTTCTAGTGACTTAGTGAAATTTAGCGGAATTTTTTTTTTCACAAGCATATAAACATACATACTTTAACTGACATACGTTGTTTTGCGTACGCATATACCATAATTACACAACTTTGTTCTATTTGAAATAAAATACTTATTAATACAAAACGCGTAACGGTCATGTTCCCACTTTTTCACAGTCGCTCCGCCACGCTTCTCCATCATTGCATCAGTCGTTGCTCATAGGTTGCTTACCTACAGCATAGACGTAAGACGTGAGCTTTCGCTCAGCAAGTACAACTTGTTAATCCGCGACATAACAAAATAACACATAATAAAACTTGGCATTCTCAACATGTTATAACATAACAGCATAACATACTTACACATGCATGAACCATTTATGCTTCATTATGCTTCCATAACATACTTCCTATCTTATCTTGACTCATCTTACTTATGGGCCCCTTATATAAGTGTTCGTACCTGGTGCACAACTATGGAGTGGTTGGGGCGGCCAGACCAGTTCCAACTCAAACCATAGTCCAACCCGACCTCGGACGGGTGGTACGACACTAGCAAGCTTGCTTGCCATTTTACTTGTTTTTCATGATCTATTTATTGATCTTGATCTTATCATGGGTGAACATGCTTCATGATGTTACACCTACTCGTATCATACTCATGATCTTAACATTTCATACAATATAAACATACCTCAATCTAACATATCACATAGCCTAGCATGTATCGTATTAAACATTAAACACATGCTTAACATATCACATAACAACCAATATAGCATATATCGAGCACTATATTAACATGCTTGGGTAAGCATCAATCAAATGCCTATGCTGTAGGCGGAGTTGTACTTACCTTATGTCCGAGATATGGCTGTCTCTGTCTAGGGTGCAACTGCAGGTTATCCCCTGCTATATTAAAGGACAAAAGTAAGAGATCTTGATCTTATAGAATGTTGGTAACCTAACCAACATTCACATATCATCCTAATTATATGTCCCCTTCATAACTCTTAATAGCTTATGGGGTTACTACAAGTAACCCTCGTGGTTTAGCATAACCAACCTCGAATCTTACCTTATTAAGTTACCTAAGGTAATCTTGTAGGCTAAGTTCATACATAGATACTTAGAACTAGATCATTATTCCATTCTTAAACTTGGTTGTAACCCATAACCTACTCGGTTATTATCGGTCACCTAAAGTATTACTATCTTGATACAATATTGGGTAATATTGGGTAACCCTTGGTCTTATTAATTTGATACCATGTTAGGTTACATCGGGTAACCCTTAGTCTTACTAACCTTGGTATCACATTGGGTTACATAGAGTAACCCTTGGGGTGACTTTTCTTAAGTTAACCCTTATTTGGTTACTAAGGTCCAATTAAGGGGTAATCTATTGGGTGACTATAGGTAACCCTGGGCTTTGGACCCAGTACTATAGTTCGGGTGTAATACTTGGTTACTGGTGGTAAACTTCTTGCTTACCTCAATTTTAAGAAAACCTAAGTCTATAGTTCCACTTGTTTTCTTTAGAAAATGGGGGTGTTTCCACCACCTTTTTACAAAAATCCTCTTTATCCATCTTATAAAAATTTGGGTTTTCTCATAAAAAATATTTGAAAATGTTATTAAAGATCGGAACTACCTTTGGAACAGTTCCTGAAGTCGAATTAACAGTTTTGGTTCAAAAATACTAAATCCTTTCATTTTTCTGGAAAAGTTTGTACAGAATTCTATTGCTTTCTGTACAATCTTTGTAAATCCAGTTATACGTAAAGATCTAGGCAGAATCTGAAAAAGTTTTCTTCACAAAACTTTTAGATCTCGAAAAATTCTAGAACTTTCATGTTTACTGCAAAACCCAGTTTCCTGTATCTACGTCAGTTTTAATTTGAACGGACTGGTCGTGTATCATAGGTCTGGATAGACTAGTCTCAGGTTTTCGTGAAAATGAAGGCTGTTGGAGCCTTATTTTGGAAAACTGTTCACTTTACCCTTTAGGAAAAACTGTTCTAAACAACTTTCATGTTTTGAGTTTTTCCAAATTCGGCCTCTAAAGGCCTCAAAATTTACTTTTTCGAAAACTGGTCAGGATTGATCCGAACCTGTCCGTTTTTCGGTTTAGAGTTTGTTTTACGTCCTAAACGTGAGATCTAGCTCAACCAGCCACCGCGGGAGCCCTAATACACACATGCAGCGGTTTTCTAATATAAATTTTGTTTAAACACATTTTCTAACTTAGCCATGCAAGCCTATCATCATTAGATAATTTCTAGTTGCAAGATTTAAGCCATAGCAAGCATAGCAAGCATTGTCATGAGATTCTAGCAACCTAGCATAAAATTTTCATCCACAACCATCCTAGGGCAGCTTAGGGGACATACTATAGATCATCATTTAGCATGCAAATCACAATTGTAAAGCAAGCATGCACGCAAAAAGATCAAACCACCCTTAAACTAAATCAAGCATACCTAGGTTCTAACTTTGGGCACAAAAATAAATTGAGCTTATGCTCTTACAAAATTGACTTGAAATACATGTAAATCTCAATTTAAAAGCTTAATTGAAAGAGTTAGAGGTTTAGAAAATTTTACCTTGATTAAACACACAAATGGGAGCTAAGGTTGGTTCTCCAAAAATTCTCCCTTTATGCACTCCTCCTATGGCCGGTTTTGTGCTCCTTTTTGCACCAAAATTATGGCTGATTTTGGGGTGGTTGTTAGCACTCAAACTAAGCCCTCCTTGACAAAAATTTGGTCAATTTCCTACCCACTAACAGCCGGTTTTTGACCCCCAAAACAGAGCTCAAATCTGTCCAAAAAAACTGTTTTGCACACTAGAAGAGATCTCACACTCTAAGCATCAAAACCCCTATGTTTCTTGAATTTTTTCTTCACTAAAGCTCACCCTTGATTGTGCAGATTTTTGGAGAGGAAAAATGGCCAGAATTCAGCTACTTTTCCTTGTTTTTCAGCAGCAAAAACCGCCCCCCTGGCCTATTTATAGGCAAGATTTTGGGGCATTTTTGAACTATTTTTAGTTCTTCCTTTTTAAAACAACCCCATAAGTTTTCCTATTTATAAAATTGCCCCAAAGTGGCCGGCCATCCTAGCATGAGCTGTCAAGCTTATCAAATTTTTTAATCCTTTTTATTTTTTTAATTAAAAACTTAATGATATAATAATCCAATGTGATGTCATGCATGAGGTCATAGGCATTGTTTGGCTTTGTCTCATAAAAGCAGTCCACTTTTTGTTCAACACAGATATTTTTGATACTGAGCTCACTAATACACAATAATGTGACGTAATATAGCAGTCCAAAATTTATCTGTGTGAAAATGGACAGTACGAAAAATTTTTTTTTGCTTAAAACTTTTTGGCCCAAAAATACCTATGTATTATGCTTGGTTTTTCTATGGTAGTTTGATTTCTTATCTACATTTCCTTGATTATATTTTTGATTTTTGCAGTATATTTTCCATACCGCTTGTCATTTTCCTTTGTGGTCAACTCTTTGACCACTTTTGGTCAACCTTTGACTTCATTAACCAAACTTGACCTCCTTGGTCAACTTTGACTCTTTTGGTCAAATTTTGACTTTCATTGACTTTCATTGACTCTATTTGACTTTCTTTGACTTTCTTGGTCAAAGTTTGACTTTTTTTGACTTTCTTTGACCAATCATAAAATCATGGGTTTTCTTCCTCTTTTTACCCAAAAAGTCATTTGTTTAACTAAACCATTCATTTCCGAGTCTTATAAAGCTAATAAGATCTCATAAAATCATTCAAAAACCCTAATTAGGAATTTACACAAATACCTCCATGGTTCAATTTGAGCTTCTCTACCAGGAATTGTATTAACGGAAAAAAAAAATTTAGTTATTACAGCCACCCCCAGCAGAAAAGAAAGTGGAATGCTGGAGGGCAAGGGAGCCAACAAATCCTCCCCAGAAGAAGAATGCCCCTGACAACAGTGAAACTCCCCCTTACCAAAAATGTGGGAGAAAGCACCCGGGAGACTGCCGTGCTGGGACAAACCGCTGCTACCTGTGTGGCAAGGAAGGCCACTTTGCAAAGAATTGCAATGCCAATGTCCAGCACCAGCAGAATTATCAGAGGGGTCAGGGAAGTCAGTTGCACGCTGTACAGATGAAGCTCGAAGGACCTGTAGCTCCTCAAGGCCGAGCTGAAGCTCCAGAACCTCAGGGACGCATCTATGCCTACACAAAGGAGGATGCTCAAGCTGGACCGTCCACGGTGGTGACAGGTCAGCTTCCTATTGCCCAACAAGATGCTTATGTGTTGATTGATTCTGGAGCTACGCATTCATTCACATCACCTAGGTTTGCTAAGAAACTAGGTAGAGATAATGAGAAAATCGGAAGAACCTTTCGTTTTGCATTACCCTCCGGGGAAATTTTGTTGTCTGATTATTGGATACGTTATGTTCCAATAATCATATGCGGTAGAGAGATGTACGTCAACCTGATCGTCATTGACCTATACGACTACGACGTAATCCTGGGTATGGATTTCCTGGGAAAGTACAACGCGGTTATAGACTGCCAACGCCGTGCGGTTACCTTCAAGCCAGTTGGAGATAAGGAATTCATCTTTCGAGGATCGACCCCGAAGCAGCCGAAGATGTTTATTTCGGCGCTAAAAGCTAGAAAATTGTTGGCGGAATGATGTATTGGATTTCTGGCCAACATGGTAGATAAGACGCAAGAGACCGAAGGAAAGCCGAAAGATGTACTGATAGTCAAGGAGTTTGTGGACGTTTTTCCTGAAGATCTGCCAGGATTGCCACCAGAACGAGAAATCTCTTTTGAAATCGAGTTGCTTCCAGGATCAGCACCCGTGTCCAAGGCACCGTATAGGATGGCGCCTGCTGAACTCAAAGAATTGCAAGTCCAGTTGAAGGAGCTCCTGGATAAAGGATTCATCAGGCAGAGCTATTCACCATGGGGAGCCCCGGTGTTGTTTGTTAAGAAGAAGGACGGCACTCTTAGAATGTGCATCGACTATCGAGAGTTGAACAAGATCACCATCAAGAACAAGTACCCTCTGCCCAGGATCGACGATCTGTTCGACCAACTGAAGGGAGCCTCAGTCTTTTCAAAGATTGATCTACGATTGGGATATCACCAGCTCCGAATCAAGGAAGGAGATGTTCCGAAGACGGCGTTTCGCACTCGATATGGACACTACGAGTTCCTCGTCATGCCGTTCGGACTGACAAACGCTCCAGCAGCCTTCATGGATCTGATGAATCGAGTATTTAAGGACTACTTGGATAAGTTCGTCATTGTCTTTATCGACGACATTTTGATATATTCAAGGTCGAAAGAGGAGCACGGGGAGCATCTAAGGATCGCACTACGGATTTTGAAGCAAAATCAGCTTTATGCCAAGTTCTCAAAGTGCGAATTTTGGTTGGAGAAGGTCCATTTCTTAGGACATGTGGTCTCAAAAGAAGGCATATCCGTAGATCCGGCCAAGATCGAGGCGATAAGTAAGTGGCCAGCCCCCAAAAATGTCACCGAAGTGCGCAGTTTCCTCGGATTAGCGGGCTATTACCGACGATTCGTCGAAGATTTGCTAAGATCGCGGCGCCACTTACCGCACTCACAAGAAAAGGGAAGGCGTACGAATGGACAAATAAGTGTGAAGAGCACTTCCAAGAGCTCAAAAGCAAGTTGACGAGCGCTCCAATCCTCACAATTCCGGTCGTGGAGGAAGAAAACTTCGTGATTTACAGCGATGCTTCTAAGATAGGATTGGGAGCCGTACTCATGCAGAACGGAAAAGTAATCGCTTATGCTTCGCGACAGCTCAAGGAACACGAAAAGAACTATCCGACCCATGATTTGGAACTTGCGGCGGTAGTTTTTGCCTTAAAGATTTGGAGGCACTACCTCTACGGTACTAAATGTGAAGTGTATACGGATCATCAGAGCTTGAAGTACATCTTCACACAAAAGGAGCTTAACATAAGGCAAAGAAGATGGCTCGAATTGGTTAAGGACTATGACATAGATATCCGATACCATCCCGGGAAGGCTAACAAGGTAGCCGATGCCCTAAGTCGGAAGTCGTCTTCCTCGATGATGTCAATCCGGTCATTGACTGAGCCTCTTCAGAAGGAGATAGTAGAAGCTAGAATCGAGCTTATTACGGGAGGATTAGCTGCTCTAACCTTCCAACCCACTATTTTAGATGGGATAAAAGAACGTCAAGAAGCAGATGCCTCGCTGCTTAGGACGAAAAACGAGATTTTAGAAGGAAAGGAGTCAGACTTCCACATATCCGATGAGGGCGTACTCTATCAAAAGGATAGACTATGCATTCCTAATGAGGAAGAATTAAAAGAAAAGATCATGAAAGAAGCTCACGAGACTCCGTACTCTGTCCATCCTGGAGCCACGAAGATGTACAAGGACTTGAAAGAGAGCTTTTGGTGGCCCAAAATGAAGAACGACGTTGCTACTTTTGTCAGTAAGTGTCTTACTTGTCAAAAAGTAAAGGCGGAACACCAACGTCTAGGAGGAGAATTGCAGAAAATTTCCATCCCAGAATGGAAATGGGATCAAGTGACGATGGATTTCGTAGTTGGTCTACCTCGCACTTCCAGCGGCAACGATGCTATTTGGGTGGTCATTGACCGATTGACAAAGTCGGCGCACTTTATAGCCATCAACCTCAGCTTCTCAGTAGAACAACTGGCAGAATTGTACGTGGCCCAGATCGTTCGCTATCATGGAATTCCGAAAACTATCATCTCGGATCGCGACGGTCGCTTTACTTCGAAATTTTGGAAGAGTGTACATGAAGCAATGGGTACCAAGCTTTCGTTTAGTACAGCTTTTCACCCACAAACGGATGGACAATCAGAAAGGACCATTCAGACCTTAGAAGATATATTGCGAGCTTGCGTGATGGATTTCAAGGGAACTTGGGACAAGAAGCTTCATTTAATCGAGTTCTCGTACAACAACAGTTTTCACGCTTCAATTGGAACGGCTCCTTATGAAGCTTTGTACGGAAGAAGATGCAAATCTCCAGTCCACCGGTACGAGACAAGAGAAAAAGAACTTGTATCTACGGACTTCATTCGGAAGACCATGGAAAACGTGAAGCTCATACGACAAAGGATGGGGATTGCGTTTAGCCGACAAAAGAGTTATGCCAACAAACGCCGAAGGCCTCTCGAATTTCAAGTAGGAGACTTGGTTTTCCTCAAAGTCGCTCCATTTAAGGGAGTTATGCGGTTCGGAAAGAAGGGGAAATTGAGCCCAAGGTATATAGGGCCGTTCGAGATACTCGAGAGAGTTGGGAACGTAGCCTACAAGTTGGCTTTACCCCAAGAATTGGCATATGTGCACAATGTGTTCCATGTATCAATGCTAAAGAAGTACATTTCGGATCCGTCGCACGTATTGGATACTATGCATGTCCTCACTCCTCTTTTCACTTAATTTTTGCAATATTAGTTGATCCCCATAGACTTGTTTTAGTGTCATCAGAACTAGAGTGATCGTCTGTTGATTGTGGATGAATGAGCACTTGTTGGTGAAGCTGTCATGATGCACTCGTCAGTCAAATTACCACGGTCTTCCTAAGAGAAGATGTCCAACTTGTATTGGTACCACATCGCACAATACTTCATCCTTATACTTTCCAATTCGAAACGGTACAAGAACCTACTTTGTAACCCTTGCTTCACCACTGTCGTTCATCCATTGTAGCTTGTACGGATGACGGTGCTTAAGGGTTGTGAGCCCCAGCTTTTCAACCATGGAAGTACTAGCAACGTTAGTGCAACTACCGCCATTGATAATAATACTACATACCTTGTCTTTCACGTGACAATGAGTGTAAAAGATAATCTCCTGCTGTACTTCTTCTTCCTCTTCTTTGGCTTGTAAACTCAAAGCTCGTCGTGCGACTAGTCCAAGCATCTCACCCTAATCTGCCTCAAACTCCTTATCCCCTATTGGGGCGTCCTCTAATGGTGGCATATCCTCTAGAGCAACTTCATCCTCGGGTTCAATTTCACCATTTTCCCGGATCACCATAACTCGCTTGTTTGGACATTGACTTGCTATGTGCCCTCTCTCCTAGCATTTGAAACACCTAATCTCACTATTACAAGTCGAAGTAGGGGCTGATTTACCTTGAAAGGTAGTAGTAATGGTGGCTGGCTCAGGTTCAGGTTGGCCTTGGACGTGGACTGGTTTTCCTCTTTCTTTGGGTGGTTCGACCTCTAAGTTTCTGTGCCCGAATTTTGTGTGAATGGTATTGCTTGTGTACCACCTTTCTTGAGTTGCCTCTCAACCTTGATTGCCATATGCACCAAATCCTCCAATTCCACATAATAGTGCAGCTCAATGGTGTTAGCAATCTCTCGGTTTAAACCATTCAAAAATCTGGCCATTGTCGCTTCCTGATCCTCCTCCATGTTGGCTCTAATCATCGCCATCTCCATCTCTTTATAATATTCATCAACACTCCTATTACCTTGATGGAGACCTTGCAGCTTCAAGTAAAGATCCCGGTAGTAGTGATTTGGCACAAATTGTCGTCTCATCACTCTTTTAATTTCATCCCAAGTTTCAATAAGATGTTCTCTGATTCGTCTCCTATTGATGCACAACTGATCTGTAATATTTGATTTTTTTCCATGTTCATACTTTCTTTCTAAGGAATTATTTTCACATTATGAAGGTATTCGTGAAAAGCTCGATTTAGGGTTTTTGTAAGATTTTGTGAGTTCTTATGGATCGATAAGATTCAAAATTGATTGTTAAGCTCAAAAACAAACCTTTCGAGTCGAAAGAGACGGAAAAGTACATGATTTTACAAAAGTCAACTTTGACCGAGAAAGTCAAAGTTTGACCAATAAAAGTCAAAATGTTGACTTTACGATATGTTGAAATGCAGTATAGAAAGTATACTGCGAAAAATATTTTTGTGAGCTAGATAGCAAGAATAGGTCGTAGAACCACTCTAGAAAATCAAGCACACCAAGTTAAGATTAAGGGCAAAAAGGGCTCGGAAAAATAAGAAAAAAAATTATATTGTCCAATTTTATACAGATAAATTTTTGTACTCTGGTACAGTATAAAAATACTGTGTATTAGTGAAGCACAGTATTAGAAATATCTGTATGGCACAAAAATGGACAATTTTGGAGAAAACTAGCCAAACAAGGCCATAAGGGGTATGTCATCATCTTGCTTTTTAATTATGATGTCATTAACCTTAATTAAGCTTGGGAAAAAAATTTTAGAAGAGCCTAGAAGCCCATGGCCGGCCACCTCATCTCCCCCTTGTGGGAATATCAAAAATCTTGGGGTTATTTCACAATTTTACAAAGTTCTCCAAACCTCAATAAATGGCCATGCCTTCTATTCATTTTAATTGGAAAACCTTGTGAAACTCTTGCCAATTTTTCCCTTGAGAGTTCAAAAATTTAGAGAAAAGAAAGAGGAAGAAAATCAAAAATTTCTTAAGGGCTTTTGTTCATGGGAGTTTGGATTTGAGCTAGGAGAAAGCCAAGAAAAGTTTAGAAATTTTTGGGTCACTTTTGCGTGTGTGGCCGAGTGAGAGAGGAGAGGAAATAGAAGAGGAAAATTGAAAATTTTTGAGGGCAAATCCTTGTAGTGGAGTTCGGTTTGGTGAGATCAACCAAGGAAACCAACCAAAATTCTTGGGTGCCCAAATTGGAGGTGCTGCCGTGGGCTAGGGAGAGCTAGGGAAAGAAAAGAATTTTGTGACCAAACCCTAACTTTGGTCAAGGTAAATTCTAGAACCCTAACTCTTCAATTTGAGTTCAATTTTGAAGTTTATTTGTGCTTCAATTTGGTTTTGTAAGGACATAAGTCCACATTTAATTTCCTTGCCCTAGATGGTTCATATGTGCTTGATTAGGTGCTAAGGGTGTATGGCTTAATTTCTTGCTTGTTTTGTGCTTGTTGGTTGATTGATTTCATGCTAGATGCTTAGGGTTGTGTGTCCCCTGATCTTGGACAAAAATCTGGCCTAGGCATTGCTTGATGGTATGCTAGTTTAAGGGTGTATGTTAGTGGTTGATTGAAATGTATGCAAAGACTTAGAACCATGCAAACCTAGGTTTTGAGCCTCTCGGGTTTGGTTTGTATGGATCCATTTGAGCGATTTATGGGTTCACGTGGGATGTTAGAAACGCTGTATGTTTGGTATGTAGGCTCCCGAAGTGTTCGGTCAAGATAGATTTCGCGAAATAGGACGTAAACTGGACTAAACAACCGAAACTACCAATTCGGATTTGAAACTGGCCAGTTTCAGGAAAGTGGAAATTTAAGGCCTTTAGAGGCCGAACTGGGTAAAACTCAAAACATGAAAGTTGTTTGGAACAATTTTTCGTAGGGGCAATTACGGATAGAATCCCAAAATGAGGCTCCAATGGCCTCCGTTTTTATGAAAACCCGTGGCTGGTCTGCCCAGACCCAGTTTACAGGATCAGCCAGTTTCAAACAAAAACTGACAAAAATATAAGTGGAACTGGATTTTTCGTAAAACACGAAAGTTTTAGTATTTTTCGAGAGCTACAACTTTTGTGAAGATAAGTTTTTCAAATTCTAAATGGATCTTTAAACTGACATTGTTTTATGAAGGGTGTGCAGGGAACCGAAAATTCCTGCACATGAGTTTTTACAAAAATTTTCGAAAAACTGTATTTTATTTAAAACTATTGTTTTTAATTATGAAAACTATTTCAAAGGCAGTTTTCAACCTTAAACGACTTTCAGAAACATCCGTTTCAAGATAAGAATTTTTACAAAAAGGATCAAAGGATTTTAAAGCCAACTTACTCAAATTTGTCAAAAAGAGTAAGAAAATAGAATTTTTATGATAAAAATTGGTAATCAAGCCGATTACAGACCGTAACCGGGAATAGTACTCGAGTTACCAGGCTTAGCCCCAAAGCCCAAGATTGAACCTAAAGGGTTGACTATGAATTGACCAAATGTTAGCTGTGGTTGACCCAACATTTATTTAAGTGAAACCTTAAGGGTTATCCAATGTAACCCTAAGGATTTCCAAGAACATAAAAATGGGCCAAGAGAAGAGGGTTAATGAAATTAACCCGATGACTTATGTTATCAGAGTAAAGCCCAAGGTTTTTAAGAAAATCAAGCAGTATGTCAAGGGCCTAATTTAAGAGATTATCCAACGTAGCCTCTTAAGGAATAATCAAAGTTTGATTATTCTTAAGTAGTAGAAAAACAATTTTGTGACCAAGTGAGATATCAGGTATCGGGGACATACAACTAGGATTTAGTAGGCATGTTGGTTAGGACACCAACATTGCACAATGAGAATTAAATTCTCACCTATGTCCTTATTCAAGCATGAGAAGGCTTGCAGCTGTGCCCAGAAGGAAAACAGCATCAAGTCGGACATAGGGAGAGAGGTAAGTACAACTCCGCCTACAGCATAGGCTCTAAATGGTGCTTACCCAAGTATGTTAGATGTATGCTAGGGGTGTATGCCAATTGTATGCTTATGCTATTATGTGATATGCTGGTTGCCATGTTATATGTGAACTGTTATGACATGTTAGTTGTTGAAGCGTGATATTAAAAGGATGTGAAAAAGATAAGAAAGCACGTTAAGCAAAATAATGATGTTAGTTTCAATCAAGAATAGGTGACATCACGTTGCATGTTCACTAATTCTTATAAGACTAATAAGCTCAAGAAAAAGATAAGAAAAGAAGAAAGAAGGCAAGCAAGCTTGCCAGTGTCGTACCACCCGTCCGAGGTCGGGTTGGACTATGGATTGAGTTGGACTTGGACTGGCCGCCCCAACCAATCTATAGTTGCGTGCCAGGTACGAACACTAATGTAAGGGCCCAAAGAAAGAAAAGAATAAGTAAAGAAAGTAAAATATAAGCATAACTGGACCATGCATATGTTAAGCATTGTTAGGTTATGCTATGATGAATAATGAGATGAGTTAGTATGCGATGCCATGTTATGTTAGATTGTGTATGATGAGGTTAATTGTATGACGCGGATAAGACAGTTGTACTTGCTGAGCGAAAACTCACTGTCTTACGTCTATGCTGTAGGTAAGCAGCCTATCAGCCATGCATGATACAAGATGGAAGAGCGTGGCGGGGCACACTGTGAAATCGTGAGAAGACAAGCCGCTACACGTTTTGATTTTAGTACTTATATTATGTGAATATCTTATTTATTTAAGACATGTTTTATAAGTTGCCTACTTTTCAACATTGTATAAAAAAAAAAAAATTTCCGCTGTGTTTTGCAAAGTAAGTAAGTAAGTATGTATGTAAGGTAACGGCCTGTGCTAGGCGGGTCGTTACATGATCCCACCATACAATAGCATAATCAGTAAATTCAATTGCGGCAAGTTTTACCTTTTTTAGTTCAGAGTAGTTGTGACAATTGAAAACCAGCTCTATCTTCTTTTCCCACTTGAGGTATGCTTCAGGATCACTTTTTCCTTGAAACACAGGGATTTTCATCTTAATACTTCCCAAGTTGTCGTCTACCCAGTTCCTAGCTTCTCCATCCCTACCATATCTCCTACAGCTACTCATTGACATCCTATCAAATTCCTCCTCTAAATCGTCCCCTTTAAATTCACTAACTTCCTCAACTTCCTTTTGATGCAACCTATTCTTCCTTGGGGCGTTCGGAGCAAACAGTGGCTGTCCCCGTTGTGTTCCTTCTTCTACCCTATCTAACATGTCATGTATATGCTCCAACTCCACCCTCATCATCCGTCGCATCTCCCCCAATAATGCTTGCATTTGCAGGTTTGGAAGATTGGTTGGTGGAAGCTCTTTGTTTGTATTTTTCTCTTGATCTTGTGACATGATTGAAATCTGCAAACAAGGTTAGAACAGTATGGAAAAATAAAATAAAAATAAAAAGGACCTCACTAAACTCCCTCACGTGTTTCTCTCAAAAAATGATTCACTCAATTTCACTCGTATTCTTCTTTTAGTTCTTTCAAAACTAATCGAACAAGAATAACAAGAATTCAAGCAACAAATCAAAACAACAAGCAAACCAAACAGATCAAATTTGTCATGAATTCTTTTTTTTTTTTGACACTCATACGTGGGCTATGACAAAAAAAAAAGGGAGGGGGTCTAGGACGTAAGAAACAGGATTAAACACAATTTTTGTTTTTTTTTTCTTTTTTTTTTTTTGGATTCTTTTCTTTTCTTTTATTTTTTTATGTGGATTTTATGACTCTAATGATTCCAGGAATGCGAATTTTAATGTCTCTGATTTTTTTTTTTTTTTTGTAAACCTAGTGGGAATCAGATTATGGTTTCAAAATCCTAGAAGACATCAATCTCAAAGCAAGTAATTTGACTATGAATCAAACACTAATATCATGGATTTAAGGATAGAAAACCGGATTTTTTAGTGCACTAGAAAATTTTTTTTTAATATATGCCGAATGTTTTTTTTTTTAATGAATTTTTTTTATCAAATTTTTTTTATTAATATAAGAACGAATTAGAAGAAAAGAAAAGCGAGATAAGGATAGGTAAACCGGAGGAACCTAGGCTCTAATACCAACTGATACAAACCACGCTAACAACGTGACAAAACCCGATATCAAATCTGGAAACAATAACCCAAGATCTTTCAAGTTTGATGGAAAATTGCGACCTGTTACTTAGCGAAGTAAAAACCTTAGTATGATGAAGACGCCACAAACGGTTATGGAAGTACGTTTGATAAGTCAATTTAAACGCCACAAGAATCTTTGATAAGTTCAGATAAGTTTCTTCAAGAACTCAAGAAGAATAACTCACAATATGAATAAACATCAAAATCTTTTTTTTTTTTTTCATAATCTGAGAAATCAACTTTATATAGCTGAAAATACACTTGTAAAATTCCTAATCTACCCCTAATAATAAACATACCTGAAAATCAGATTTATCTAAAAAAAATAATTAATTTCAGAATTAATTTCAAAATTTAAACTAAAACTTAAAACTAAAAATCATATTACAAAAAAAAATCAAATCTTAATCAGATCTTGTTTTGAATTTTGAACTAAAAATCAGTGATTGACTATGAAATTTGATGATTTACTTTATGCTAATCAGTAATTGACTTATGGTCAATCACGAATTGACTATCATGTTGTCAATTATTGATTGACTATTTAAGAAAATTAATTAACCATTTTAGAGAAAATGATCTTTTAACTCACTTTTAAAAACTTCGACCCTTTATTAAAAAACTTTAAAAAAAAAAAAAAAACAAACTAGGTGGGATTGCACGTGCTGGTTTTTTAGTAAGTTTGTTAGTTTATTATAACATTATTTATATGTAAATGTATATATTTACATGTATATATATAATTAATCTAAAAAGTAAGTAAATATGAAGAAGAATATTATTATGAAGAAAAGAACAAAAAAAGAAAGAAGACGTAGCATATGTACAATAAGTTACAATGATATAAAATTTAAGATTGATTTCTTTTTCCAGCAACAGTTGGGAGCGGTGTTTCGTCCAGTACATCAAAAATATTAACAGAAAATACATCTTGTGTGACGCCCAAATATTCTACCTTTGAGATCTTTAAGTACATTATGTACTCTTTGTTACTTCGAGTTCTTTGTCCTGTAATAAATGCAATCTTGTAAATTAATGTCTATAAAAATATTAAATTTAAAAACAATGACTAATAAGGTAATTATAATATTAATAACTATAAAGCTTATTGTTGCATAAATTCGTATGCAAAATAATTTAGAATTTGTTGTGCATTTTCAGCGAAAAAAGTAGCTACTTGTTCTCCATATGGATCTTCAAGAGCATCAAGTTTGCATCTACAATCATATATAAATAATTATTAATACTCTAATATCATTATATAAGAAATTGTAATAATGAAACTTTATAATTGATGTTATAAGTACCTTCGTGTTGCTGTGACATGTTGACTGCAATGAGGACACACAAACGATTGATTCATTGCTGTTGATGTTTTCTTATGACATTGTGAACAGGCTATATAACAAACTTGTTGTCTAATATTCTGTATAGATATTTTCTCCTTTAGCCAAGATGTTTGCTTGCTGCTAACAAAATATTTTTATAAAGAAACAATTTCCTTTTAGATCTCATGATATGCCGATTACGGATTGTTAGCGCCATTTTTCCTTTGCTTTTGGTTTTACAGTTTAAGTGATCCACATTGCTTTGAATACGACACTGAACCGTATTACCAAGCGATGGACGTTGAAGTAAAGGTAATTTCTTTTCGGTTTAAACATTATGGTTACGAAACAAGGAAAAAGAAAGAAAAAAAAAAAGAAAAGAAAAGAAAAGAAACTTGTGAGTAGAATGGGAAAGATTTTGCTTTTGGTTGTCAGGAATATGCATCTGCGAATGGGATAGTGGTTTTCTCTCCTGTGAGACACCACCCTCAGTGATCCTGCAGATATCATTCAGAAGGTATGTCCATTGCTTTGATGTTGCAAATTTACTTTTATTTATTCATTTATTTATTTTTTGGTGACACCCTCTTTAATGTTTTACCATTCATACCATTTATTTGTCAAAACCCATTTTCGTAAAACAAACTTGGGGACTTTGAAAAAGGCTGTTGACATTGCAAAATGCGTTTTCTCGTTGTTATTTTTGGTGAAAATTTGTTGTGTTATTTCTTTTACTCTTTTTGTTTCTTCGTTCTTTCGAGTTTCTTGGCTTTCTTCTCACAGGTAGATGGATAGTTTGTCCATGTCATTTGTTGAAATGACATCTTTCTGACTTTTGTCTTAGACTGCTGAAAATGATAGTATAACTCCTAAATCTGTTCTCCTCCCAGAATCTAAAGTAATATTTGCAAACAAAGAAGAAACAAATTAAACAATCAAACCAAAGAATCCATTCAAATAAGTCTTTTCTACTCTCTCTCTCTCTCTCTTTTTAATAGTGCCTTTTCAACTCTCTCAAAATGAAATATATTTCAAACCTATATGCTCACATGTATAAACTTTGAAATTGAAAGAGCTATATTGAATGACACAAACAAAAAACAACATTAACTTTAAATTAATCAATGTCAATGATAAAAGCAACAATCCTACCAGAAAAGCTTTAAACGGAGACATCATGATCCCAACACTATCTCATATATTGCAAAAACTTGAGCTGTTAAAGTAACGCTATAAATTCTGACTAAAAAAGCATCACACAACATGCATTTCATCAGTGATGCGAACCTCGTCAAGAATAATGACACCCGATAACGAAAAGGAACCCAATAACGTTCAACGATCAGGTTTGGATGGGAGACCTTAACCCGTTGCTTCAATAAAACCAAGGACCTCGGTATATTTGACCTCACCCGTTGTTTAATGCAAAACAAGAATCTCGGTATAAGGAAGATGCTGCAAACGAGGTTGGAAATCCATTTGATAAGTCGATAGTGAACGCCACGGAAAATTCCGATAAGTTCTAATAGTTTTCTAAAGAACCAAAGAGAAAATACTCTCAACTTTTTAAATAATTTCTTATCCTTTCACTGTTACAAAGATGCCTGTTAATAGGTTAAATGTTACAAAACCCAACCTAAAATAACTCCCCTAATTGAGATTAAAATCTAGTAATTAAAAGTTCTTACTTGCCTAAAAGAGAGAAGGAAACAATCTGTCCTTTAATTGGCTGATCTCTCACCTTCACTAGAAAAGAAAAGTTGGAAGTTTTTAAATGGCTTTATTATTAGCCATAAATGCCTATGAAAAGTCAACAAGGCCTAAACAAATAAAGGAAAGAAAACATCTTGGCATACAAGCCTTATAACCCAATTTAACTTGTTAAAATTAAACTTAGCCTTAGCTAGATTCTTCTAGAACTGGAATAGGATCAGCATTCAATGCTCTTGTGCTTGCCATGTTCTCATCATTCCCCTCTTTTTGAAAAGGATTTGTCCGCAAATTAAGTTCATCACCTGCGAGAAAGTGGATCTTCGATGATGTTTTCTTCTTCTAGTTTTTTTTTTCTTTTTTTTTTTTTTTGTTAATATGCCACGAACAAGACTTACAACTAGAACCAAAAATTATTACAAAAATTTTAGAAAGATGTTTTTTTTTTTTTAACAGACTCTCTCTATTTTCTTTTCTTTTCTTTTCTTTTTTTGTTTTTACATTTTTTTTTTCTAGCAGTATCAATAATTGAAATTTAAAACTACAGCAAGGAAACAAAAGAAAAAAAAAAACGACCAAAAAGAAGAAGGAAATTCGGCCAACTAAAGTTTGGAAAGAGATTGGAAAACTAGGCTAAAAACAAACGGGAAACTAGGTTAAAAAAAAAAAGTAGAAGAAGAAAGAAGAGAAGTAATTATTCAGAAATGTGAGAGTATTTTCTCTTTGGTTCTTTGACGAACTATTTCGAACTTATCAGAATTTTCCGTGACGTTCACCATCGACTTATCAAACGGATTTCTACCACTGTTTGTGGTGTCTTCCTTATATCGAGGTTCTTGTTTCGCATTAAACAATGGTTGAGGTAAAATATACCAAGGTTCTTGATTCTGTTGAAGCAACGGGTCAAGGTCTCCCATCCAAACCTGATCCTAAAACGTTCTTGGGTTCCTTTTCGTTGTCGGGTCTCGTTATTCTTGGTGAGATTTGCATAATTTGATATCAAAGCTTCGGTTCTAGGTTAGGTTTATCTATCCTTAAAATTTTTTGTTTTTCGAATCCTAGTTTATCTCAGTTTCTAATTTAAAAAAATTCAAATTAAAAAA
This sequence comes from Ficus microcarpa, assembly GCA_025413485.1. Classification (NCBI taxonomy): domain Eukaryota; kingdom Viridiplantae; phylum Streptophyta; class Magnoliopsida; order Rosales; family Moraceae; genus Ficus; species Ficus microcarpa. Next base: position 2,911,278 of record CM046382.1, on the reverse strand, counting down.
AATTTTTGAATTCAAAAAAAATTCAAATTAAAAAAAAATCCAAAAAAGAAAAGAAAAGAAAAGAAAACAGAAAGGAGTCCGTAAAATTTTAAAAAAAAAAACGTGTTTCCAAATTTGTTTGTAATTTGTAATTTCTGGTTCTAGTTGTAATTCCTATTCGTGGCATATTTAAAAAAAAAAAAAAGTAGAAGAAGAAAGAAGATAAGTAATTATTCAGAAATGTGAGAATATTTTTTTTTTTAGTTCTTTGACGAACTATTTCAAACTTATTGGAATTTTCCGTGGTATTCACCATCGATTTATCAAATAGATTTCCACTACTGTTTTTGGCATCTTCATTATACCGAGGTTCTTGTTTCGCTTTAAAAAATGGGTTGAAGTCAAATATACCAAGGTTCTTGTTTTTGTTGAAGCAACGGGTCGAGATCTCCCATCCAAACCTGATCATAGAATGTTCTTGGGTTCCTTTTCATTGTCGGGTCTTGTTATTCTTGACGCGGTTCGCATCATTAATGATGAGGACATGGCAAGCACAAGAGCATGGAATGCTGATTATTCTAATTCTAGAAGAATCTAGCCAAGGCTAAGTTTAATTATAGCAAGTTAAATTGGGTTGTAAGGCTTGCATGTCGAGATATTTTCTTTTCTTTATTTGTTTAGGCATTTTTAACTTTTCATGGATGTTAATGGATGATTATAAAGCCATTTAAAAACTTCCAACTTTCCTTTTCTAGTGAAGGTGAAAGATCAGCCAATTAAAGGACAGATTGTTTCATTTTCTCTTTTAAGCAAGTAAAAACTTTTAATTACCATATTTTAGTCTCAATTAGGATAGCTATTTTAGGAACCTTTTTGTAACATTCAGCCTATTAATAGGCGTCTTTGTAACAGTGAAAGGACAAGTAATTATTTAGAAATGTGAGAGTATTTTCTCTTTGGTTCTTTGAAAAAGTATTTGAACTTATTAAAACTTTCCGTGGCGTTTACTATCGACTTATCAAATGGATTTCCACCACCGTTTGTGACGTCTTGCTTATACTGAGGTTCTTGTTTCGCATTAAACAATGAGATGAGGTCAAATATACCAAGGTTCTTGTTTTTGTTGAAGCAATGAGTCAAGGTCTTCCATCCAAACATGATTGTAGAACGTTCTTGGGTTCCTTTTCATTGTTGGGTCTCGCTATTCTTAGTGGGGTTCTGTGATTGTAACAACCCAACTTTTTGGACCATTAAACTAGTTTACTTATTCTCTTTTAAGTTAGTCTTAACACTTACTTATGTTTGGTTCCAAAAATACAAAAAAAAAATTTTTTAACATAAACTATATTCATACAATAAAAGTTAAATTTACTAAAATTTTTAACTGAAGGAATTTGAAACTTATAGATGATGAATATGCTATTCGAATTCGTATTTAAAAAATATTTTAAAAGCTATAACTTTATATAACTTACAAGGAAAGAGTCTAAAGTCTTTTTCCCGTGAAGTACTCATACTAGTTTAGTAGTACCAAAAGATTGGAATATAGTTATAAATATAGTCGATACAAAATCATTTAGGAAGTTTAATTACAGAAATTAAATTCGTAATGGTATCCCATTCCTTTCCTTCATCGCTTCCGCACAATTTCATCTGTCCATAAGAACATCTAAGTAATGGGTTGCTTACCTGCGTTACCTACAGCACGAACACACATACGTATGGACTTTCGCTCAATAAGTACAAACAATATCTCACAAAACAATTTATAAAGTCATATCATCACATGTAACATAATAATGTTCAAAAGTGCATGTGATCATGTGTGTATTCATTTATGCTTTATTATATATATGTCTTGTCTACTTAAAGGCCCTTATGCCATACCCATATACGAGCAACCAATGGGGAGTTAGGGAGTGACCCTCCAACAGCCTATAAGGTCATATCTTATAACTTTCGTTCTTATTATATTCTCTCACCAATTAGAGGTTAGTACGACATTTAATCCTATTTTTCATTTGACTTATTCTTATTAATTGTGACAATATGTGGATTTACATGTTACTATGCATCTATCATTATGGTATAAATATTTGTGAGGCATGTCGATCATGTCAGTGCAAGAGAAATTATGCACATCAAATACTTAATTAAAGCAATACGTATTACTCATATACTCATCACATCATCAAGTCAATTCATAGCAAACGTAGAGCATCAATAAAAAAGAACATTTTGTTCCATGCTGTAGGTGAGGTTTGTACTTACTTATCTTACATGCTTAAACTTCCGAAGTTATATCTATGCAGATTTGAGAAATTATCTTGATTTAATAATATCTCATTATTAGATAGAATCATAGTTGTATTACTTTATTTATTTATTTATTTTATAAACTATAATGAACTTAATTTACTTATATCATAATTTACCTTAACAATTAATTCATATTAATTAATAAGTATTAAAATAAATTTATACTAATTATTATTTAATTAATTTAATTTAATTAATTATTTTGATTAATTAATTAATCAATTGATTAATTAATTGATTAACTAATTAATCAAGTAATAGTTAATTATTGCTTCATTTAATTAAGTAATTATAATTAAATTATATAATTTTAGTTGACTTATTAAAAATTATCTTGTTAATAATTTAATTATGTTACTTAAATATTCTTTATCATATAATATTTATTAATTAATAATTCTAATATTAATAATTAATAGTTTGATTAATCTAATAACTAATGTTTGATTAATCTCTAGTTAATCATCCATAGTTATTTTGATGATTATATCCATAATTAATGATTAATTAATCTCTAATTAATCATGTATTATAATTAAGTAGTTATTTAATATAATAATCTTATTATCATCTACTAACTCTTATAATTAATTAATTAATTATTAATCAATTAATTAATTACATTTGGTTATGTATTAATTAATTAATTAATTAATTAATTAATTAATCAATCAATGTGACAAGGAATCATCTAAGTGTATACATCTCTTCTATTATTGGACTAGTCCAATCTCCTTAGTTATATTCATTTAGTTGAGCTAAGGTAATCTCCTGGTATATACCCAGTAACTCTCTAGTGTACCTTATCTTAGCCCGTTAAAACTTGTGATTCAACTTTATAAAGTTATGGTTTTTCACATTATTTGATCATACACTTAAAATCAACTCATTTCATAACTAAATATATTCATATGTTATGATTTACCCTTATGTCACATTTTAATGTTTAACCGTTTTATCAGTGTACGATTTTAACTTGTAAAACTTGTTTAGATTCAAGTATAATTCCATTCTAGACACTTGATGACTTATTGAAAAGCTTAAAACATCTAATTTCTGACTTTATAATT
>CM046382.1:2872237-2907810 GCA_025413485.1 Ficus microcarpa | reverse complement strand
TGTTTTTCAATATTTCAAGCATTTCAAACATTAATGTGGATGTTTTCCTAAATGTCTTATGGTAAAATCTCGGATTACCAGATTATAATATAATTTTAATGGATTTATTAAAATTTATGTACATATCCATTTTAAATGCATGATATCTCATTTTGAAGCTTAAAATGTCTACTTTATAGTGGTAAAGTTATTTCCTTTAGTACTTAAGTGTTTCATACCATTAACTTAGGTTTTGTTACTGTTAGTTTCACATTTGAACCACAAATCCAAATTCATAGGTGAGCTTAGAAAAATTATAATAATTTACTTACAAGTCCAAATAAGATAAAAGATATGTAATTGGAAAGCTTATAATATCTATTTTGTACAATGAGAACAGTTTTATAAAAAGTTAAGGTTTACTAACTAAAAAATACAAAACCCGTGGCTAGTACAGGATTCTAGCAAGAATTTTCGGTTCGAAGCCCAAATTTGTAAAACTCACCAAAAATTGCACATTTATCTGTTCAAGGCATATGATACCTTGTTGAAAAGCTTAAAGAATCTAGTTTTTAGTTCGCTACTTATAATCCAAAATTTTGAGTTCAAAGGGTTCGGAGTACACGTGGCTAGGCTATGTCCTAGAGGTTCATTTTCTCTCTAGTTTTGTGTCACAACTTTAAAGGTACATAACTTTAGACATATAAAAGCAAATTAAGTGATTCCAAAGCCTAAAATGAAGCTTATTCTCTGTAGAATCTTAATATATAATTTATTTTTCATACCAAAGTTTCTAATGCATGCTATATCACCACAATAACTACAAACTTCAACAAAGTTCATAAATCTTACCGAAATGCTCTGGGGATCCTTTAAGATCTCGAACCTCCCAAGTTCTTCTCAAAACTTTTTCCGAGGTAAGAAGAAGTCCAACATTAAGATCATAACTAAACATCATGCTTTAGTTCTCCAAAAATGACTAAAACACGAAGAATACCACTAAGTTACCTCTAGTAAAACGTCCTCTAACTTCGTCTTACACTTCTTCGATCTTGGTGACGGGGATTCTTAGAGCTTAAAAATGGATGGAGGGGGGTGCTAGAGATGTGTTGGAGGTGGAGAATAGTGTCGGTGGTTCTTGTTTTTGTTTTGAGCTTAGTGGTGGCTAGAGAAAGCTAGGGTTTTTGAGTTTAACCTGTGTGAGAATAAAATGGGGTATTAGGGGTTTGTGCACAGTCAACTTTCACCTTAAGAGAGCTATATTTTGAGGGGTAAAATTGGAAAATTTTTAGCTAATTTTCCCCTTCAATGCCACCACTTCAAGGGAGGGTTTTGGGGAGAAGATTTGGTTCAACAAGGTGAAGACAAGGGGTCATTTTCACTTGTCTCTTCCTTGGGTCAACTTGCCAAACTAAACCATGCCATCTTTTACATGTGGTTGCATATATGCACCACGTTCTTCTTTTCTCATTTGTTCATATTTCCCCTTGCTTTCTTGAACCAAAATCCGGATCCCCTTTGCCTTCTCATTTTAAATTTTGTTTTTCTTTCTTCCAATTTCCACCATTGATCCAAGGTTGTCATCCTTATTCTCATTCATTGGATCTTCCATCATACCAATCATTACCTTAAACTCTCATTGGTCACTTATTATCCAAAATTTGACCATTGATTTATCTAGGATTATTTAACATAAAATCCACGCCATTGATTTCAAATTTAAGCACAATTCTTGATCAATATTCCACTTTTGGATTTCCTAAGAGTAAGTACTAATCATTCATCTTCTATCTATGTGACGTATTAATTTTCCAATCACACTCTCAAAACTTAACTATTGGTATTATCAAAATAAATACTAAGATCATTAAATTGACCTACTAACAAAAATCAGGGTCCTTCCCAAAAATTAACATTATCCCTCTAATACAACATAATTTATTTTTCATATAAATTTATATGTCGTTTAACTCATCTTTTATGTATTTAAAATTCTCATTTAAATAAAGAAATTCAACATTATTAAATTATCGACATCATTACACCGATGATATATGTACTATCATTCATGACCTTGAAATTTGATATTCATCAAAATTATTTATTAGAAACATATTAATGAAGAAATTCCATAATAATAATTCATGAATCAAGCTTATGAATTTCTAGGGTATCACAGTGACAACCCTTCCTTGGAAATGAGCCATGACATACATACATAAACTTAACTTGTATCGTTTTAATTTTCAAAATTCAGGGATTCTTATTTTTTATTTTCAATTTCTTACTTATTACTTATTAAACTTATTATCTATTAGATAACTACTCATAGGGTATTAGAGAAAAAGCATAAGTAAAGTACCATAATGCCATATTTTACAAACCATTTCTTTTTTTTTTTTTTTATAGTTAATTTTAAGCTGCGAAATTTTTTTAAGCGAAGTGTTATCTATGTACCCTCTTTCTCCACTGTCACATCATCTGCCTTGTCTATTCATCAATTCAGTTGATCACGAGCTTTTTATCCATATTACCTATAATATAAATTTCTTGAATGAGCTTTTACCTAGCAAGTACAGATATAAATCTCACAGTGCATGAATAATTAGCATGACATTTTATGAAATTCTTAAGTCTTTTGCTTCAAAACTTGTTGGGCCCCTTTGTGTTCGTTCTAGGTACGCACGACCATTGGGGAGTTGGGGAGCGACCCTCTAATTGTACCTAAGGTCATACATAAATTATTTATGAATTTAACCTCACCTGAGTGAAGGTTAGTACAACACTTTTCTAACATTTCACTTTCATTAGCCTCATGTAATTAGTTGAGTGATCATGCAATTATAACATGTCACAATATCATAAAAAAGGTTGAGCAACATAAACATTGAGGTATTGTAATGACATTCAAGTAATTGGCACATAAATCACCACATAAGCACACTAATATTACAAATGTCAAACATGTTGGAAAAATCGGATCCGGTATCAGAGTTACGGCGCAGTGGAAGTTTTAAAATTTTTATGCCGTTTCCGGAAAAGAAGCTCATGATGCATATAACAATAAATTAAATTCATGATCAATCATACTTTATTTCTTGGATTCTGGAATTGCTAGAGCGTTTGACCAACGTGTCTTCTTTACTATTCTCGAGTTCCACGTCTCAGAGTGTGTGTGGGTACACATTCTATGAATCCAAGTGACTGGTAATATTTTCCGAAGTCTAGATCCCTCTTCTCAATTCCGATGATTCTCGTTGAGAATTTGATCCAACTTCTTTCTTCAAAACTACAAAACAGGAACCGGTTAATCTCCTATGAAAAATATCACTTGGTTTAACCTTCCTTACAGTTTTGATTCAATAGAAGTTTTCTCTCTAATTCTCTCTCACAAGATAGCCAAATTTCTTGATGTGGAAGAAACCAAAAAAAAAAAATTTTTTTCTTCCAAAAACGTTTTTTAATTTAAAATTATCAAAAATTAGTTTTTCAAGAACTCCTAGCCTTTATATAGTATTCCAATTCTTTTCAAAATTTATCTCCTTCTTGAAAAATAATTAATAATTATTTTTCTAGATAAATTTTGAACCAAAAGATCATACAACTTTAGGGCTAGATTCATTGAACCTAAAAATAATTTTTCAAGAGGAAATTAATCCTCAAAAAATTCGGCCACTTTGAGATAAATCATGATTGGTGGTTCAAATTTTAAATCAAGAATCTAGACTAGTCAAAAGATCATAGTCCTATCTAGATTCAAACTTCTTTTAAACCTTTTCGAATTTAAATAGGATTCACATATTTGAATAAATATTTTTCATAAACATTATCCATATTAATTAATTTAAATCAATGAAATATTTCAAATTTTCTTTCCTCACAAAAACCATGCACTTGTTTAATTAGGAAAGAAAAATCTATAAAATAATCTCCATTATTTAAACCAATTAATAATTTAATGTTAGGAATATATTTAAACAATTTTGAAACAAAATTTTCTTCTCTCCACACAATAAAAAAAACGTGCACCTCCTTTAATTAGGAGAGAAAAAATTTTGTTTTCCAAAATTCAAACACAATCTTATTTTCAAAATTCAAATTAACCAATCACATGTTGACAAATCATTTGTCTACAAATTTCACATGTCCAATCCTTTCTGGATTGCATGTAAGAGAGTACCATGTCTTAATAGACATTTTTAAATTATATTTATAATTTACCGATCTCATTAGGAACAAATCCCGAGATGCTTCATGGAACTATATGAGTTAATAGAGGGACCCGATGGAAATATGTAAAGAGGCTCCTATAATTGTGAAAAATTAATCTCAGATTAATTATCCATCAATTATCAACTTCAAAACTATTCCACTAAAAGTTTGAAGCTGAACTCCTGTTTACGTACCGTATTACGAAAGCTCTCTCACGTAGTGCTTCTTTCATGATTTATTCATCGCTTGCTTAATCCCTATATGTTATCCATGATTGAATTAAGGACTTTTTCCGTTTTTGTGACGCCCCCTTACTACGTAGGACCGTCACGCCTTACTTACTTACTTACTTTACTTGAAAATGAGGAATGATTTTTTTTTTTTTTTGAAACATACTTATAAAAACATTTGTCTTTAGTAATATATCATTACTACTTAAGTAAACGTTACTTATGGTCTTTGGTTCCAAATTAACATGATACATAACTTGTTTTCATCATGTATATACTTATATATACAAAACTTCTTTACTTATCAAAAGATTTGCGGAAACTATGCGTAGTGGTATCCATACCGCCTTCGTCCGCCGCCACACCGCTCCAACAATGCCCAGCATTAAGCTGCGGGTTTCTTACCTACAGTATGAAATATAACTGAATGAGCTTTCGCCCAGTAAGCACAAACATAATCTCACAAAACATTTAAAACATCATGAAAACATACATCATCATATGCATATGCGTGAACCATTTATGTTCCATTTATGCACTTCTTTTAACATTCTTATCTTTCTTATGGGCCCCATAGTGTACGTACCTTTAACATATAGCGCGCCTCTAGATACAGTTAGATGGGTTTGCAAGTCCCTAACTGCTCCAGGAAAACATAAGTGATTACACCCTTCCGACAATGAGAGGGCGAATCCATAACTTTAACATAAAAATCCTCCACCTTGGGGGAGGTTGGTACGACACTTTACTTGTGATTTCTTACCATGTTATTTATCTTTAGTGAACATACTTTATGATGTCACTATATGATAACATACTTTTCATCTCATTAATAACATGGCATGGCATTCTTTTCATTCATGGCAATTGCAAACATGACATTTTTATAAACATGACATTTTGCAAATATAGCACCTTTATAATCTTTTGCAAAAATAGCACCTTTTTTTATAAACATAGCATTTTACGAAAATAGCACCTTTTATAATCATGGCATTTCGCAAAAATAGCACTTTTCATAAAACATAGCATTTCATAGATATAGCACACAACATATTACAGCATATTTGAAAAACCACATACTTGAACATAATTTACTAGTTTTCATACTGCAGGTGAGGTTTGTACTTACCTCTAGTGCCGTATCCTTAAAATTGCGTTCCTTAAAATCGTCGGCAACGGCAATTCACTTTCCTAATATACCAAAAATATAGGATCAGGTTCCTTTCGTAAGGTGTTGGTGACCTACCAACACTCACATTTACTTTTGGTTGTATGTCCCCTATACATGGTATCCATCTTGGCCACTTAAATCCCCATTCTTTATGGAACTTTGATAAATCCTCATGAGGTTACATTGGGTAACCTTTTTAGTTTAGAGCCTAGTTCTACTAGTGGGCTTTGCTCATACATTCTTGTTATTGGGTTATTTCCATTAACCCTTTAAATCTTAGCCCAATTATACATGTGGGTATCCCTTAGGGTTATATTGGGTAACCCTTAAGGTTAACCTTATTTAACCTTGGGTCAACCTTTTGTCAACCCTTGGTTATCCTTGGGTTTGTAACTCGGATACAATATCCGGTTACCGTTCGTAATCGGCTTGCTTATCAATTTTACTTTAAAATTTCTCTTCCTTATTTTTGGAAAATCTTGTGTGATTAACTTCCAAAAATCATTCATTTTACTTGTAAAAATTCTAACTCCTTTAATTAGAAAATACTTTGGTTAAATCTCATTATTTTCTTTAACTTGGAAATGTTTGGTATGAAACCCTCCTTTTCTTTTCTTCGCAGAAAAATGTGAGATTTCAAACCCGAGCCCTTAAAATCCATGGTTTTCGAAATAAATCTTTTATAAAATCATTTGGGGTCGGAACCCACCTTTGGAACGGTTTCCGAAGCTAAAATAACCATTTAAGAACACTTCACCATTTTTCTAGAAAATATTTTCGTGAGACTCATTTGCAAGATTTCAGGCTCTCTGCGCATCTCCCATGAAACGCGCCCAGTTTAAAAATCGGCTTGGAATTTGAAAAACTTGTCTTCACAAAAGTTGTAGCTATCGAAAAATGCTAAAACTTTAGTGTTTTGCACAAAATCCATTTCAGCCTAGATCAGTACCAGTTTTTATTTGAAAACGGGTTAACTCTGAAAAACTGGGTGGAGAACGTTCCAGGGTTCAGCCACGGGTTTTGGGTAAAACAGAGGCCGTTGGAGCCTTATTTCGAGATTCTGTCCACGTGGTCCTCTAGGAAAAGTTGTTCCGAACAACTTTCATGTTTTGAGTTTTACCCCATTCGGCCTCTAAGGGCCTTGAAATTACCCTTTCCCGAAACTGGCCAGATTCGAATCCGAATTGGCAGTTTTGGTTCCTCATTTCGGTTTACGTCCTATTCGCGGAATCTATCTCGACCGATCACATCGGGAGCTTAGACAACATCAAGCAGCGCTTCTAACGTCCCATTGCAACCCATAAATCCATCTCATTCTACTCATGCAACCCCAAATCCGAAAATTAAAAGACTAGGGTTACATGGTTCTAACTCATGCATCATCATATACCATTAACACAAAATCCAACCCTAAGTCTAGCATGCTCTCATGGCTGCCAATGGCAGATTTTTGGCCTAATCTTATGGGACATACAACCTAATTTCTAGCATGAAAAATCCATCATGTTCAAGCACAAAATTTTAAAGCAATCAAGCATTAAAAATCAGCCAACCAATCCTAATCTTATCAAGCACACACACACCATAAATGAGGGCAGAAAATTAAGGTGGACTTATGTCCTTACAAACCACTTAAATAAAACTTAGATTCAAGGTGGTTTAAGAGATTTTACCTCAACCCAAGTTAGGGTTTTGAAATCCCAAAATCTTCCTTGGTTCCTTGGCTTGTTCTAGCCCACGGTTTCTCTTTCTCTTCTTCCTCTTGCTCGGATTCCTTCCCAAAAGCTCACCAAAAATTTCTCAAGTCCTTCCTTGTTGGTGGCTCACGGTTTGTACAAGAAAAAGAGATCCAAGAGATTTTTTTGTTAGCTTCCTCTTGCTCTAACAAAACCGAGCATCACAAGAAGGAGATCCAAAAATTTGTCAAGAGTTACTCACCTCTTTTTCTTCTCCTCTTGGTTCAGCCTCCTCTTGCTAGAACTCACCAAAAATTTTCTCAACTCTCTTGTTCACTCTCTTGCAAAAACCGAAACCCTTGAGATGGAAAAACCCAAAATTTCTCTTTGCTCTCACTCTCCCTTTCTCTCCCTCTTTGCTGCCGAATAACTCAAGGAAAAATGAGAACTTTTGACTCACTTTTTCCCACAAAAGGCACAAGGAATGGGAGGGCTTGTTTATGTGACTTAGTGGTTGGTTTGCTTGCCTTGAAACAAGGCTTTAGTCTTGTCATTTCTTTTCTTCATGCTGGCCGAATCCAAGGGGCTGTGAGGGGGGTTACTTGCTGCCGAAAGTGAAGGGTGAGAGGGGGAGACAAGGCAGCCGGATTTGTGGAGAAAAAGGGAAATAGGTTAGCTTATTTTAATGGCTTGTTGACCAACCCTTTTTCCTTAAAAAAAAACTTTTTCCCATGCTCCTTTTTTTTTCCTTGGTGCAGCCGAACATGATGGGGAAGAGGGAGGGCTGCAGCCGGATTTTTGGGGTGGAATGGACAAGAGATTTAGTCCATTTTTTTAAACAAAAAATGACTAGACTTGATAGACAAAAGTGGTTGCACATTTTCCTTGATTTATGGCTTTATGTCTAGTCTTGTTCCCATTGAATTTTCTTTTCCTTTTGCTTCCCTTTGGCTGGCCGAAACTCATGAGGAGAGGAGGGGAGTGCTGCCGGATTTGATGGAGAGAAAAGCAGCCCCACATGGCTAGCTTTGGCTAGAAAAAAGTGAGTCATAGGCATGGTGCTGTTGTCTTTTGCTTGGTTGGACTTGAAAAGCCATCTAGTTACTCTAACCAAAATAATTTCCTTTCTTTTTCCTCTAGTTGGCCGAACTTATGGGGGGGGTAGAGGGCTGCCATTTGTAGTCTTGAGTTAGTGGAGGGTGATGTCAAGAGTTGATGTCATCTTCCACTAGCTCTTCCAAGGCCTTGTTTGGCCATCTCGTTCTTTCGCAGCTCCTTTAGCGCTCTACAGTTATTTCCAATGCTGTGATGAGCATTTTTATTTTATATTTTGATCCAAAAATTCTTCTATGTAATTTTTGGACCGAAACTCTCTTTCTCCAATTTTTCAGAGACCTTTTTGCCCTTAATTCTTTTTCGGTATGCTTGATTTTTCTAGGTGGATTTATGGCTTATAAAACTTCATTTTCGGAGATTCTTTCCATATTCCTTCATCATACTTGTAAAGTCGACGTTGTGACCCGTTCCGGTCAAACTTTGACTTTTTGGTCAATCCTCTGACTTTTTGGTCAACCCTTTGACTTTTTGGTCAAAGTTGACTTTTTGGTCAAACCTTTGACTTTTATCAAATTTCATCATTTTTCATTCTTTTTCCTTTAAAAACTTCATTCTTGGCTCGTAAATCATCAATTGAGTCTCATAATCATTAAATGAGGACTCGAACATTGTTTAAATAAAATTATGAATTTCTCATTATTATTCATAATTTTTCATATAACACATCATGGACACATAAATTAGACTCTAATTCCTTATGAACAAGGAGATTACAAGTCTTCAAAATTTCAGGTCTTATAGTTTTACCTTTTTAATCATTTTAACTTAAAGTTCCATTATTCTCCATTTAAAGAACCACCAATTGTAAAACCATACAATTGGTAAACCATCAGAGAACACAAAGTAAACCGATGGCCAAGATCTTGTTATACTATCTTTCAATCCCTGAATAATGCCTTTAAGTAGATACCATTTACTATCGTTAAGATAGCTATGGATTCCGTATCTATGAATCTTGATTTCTCCATCCATAATTCATGCACCCAAAACACAAGTATGTTGACCATGAATTAACAGTGTCTCACCTTTAGTGCATCAAAGTACATAAGTCATGGATACGAACTCAAGTAATCATTTCAGGATTAAGATTAATGCATGATGATAATCAAAGCATCATTGATTCTTATAAATGGAATTATTAAACCGAATCAATTAACACTTTAGGTCCAGTCCAATGTCATACCTCAATACTGGTATACATTAAAGTTTATACTCGGAACCTATCCGATGGTCAAGACAAACCATCCCTCCAAGGAAGTAGACAAACTTTACAATCTTATCATGAATAAGATCTCCAAATCTTATTCCGTTGATTGCGGACTATTTATTTAAACTGTTATCAAATTACCACGTCTTCTATGCATACTCCGTACACATATGGTAATTCAATATATTACCAACAGCCTAAGAGTATTTTATGTTTGCTCAAAATAATTATACAATCAACAAATAAAAGTAAATAGGACACAACTTATTAAACATGAATAATTTCCTCTTATTAATATCAAAATGTCATATTTACATAAAATCCCTAATATTGATTTTCTATCCTTATGACACATATAGATCCCAACAAAACATTCATAGTTTATGTTGTAGGTGAGATCTGTAGGTGAGATCTGTACTTACAAGAATTTAATAATATGAGATTTTTCTGTCAATCAGCCTCGTTTTAGTACACTGTCAGCACCATGTCCTGATTTAATCGACACCTGACAGTTAGAGCAGTATTTTAAACTGACTATTTTATGAATATTTCTTTTGTTAAATAATTAACTTTCATTGACTACAACTTCAATTTCTTTATCTCTTTTTTTCTTTTTTCTTTTTTCTTTTTTTTTAAATCTTCAATTGCTCGTTTGTAACAAATCACAATTTAAATTGGCCTATTATACACTTTTATGAGGCTGTGTTAGGCCTCCTATGGCTTATTTAGGGGGTGTTTGGTGGAGTAATTTGAGTTGAGATTTTTAAGTTTCAATAGTAAATTTTTTTGAATTTTCAGAAAAGACAAAAAACTTTTTGGGAAAAAGACAAAAATAATTTTGAGATGGGTGTTTTAAAATGATGTGCCAAACACCCTGTTAGATTTTATGTAACGGACTTGGTCTATGTTACGATTTCTTAAGGTTTCAGACCCATTACAATCATCTCATGAACAAGATCTTGAAAATCTTTTCTTAACCCCATTCACCACTTGTTAACGATTTTTTTTTTATGTCTTTACTTTTTTGCACGTAGTTTGCTTTAAATTCTCTATATCTTGCTTTCTACTTGAACAACACAGAAAATCACCTTTTCAGTATAAAAAGAGATCTGAAACAGTTTTATAAACTGTCCGATTTAAATTTTCTGACAGTTTTAAAAAATTCCCATTTTACCTCAATTTTTGACAAAATTTTCATTTTAACTCCTATTAGGCTTTCCTTTGTTTTAATTGTTATACCCCTTGACCTATAAGTAATTTAAGACAAATGGAATAGTTTCTCACACTGAAACATCCAGTTTACAAATCTGTTTCCTTTTTTTTTTTTCCAAAAACATACTTTTGACATTTAGGTCCTTCAAGCGTTTCTACTTCATTTTTGGTTCATTTGATATACAAATTTGATATAACCTACATTTTATACTACATAGTTATGAACTGGAAATTCATGGCTCAAATCTTGGCTTTTACGTTGTCCATTTTTGCATTTTGCCCCCAAAACTGAAAATTCTTTCCATATAATCTCTTGTACCAATTTGGATTACATATTTTGGGCGTCTTTTGAAAAAACAATGGCAATTTACTGCCCTCCATTTATTGAAAAATAAAACCACAACTGGTTTGTATACCTTTTTCTTTTAACTTCATTTTACCAAATTTTTTTTTTCTGAAAAATTCTCATCTAACAATTTTTCCACATAAAACTTGCACTAATCATTTTCCTATCATATGCATCTTTTGGAAGAATTTCAGAGTCTAAAATAAAAATTGACCTTCATATTTATATACATAATAGACCTTCATATTTATAAGCATACATCAAACTTTTTCACTAAAATCCATTCATGAGCAACACACTAACAGAAGTTGTCAACTTTTTATTTATTAAACAACAAACTTTATTTAAAAAGTTTGTTTCTTGTACCATGACCATTTCAATCACATGATACATCATTAGTTTCATTACTGTCGACTAAAAAAATTCAAACCACAATATCAACTAATCATACAAGCATAGAGAGATTTCATAACATGTATATATTCATGATTGCCAAATGGTTCATTAAACCAAGTTCATAAATGAAATAATATATATATATATATATATATATATCATCATTTTATTTATTTTTTAAATAAAAAAAATCAAACTTAAAAAAAAAAAATTGAATATCTTACCTAGCTTCCTTCAAATTTATATTTAGCTTAGTTGTACCTCCTTGAAAATCCTTGGGTTCCTTGGTAGTGACTAAACAATAGAATTTCCGTTTTTTAGACTAGATATCTCGCAAGATAAGACTAAAAAAAAACACAAAATTTTACAAAGTTATTACCTTTTATGACGGCTAGGACACTATGATTTCTTGAATAAAAACTTGCTAGAGAACCAAGCTTGAAGATTTGGAGGGGGAAATTTTTTTTTTCTTTTTCTCTGTCTCCCGACGTTTCTTTCTTTAGGAAGAATCAAGAGAAAATTGGTTCTCTTTCTCCTTGTGTTTAACTTCTGTGGAAGACAAACAAACTTTTTTTTTTTTTTTCCCACAATCCACTAGCTTGGAATATGATAAGTTAAAATCTTTTCCTGCTTTTCTTACTATCTATTGCATTTGATCTCTTTTCCATTTTTTTTTTAATTTTATCCTTATCTACTAAGCCGTATTTATCTAGATATGGGCCATTAGATTAAAATTCATATAATCTTAGCCCTTGATCCTTGAAGATATTTTTACTTTAATCTTTATCTTATTCAGCAGTCATTTACAGTATGTTATGATTCAATATGATAAATTTTACATTGAAATATTTTTAACTGTTCAAATAACTTTTGATATTAAAATATATATATTTAAATTGTTTAAAAAAAATTTACTTAAAAAAAAATCAAACAAAATCTAACTAATTTATTCAACCAACTTGTTTAGCACTCCAACATCTAATATATGGACTATCATTCTTTTTTTTTTTTAATTAGTTTTTACAATTCATAAATAATTGTAAATTCCACTTCTTTACATGATAAAGTTGTATAATGGACTTGATATTCTTTATTGGGATTTTCATGATCACTTTTATCTATTTATAATCTTTATGAAAATTTCACAAATTCACAAATTCCTTACATAATGAAAAATAACTAGTGACATAGAGATATATTGTGTCATAAAATGACAAGAATTTATGTCTTTAATACAGAAAAATCACAGTTTAATTTCTATTCAATTCAGAAATTAATGATGTAAAATTTCCAATCATTACAGGTTCGCATCATTTGGTATCAGAGTTTCGTTTCTAGTCTCGGGTTTGTCTGTCCCATTTAATTTAGTCTCTGTTTTGGCCGATTGTGTGTGGCCGAATCAGTCCCAAAGAAAAAAAAAAAGAATTTGTTCCGAATTTGTTTTTTTTTTCTTTTTTAAAAAAAAACATCGATTCATCATCAGGAAAGATTCAGTGTTGTTAAATTATAGTCTTGCTGTCAATTCTTGTACTTGTTACAACTAAATCTTGGACTTGTTTCTTTGCTTCTAAAAGTCAAAAAGGCCTAACAAATAAAGGAAAGACAATATATTGACATGCAAGCCTTATAACCTAATTTAACTTGCTAAAATGCTTGAAACAATTTTGTTTTCTCCATATTACTATATCTTTAGAGTCAATAATTTTATATGAGAAACTACTGAACTAAATCACTTGTTGCCGTTACTCTTCAGGTTTCTGTTGAGGTCTATCCTGTAGAGGTACTCAAATTGGATTAATGATCGATTTCTAGGTTTCGTCGTAAACCTAATTGATTACTTCAATTACACAAATCAATAGTTCAAACCGCACTCAAAGGTAGGGCATTTCCCATTTTTATAGGAATTTCTGTACCAGAAACAATGGTATCTCCAATTAGAGCCCTTCTGAGATATAAAATATATCTTTTCTCACCACATTAAACTTAGCCTTGACTAGATTATTCTAGAACTGGAATAGGATCAGGATTCCATACTTTTGTAATTGCTATGTCCTTATCAATCAATGACATGAATACACACGAAAATAAAAGGAACAAAAACTTCTGAAACAAATTGACCAAGGACAGTCACGATATACTTTCAAGTTTAAGAAAAGATTCAATTGCATGACTAATACAAGTATAATTTCGAAAACTTTCTTAGAGGTTGTAGTGATAAATCAAAGAACATATTCTTCAAGATCAAATGAACATGCATAAGATTAATCAGAACCAACAGCTGCTCAGAAAGGATTCAAACAATTCATTTGCACTCTAGAATAACAGTTACACGAAGGTCAATAGAGAGAAAAAAGAATTTGGACGAAAAATGAGAACTCTAGTGATTTCTCAGCCGTGTAGCAGAACGAAACAGAAATAATCTAGTCTTCTTGATTTTCAGTTTGCCTTTTAGACTTATTACAATCACTCGAGTTTTCTCCTAAATGTAAAAAAACAAACAGAGAACAATCTTTCCTTCACGGTTCCGGAAAAAAAAAAAATTAAAAAAAATATATATGTGTGTGTGTGTGTGTGTGTATATAAAAGGGCAGAGGAGAGATTCCAAAGAGAGAAGACTCGAGATTTGGCAGATGAAGCTGTTGCTTTCTTTAAATAAAAAATAATAATAATAATAATAATAATAATAAATAAGTAAATAAATCTTGAGCTCGAGAACCCAAATCCAATGAAATCAAATAAATAAATAAAAACCTTGTGTGGTTTCAGAATATCTTTTTGAAATTATATTTTCACCCCTAAATTTTTTAAAATTATGTTTTGATTACCAAATTTTTGGATATTTACAAAGAAAGACCCACTGAGTTTTTACCCTCATTCGCGTGATAAGCAGCTTAAATACAAATTTCAAAAAAAAAAAAAAAGAAAAAAAAAAGGCAGCATAAATACGACTATTACATATAACACTTTACTGTTCAAAGTTTTGGTGAACTTCGTCCAGTTCCAACCAAGATGGTAAAATACTATATAGATTTTAAAGTCTCAATTTTATTTTTTTTATTTTAAAAAAATTTAAATTTAAAAATTTATAATAAGATAATTTTTATATTAAAATGCTCCTAAATGTTCATAATAACCAAAGAAACAAGAAAAACTCCATTTTACCTTCTTTTTTTTTTTTTTTCCGAACAAATTTTAAATTTTTGTATTTTTTTTTTGGGAGAGTCTATGGTAGATGGTCTCTACCGATAAAGTCAATTTTTTGACTGTTGAGATTTAATCGAACGGTTAAAACGTTGTTGGTGTACCAAATTTACCATACACCTCACCTCATATAATTCTTCCCACCCAATATCTTCTCCATTGTCGCTGACCTTCCCGCAGCCAGAGACCCACCTCTGGCCCCCCACCACCGGCCCCAGCTTCGGCCACCGACGACCCCCTTTCTCTCTCTTCCCCTTTCTTTCTCTTGTCTTCTCTCTCTCTTCCCCCTCTCTCCCGCGACCCCCCACCCTCGGCCCCAGCCCTGGCTGCCTTACCCAGCCCCGGGCCACCAGCGACCCCCTCTCTCTCTTCCCCTTTCTCTCTCTTCTCTTCTCTATCTTCCCCCTCTCTCCTGCGGCCCCAGCCCGCCCCAGTGGCCCCCTACCCTGCCCGGCAGCCCCCCTCCCCGGACTCCCCACTGCCCTGCCTCCCCTTCTCTCTCTTCTTTCTTTATATTCCCCTCTCCCTACTCTCTCTCCTCTCTCTCTCTCTACCCACCCCAGCCTCGGCCCCCCACACCACCCCCGACACGAGAAGAGAGAGAGAGAAAGAGAGGGGGAGTCACGGGTGGGGGTGGGATGGGGGCACCGGGTGGCCGGGGGTGGGGGGCCGAGGATTGGGAAGAGAGAGAGAGGAAGAGAGAGAGAGGGGAAGAGAGAGAGGAGGAGGCGGGGGTGGGGAGGCCCTGGGAGGGGGCCGCCGGGCAAGGTGGGGGGGCCGCGGGAGAGAGGGGAAGAGAGAGAAGGGGGAAGAGAGAGAGAAGAGAAGAGAGAGAAAGGGGAAGAGGGAGAGGGGGTTGCCGGCGGCCGAGGCTGGGTGGGGGCGGCCGGGGCTGGGTTGGGTTGGGGTCGGTGGGGGCCGGGGGTGAGGGTCGCGAAAGAAAGAGGGGAAGAGAGAGAGAAAAGAAGAGAGAGAAGAGAGAGAAAGGGAAGAGAGAGGGGGGTCGCCGGCGGTCAGGGCTGGGTGGGGGGCAGCCAAGGCTGGGGCCGGTGGGGGTCGCGGGAGAGAGGGGGGAAGAGAGAGAGAGAGAGAAGAGAGAGAAAGGGGGTCGCCCGCGGTCGGGGTTGGGGCCGGTGCTGGGGGGCCGGAGGTGAGTCATCGGTGTCGGGGGTAGGTCGTAGGCATCCGTCGTCGGCGGCGGGAAGGTCACCGGTGATGGAGAAGATTTTGGGTGAGAAGAATTATATGAGGTGAAATGTATGGTAAGTTTGGTACACCAACAATGTTTAAATCGATTGATTAAATCTCAACGGTCAAAAAATTGACTTTACCGGTTGAGGCCCTTCTCTACCACAGACTCTTTTTTTTTTTTTTTTTTTTTTTTTTATCATAGAATTTTTAAAATTTTTTTTTCCCAAAACACACGTTTCTAAAACGACCTTCAAAACACGTATTCCGCTGAGTGGTTATTTTGTCGTTTTCTCAACTCACGAATGCGAGTTCCTTGTGTCTTTTTAACCCCTATATCCCCTCATTTCGTTTCTTCTCCCCAGCTACACTCACTCCGGTCCTAGGGAATCTTCTCAGTCGCATTCCCATTGACACCAGAAATTTAACGTCATTTCCAAAATCTTCGATGCTATTATGAACATCTCCAAGAACAGAACCTCTTCCAAATGTCCCTTCTTCTCTCTCTCTCTAGGGTTTCCCCTTCTCTATCTGTGGTTTCCTCTGACGCTTATTGGTTTTAAATTGATCTTTTTCCTTCTGTGTGTTTGTTTTCTCGAAATTTTCATGAAATGAACTTATAGATAAGTTCCGTTGTTGATTTTTTTTTTTTTTTTGATATCTATTTTGTAAATTTTCGATATGTATAGATATTTATCATTTTTCTAATTTTCTACCTTTCTCTGTTTATTTATTTATTTTTTACTCTTTCTAATTTTTTAAACGGAACAAATGATTATAATGATTGGTTGTATGTTTGAATTTCACAGATGTTCTTCCGACAAGCAAGAGACAAATGAGTGTTGCGACTAGTGAAATTTATGCATTACCGCCCCTGGTAATCTTCTTCCTCTTTTTTTTTTTTTTTTTTTTTTTTTTTTTTCAGAATTGAATATTTGAAACGAAGAGAAAAATTGAGGTTTTGTTGCTGTAGGACATCACACAAGTTCGATAAATGAGAATGACGATTTTGATGTCAGGGATGACAATGGGACATTCCCTAATCAAGATCGTCCCTAAGGTGGCTTTCCTTAGTAATTGCTCTATTTTTTTCCTTTTTAATTTTATTTATTTGCTATTTTCTTGCATTACAAATTACTCGGGTTTTATCTTTTAGGGAGCTTCTGCACCTTGGTAGCATATACGCGAAGGTTAGAACAGGAATTCTTTTTATCACTTGATTAAGATATTTAATGTCTTAATTCAAGATTTTTTATTACGAAAAAAAAAGTTCATTTTTAACTTATAAGCTAACTCTTTCTACCATTTTCTTGCTCTGTTGAGTGACTTCTGTAGGCCTGATAAGATGCCATCACATATTAAATCATCGATATTTGGTTGTGTGCTGACATGAAGAGCATTTCTTAATTCTATTTCCACAATTCATTTTGTTTATTTGTTCCCTTGGTTCCTTTATTTGTTACTTTTCTGGTCTTTGTTAAACTGCAATTCCAAGATTTCCCTAGGTAATCTTTGTCGTGGGTTTATCTTCTAGGAAGCTAAACGCACACATATTCCAAAGGTGAGTCTAGACTTAATTCCATCTTTGCCGAAGTTAATTCATTGAAAAATTAAATTAAATGCTTCTCGCTTTTGTTTCAAAGAATGGAGAACATAATTGAAATTGTCTACTTCAAATTTTGAATGAGATTTTTCCATTTCCAAGCATGTTTTGAAGGAAACAGTAGTAGTTCACAAATTTATTCATAAAATTTTCAAATAATTTTACACTTGGCATCTGATTCTTCTACTTGTTAATGTTGTTCTCCCCCTATTATAACTGATCTTTAGAGGAAGTAAAATTGATATTTGGAAATCACATACTTTGCTTGGGAGCTCAAACAGAGAAGAGGGGGGAAAATGTGTATTGGCTCTTTTAAAAGATATCCATGCAATATGACCATTTTTGGTGGTTTTAGGTCAAACAAACACAATTTCTCCAACTTCAATGATATCTAAGTTATTATCGTTCATAGAAGATCTGTTGATCATTTGATGACAAATGTCAACAGGATCCTTAGTTGGAGTTTTGTAGGTATGACTGTCTCCTTTGACAATGAGGAGTTCAAATAGTTTAATCATTTCTTTTGCTAAGCCACTCCTCACTTTAACTGAATTGCTGCTAATTAATTTGATGATTGCCATTTTCGAATTCATGCGGTTGTTAAATATTATTCACTATTTTCTTCTAGAGACAACCTAAGCCAGTGAAGTAGGCCTTCCTCTTTAGTGAGAGGGAAAAAGAGAATTAGGTGAAATGAAGCTTGGTCATCGTTTTTAGTTATGCAAAAGCAAAAAAGTTTGGCTAAAAATTAGGAAATGGTTGAAATGTTTTGGTTTTAGTCTTTACGACTCTTTTTATGGAACAAGTGAACAAGATGGAAAACTTGCAGGCAAATTATGCTTGAAATTGTGAGAGTTTTTTGTTAAATCTCATCGTCTTGTCTTGTCTTGCTGGCCTGCAGAATTTCCAATTGTCGAATAATATAATAATGTCAACAGTCGAAGCGATATTTACCAATATTCTTATGAAACAGTATATTAGTTTTTCTAATTGACTTGCTCATCGACCTATAGTAGACTATCTGATATGAAGCGACTATTATGGATTTTGATCAATACTGCTGGGAAAAAAAAAAGTTATATGATATATAAAACTGCAAATATGTTTGTTAAAAAAAAAAAAAAAAAACTTTTGTAGAAGAAATTAAAAAAAAAAAAAAAAAACAACTTGCGAATTTATGTTGCTACTTGCTATATAATGATAATCAATTCATCGAGTTCATTTATACTTATTTGGTGAATACATGCTCACAAAAATTGGAGTGAACGTACTTTTCCCTTGTTCATAACGAGTTTAAGATAAAACTCTCATTTGCAATGATAGAGGATTGTGAATGTTACTGAACGCATATGTATTTTACTTGCTAGTAACGTAATTGATTTTTCTCTTGTAATTTTTTCCTCGGTCGTTTTTGAGTAGCTCACGTAACCACTCTGTTTTGGGTTTCAAGATAGTGCATTTTTATATGGAGTTGGTGTAGAGCTTGTATTGATGTAGGCCTTTCTATGACTGTCCGTACAAGTAATTGTGGGACTTTGCTAAGCTGAGTTTTTACTGAGTTAATGTATGGCTGTGCTCATTTCATGTAATTTATAGTTTCTTAGTTTCAAATGGACAAAAAGCAAGTACGTGAGAGTTGGGGACGCTACACTCATGTCTGCTCAAGGAAGAAAGGAGGTTTTTTATACTATGTTCACTCATGGTCGTTTCTATTATGACTTTGTTACTTTCGACTTTTCAATTGAATGATTCAGTAAGTCATTGCACTTTGGCATCAAGATTTTGATAGAATTTCTATTTTTATTCTGTTGTATTTGATAGTCTACTGTTGTTATGTATCGTTTCATGACTCTTTCTATTAGAACTTTGCTATAGTCCTTGTACTATTTGCTATAGAATTTCTATTTTTATTCTGTTGTATTTGATAGTCTACTATTGTTATGTATTGTTTCATGATTCTTTCTATTAGAACTTTGGTCCTTGTACTATTTGTACCATACTTGTTAATTTGTTTTCTAATTTTACTTGATGTTTTCCTATATATCATTATGTTTGTGGCAAAACTGAAATGAAGTTGGACGATCAATAAAATCACCTTGAGATTCACATGAATGTCCACGTGTGCTCATGCATGCGAAGCACGCGCCTCCACCTAGTACAACTATACAAGTGGGAGTTTTTGGGGGGGGAAAAAAAAATTACGAGTGGGAGTTCATTTTTCCACTCCAACGAAAAAAAAAAAAAAAAATAGTAAAGAGGGGAAAAAAAAAAAAATCTCTAATTTTTCTATCTTCCATACGCCCACATTCTTCACAGTTTCCAGTCTCTCCTCGGCTTCCCATTGAATCACAAATAAAGATCTGCAAAATTTCGTTCATGGGTCAAGATTAGAAGTTAGAATCTTCTTCTTGAAGCTTTGCTTTGGAAGATCAAGGAATAGAGGTAGGGTTTCTTCTTCCTTGCTTTGAAATCGAAAATTTCTCCTTT
The DNA here is from genome assembly GCA_025413485.1 of Ficus microcarpa. NCBI lineage: Eukaryota > Viridiplantae > Streptophyta > Magnoliopsida > Rosales > Moraceae > Ficus > Ficus microcarpa. The sequence continues at coordinate 2,887,783 of CM046382.1, read as the reverse complement.
CTTGTGATTTCTCTATGATTTAAGGTTGAATCTTATTAAATATTAAACGTGAAACCTTGGGGTCTATGAGAATTTCAAGAAAGTCTTAATTTTTCCTTCCTTTTGCTGAGAGGAATTTTGGGACATATGTTAAATCTGAATATGGTTTTTCAGATTTCATGGTCCCTACACGTTTTACCATTCTGGAATTTGATGGATATGATCCAATTTATTTGGGTTTGTAAAATTCCTTACGGTGTTATAAAGATTCATCTAGATTAAGATATATTTGTTATATGTTTGGTGGATTTTCAGTGGCTGCCTAGAATTGAAATAAAAAGTGTAGTTTTTCTTAATATTTTTGGGTTAAAATTGACTAGAGCCTTAAATTAGACCTCTTAATCTTTGATTCGGTACTTGAACCATCCAAAACGGACACCCGTAGCTTAAGTTGTGAACTTTCGAAGACATGTTACATGAATTTTGTGCAGAAAAATTAGTCTTATGTCGAGCTCTTTTTCCAAACCTTACTGGACTCAAAATATGTCTTGTGATTGCTTGAAGGAAAGCTTTACTGGTCTACTTTAAGATGAAACTGGTTTTGTAATTTTTGGAGTTCTCTAGAATATTTTATGAATATTTTGGTGAAGGTCGGCAGATCTGCGTTTTAGCAGAAAACAACAGACGATGAACCTAGGGTACATTATGAAGAATGACAGTGACTTCGCACGTTCTTTTCAGTTATGAACGCCATTTTGGTTAAACTTATTTTTTAAAATGATTTGCCTTCCATATGTCTGACGACTTAAGTTTATCAGTAGCTCTTCCCTATAAAGTTTCTAAAATCCCAATGATATGTATATGAAATTGATGAAATGAACTATAGCATTAAGAGGGGTTTATTTAAGTTGTTAATATGTTAAAACAAATGTGAAAATAATAGAGACAAGCACACCGAGGAGTCATGAAGCTCGGATATGGATATGTCTACTTATGAGTCATGATCAACATTGCATGCTTACTTGAGGCTCATAGAATTGAAAAGATAATTGTGTATAAGTGTTGTACCAACCCTCAATAAACTGAGGGGAATTTATGAACGATTTAAATTAAGACCTTGGTTATGTACTCCTTGGATCATTCCAAGTTTGTTTGAAATTTGAGTTTCTGTATCATTAAGGTGGTGAATACTGTATCCTTAGTGTGGTGAGCTCTAAATCATCTTTAGATTCTTTTTCTGTGGTAGTGATAATCTGTATTCATGATAAAAGTCCCGGCTTATTTTCAAATTTTTTTTTTTTTTTTTCCAATTTCCGATCACAAAACCAGCCAATTATCAATTCCAATGTACGATTCAACATCAACAAATTGTGCCCAAAGTAAAAAGTTAAGAAACAAAAAACAAGAAATAAGGAACAACAAACAAGAAACGAGCATAATATGTACGATTCATAAAATGTCATACATTACTTTATGTATCTTGTTCATGTGAGATTTATTTTTATATTTGCTTGTAGGTAATTTGAAAAAAAATAAACTCGTATTTAAGCCTTATTATGGACTGGCTGGTTGACGCGGAGGCGATGGAGGAAAAAAGGTGTGGGATACCACCGTGCGGTTTAAAATTCCATTTAATAAACCTTATAAATTTATGCAATTTAATACTTTAAAAAGAAAAATTCATAGACGAATTTATTATGATCAATATTGACAAATAATGACCAGACTCAAGGGATTTCTACCTTTTTCCTAGGCCTAGATAAGTTGTAATGTTTTAGAATTCAAATACTTACTAGTACCTATGAATTCATGGTATATATTAGTACTGATTAAGTAGTGCAAAATAAATAAATAAATAATAAAAATAAAAATAAAGTAACAAAACAAAATTAAATAAAATTCCCTGAAATTTTAAGAAACAAGATTATGATTAAAGTTTATTAATCACGATTAAGTTAGTTAACGGTTTGAATAGTTGGGTCGTTATTAAAACCTTCTTAAGAAAATTTCTTTATGCACATATATTTACTTAAAAATGAGTCCCTGAATTCTTTTGAATGCGATGTTTTAATTCCTGTTTTTTTTTTTTTTTTGGCTGAGATAACTCCAAAGTCCTATATTTTAGCCAAAAAAAAAAAAAAAAAAAAATAATAGATTGGTCACATGAGAAGCAAGTTTCGTGCTTTTTGAAGGTTAAAAAGGTTTTTTTTTTTTTTTTGGGTGGGGGGAACCAAATCGGAACTCAGACATCGATCTGGGGGAGGGGGGGGGGGATCGAAACTCGGGCTGTAGTGGGGAGGGGGGGGGTTTGAACCAGATCAAAATTGGGGCAAAAACTCAGAAATCTGACGGATGGGGGGGCACAAAAACCTAGAAAACTCGACCAGGAGAGGTGGGAATTCGAACTAGTTTGGGGGGGAGGGGGGTGGGGGGTTGTAAATGGGCGGGCGCGGGAAGGGAGGCAGTGGCTACAGCAGAACCCAGATCTGAATTCGGGGCTTGCGGGGTGGGGGGGCATGACTGCTCGGAACTCGGGGTGACCAAGCTCGGAGCTCGAGGGGACCTAGATCTACACTTGGGGGCGGCGGGGACGACGGCTAGAGATGGATTGGGATCGCCAACCTGTCTACAAAGGTTTGGGAGGGGGGGGGGGCGTGGGAGCGAGCGAGCGAGGGAGGGAGGGGTAGGGAGGGAGAGGGGGAAAAAGGGAGGGTGGGGAGGAAGTAGGGGAAAAAGGGAGGGTAGAGAGGGATTTTCTTGAGACTGAAGAGTATTTTAGTCTTTTTACTATAAAAATGGTCATTCCCATTATTCCGTTAAAAATTAAACCGAGTTTAATGGAAAAGATTGAATTGGCCACAAAAAAAAGGGGAGTTTAGGGTTATCTCAGCAAAAAAAAAAAAAAAAAAAAAAAAAAAAAAAAAGAGAGAGAACAGGGATCAAACCATCACATTCAAAAGAGTTCAGGGATTATTTAAACTAATTATTGTAAAAATTAAGATTAAAGTTGAACAGCACTAATTTGATTCTACAATTAAAAATAGTTCCTAGTTTGAACTATTACATACATATAAAAGAGCCAATATTACATAATATAAAAGAGCCAATAGCTCTTTTGTCCCGTTCCCTATTTGACAAATGACAGTCATGTTAAAGGAATCAAGATTTGCTATCCTGAATTTCTTGTCTTATTTACTATCCCCCCTAGTAGTATTATGACATATCATCCAAATTTAAAAATTTAGCCCCATTAAAAAGCTAAATACTAAAAATTCTTAAACAAATTGATGAGTTATCATAATATTGTTGAGGGGACAACCATTGAGACACGAAAATGAGACATCAAACCCAAACTCTGTCCCCCTCCCTATTTGACAAATGACAGCCATGTCAACGTCAAGTGATAAGTCCTAAATCATCACTTGACATTTTTTTTTCTCTGCTATTCTGCACCATGCGGGTGCTTGTCAATTAAGCTTCCATTTGGCTCTATATTTTTAATCTAAAGTTTTCATTTTGATTTTTGTATTTTTCGGAAATGTTAACAAAAATTATAACTAGTTTTTAAAAAACCAACCAATTTCAATATAAAAATTTTATTCCAAACCTATATACCAAATACAAGCTTAAAAAGAAAAAAAAAAAAAAAAAGTTTGTGTATACATATTCAGTTGCAGAAAAAAAAAAATTTCACTCTTCTTCCGTTTGTTTCTCAATAAAATAAAATAAAATTTACCATTATGGTTTAACCATATTTGCTTAGTCATTTGCTAATTAAAATTTATTCACGGTTGCTCTATTTTGATCACTTGGACATCGAAGTGAGTAAAAACCTCTGAAATTATTATTCCCTTTTTTTTTTTTGGCCACTTCAATTCTGTGTCGTAATGTCAATGTCTCTGCTAATGATCTTTTTCATTGGAATGTTCGATGGTATGCCCAACCACGTATTGGAAAGAAAAAAATAATAACGAAAAAAGAAGAGAATTCTGCTACTTCTTTTTTTTTTTTGGTGGTTGAAAGAGAATTCTGCTACTTACGTTGATGATTAAGTATTCTTACTCATGATTTTTTTTTCCCCCTCATTTGAAAATATTAATATGAGAATATCTATGTTTTTTGTTCTCCTTTCCAGAGGGTTTTTTTTTTTTTTCAACTAACATTTAAATTTACATGAGAAATTTGATTGTTACCATCATTTGATTTAGGATTAATTTTATGAATATCCCCTTAACTATATAGTATATACCCTATTTTATTGTGTCCCAAAATTATCATAACCATTCATCATGCCCCTTGATTCACACAAAATAATTCAAATTACTCCCTCCATTCACTTCCATCTATAAGGTTAACGATTTTGCTTATATGGCATGTCATTAAAAATAACTTGAAGTCTAAAGATGTTTTTAAAATCTAAATCCCATATTATTGACAAATATTAGTTAAAAATAAATTATGATAAATGTAAAATCCAAATAAAAAAATAAAAAACTAAAAGAGTAATTGGCCTAAATGATCCTTGAACTCTTTAAGAGGTGACACTTTGATTTCTGCTCCTTTTTTTTTTTTTTTTTTTTCATGCTGATCATAAACTTTTTTAAAAGGTGACAGTTTGGTCCTTCTCATCTGGTTTCATTAAAAAACTCACGGAATGGTCCACGTGAAAAGCACGTTTTGTGCTTTTTAAAAGAAAATACCCCTAAAAGATGAAAATACCTTTATCCATATCAATTAAAAAAAAATTAAAAACAATTAAAAGAGCTTTCTCTCTCTCTTCTCCCTTCCCCTCCCTCCCTCTCTCCTATAGGTCCAACATTGGCCGTCTCTCCTTTAACCCCCCAAATCCGATGCTTGAGACTAAAAGACCGTCTCTATCTCTTACCCTTCCCTCCCCTCCCCTCCTCCCCCCCCCCAACCCAATCCAAACAAATCTAACGTCGAACCCACAACCCCCAAATTTGACACTGGCTGTCGAAGACTACCCACATCTTCTCCATAGTTGGGCCCTCGCCTTTGCCAACGAGCGCAAACGCCCCTCCTCCCCCAACACAACCCAAATGCAGGTTTGATAGGAGCCTAAACCCCGATAAGCCCAGAATGCCATATTGGGGGGGGGGGGTGCCTAGATCTGAACTCCAAGGTGGGGTTGCGAATTCAAATTTCGTGAGGGGGGAACTTAGATTTCACTAACTTAGTGAGAACTCATATTGCAGCTATGTGGGGTGGGGGGGGGGGGGAGCTGCAGGGTGGGGGGGGGGGAAGACCAGATCGAAACTTGGGGGGGGGGTTGGGGGAGGCGGAGGGCAATGGTTGGAGATGGAGGCTATGGGGGACTTGTTTGCAAAGGTCGGTAGAGTTAGAAAGAGAAAGAGAGGAGAGAAAGAAAAGCGAGATGAATTTTTTTTTATCATTTTTTTTAATTTTTTTCCCTTTCAAATTATATCACATGTATTGCGCGTGATTCATTCTATTAGAAATTTAACAGATATAGATGGAAAGGACCAAACCATCACATTTTTAGAGAATTTAGGGTCAACACGGCAAAAAACAAAAAAAAAAAAAAAGAATAGGGACCTAAGTGTCACTTCTTAAAAAGTTCAGAGATCATTTAAGTCAATTACTTAAACTAAAAATAATTAGTCTCTTTCTCTCTCATCATCTACCTGACTCCCTCTTTCTCGTACCCATCTTCCAAAAACCAGACCGCTCACCTCCCTTCCTCTGATGGCACCAGCCCCGTCCTACGATAGAGGTAGGGCTTGATCTCGTCCAACCCAATCCTTCAACACGAACAACATGTCACTCGCTGAGAAGCTCCTTTGATGGAGGAAATGGAAGTTACCGTACTAGTGGCGACTGACATGCAGCTAGTGATGGCTTGATGGTCCTTCTCCCTCTCCAAAAGATTAGTGGCTGCTCCTTTTCCCCCTCTCCTTCTCTATTTTCACTCAGATTTGTTCTCTTACAATAAATAATAATAATAATAATAAAACTAACGGGCATGATTTGGGTTTGAAAAATTTGAGGGTTTTTTTTTTTTTTTTTTAATCTATTTGGGTTTGTCCATCTACAGAAGGAGATTTATGAGCAATCTTTGATGGTTTTGGGATTTCGTTGATGGTTTTTTTTTTTTTTTAATGTAGCAAGTTGCAAATTTGCATAAGTTAATTTCTATTGAAGTTAATTTTTTTAATTAAAAATTAATATTTAAGTAATTGGCGTAGATAATACTTGAATTCTTACAAATGTGATGGTTTAGTTTCTTTTTTTTTTTTTTTGGCCGATATGACCTTAAATTCTTATTTTTTGACTGTTATGGTCCTTTTCGTGAAAATCTGTTCATTTATAATAGAATGTGAGGGTATTTTAGTAATTTACTAATAATTAATTCTAAAAAAAAAAAAATAATCTTTCTTCTCTCTTTCTCCTCCAAACCAAAGCCTTCACTCTTTCTCCAAGCCAAAGCCCTCACACACACACATACTATCTCTCTCTCTCTTTCTCTCTCTCAAAACTAAAGTAGCCCAGATCTAGGGCCAAGATTCGGGGGTGGGCTAAGCTTAGTGGTGAGGTGGGGGGGGGGGGGGCGACCTAGTTTCGTTTTGGGTTTTGAGCCGAGCTTAGTGAGGGTGAAGACAGTGGTGGGGGAGGCTTGACGATGACGAAGACGGAGGGGGTCAACTCTTATCTAGGCTCTAGTTTAGGGGGGAGGGGGCCTCGAGGCAAATGGCAGTAGGAGGGGGGCACATCAAGAGAGATAGAAAGGGGGGTGGGGGATGAATGACGGCATGGGTGGGGGGTCCAGACCAAGAGAGGGAGGAGGGGTAGGGGCGAACGGTGACAGGAGGGGGGTAGGGGGTAGCGAAATAGAGAGAAAGAAGGGGGAGGTTGAGAGGGGGGAGGGTATTTTAGTAAATTTACTATAAAAGAATCATTTCAATAAGATTCCATTAAAAATTTAACAGATTTTGACAGAAAGGACCATAATGGCCAAAAAATAAGAATTTAGGATCATCTCGGCCAAAGAAAAAAAAAGAATAGGGACCAAACCATTACCTATATAAGAGTTCAGGGATTATTTAGACCAATTACTATTAATATTTTTATAATCAGGATTTATATTTTAGAATATAATTATTTAATCTTTATTAGTGTGCCATATAAGTGCCGCAACGCTCGACACTCAGCCACTTGGCCCGATTTGTCCATTTTAGCACGTTTTCATCACCTTTTCATTCCTCTGCATCCAAAACACCTACAAAACATAAAAGCACTAATAAACACTCAAAAATCTCAAGAAACAAACAAATACACATAGGAGAATTGATATAAAATAATGAAGAAACAAGCACTTATCACGTGTCATATGCTTCACTTATGCTAAGCATGCCAAGCCATGTGAATTGAGTGAATAGGTGTGTGTGTGGGAGTTAGTTTGGTCAATTGAGTGTATTGGGAAGCGGGAAATTCTGTTTGTGGTTTGGATATTTAAACTGAATAAAAGAAACTAGAAATTAAATAAAGATTTCACAATAATGATAAAGATTGGTTAAGCAATCATTCTCCAACACTAGTCATGGAAATATAATTGAAATAAGAATTATCTCTAACTTTCTATTGAAACTACCAACTATAGATAATAAGCTTTATTACCCCAACTTTCCACTGTTCGTCATTGGCCAAAGCAAGCTCTTTATCTAATTCTCTTCCCATTAAACAACTTAGAACAAGCTCTATAAATTTAATCTAATAGAAGCACTAACATGAGAACGATAGGTTAATCTAAGATCCGCATGTAATCATATTTGTATGTGTAGAAAGTAGCCGACCCTTGTAATTAGTTAGGAAGTTATTAGAATAGATTTCAGTTCCTAATTTTTTTTTTGTTTCTGTTTTTTTTTCCCTCAATTAGATTTGGTAGTTTCCCGTTTCCTCTTTTGATGTAATTCCCGATTTGCAAGGATTCTAGTTTCCTATTTCTGTGGACTGGTATGCCAGCTACTTTTGTCTATATATTAGGATGTAAATTATTAGTTTTAATTCAATGAAAAACATAATTCTTTTCCCGAATTTCTACAGTATGAAATATCCCATAATCAATTATTATAGCATGGAAACAAGCGGTTGAGGAAGAAATACGAGCTCTAGAAAGTAATGACACATGGACTCTTACCAAATTACCTCATGGGAAAAATCCTGTAGGCTACAAGTGGATATTCACTATCAAGTACAAAGCAGATGGAAGTGTTGAAAGATTCAAAACCAGACTTGTAGCAAAGGGCTTCATGCAGTCATATGGGATAGACTACCAGGAAACCTTTGCACCCGTTGCCAAGCTCAATATTGGTCGGGTTCTACTCTCTCTTGCAGTAAATCAAGATTGGCCTCTATACCAACTTGATGTTAAAAACGCTTTCTTGAATGGGGATCTTGAAGAAGAAATCTACATGACTATACCTCCTGGCTTGGAGAATAGTTCAAATAGCAGGTTGGTATGTAAATTGAAGAAATCCTTATATAGGCTTGAAACAATCTCCTCGTGCCTTGGTTTGATAGGTTTGCCAAGACTGTGAATAGAAATGGATACAATCAGTGTCAAGCTGATCATACACTGTTTGTTAAATCCAATTCTGTAGGCAAGATAGCCATTCTCATAGTATATGTAGATGATATCATCTTAATACGTGATGATTCGGAGGCAAATTAGTAGACTCAAGAAGATGCTTGCAACAGAATTTGAGATCAAGGATCTCGGGACTTTCAGATACTTTCTGGGAATGGAGATGGCTCAAGGGAATTGTAATATCCCAAAGAAAGTATGATAACTCTATGAAATAGAGTTATTTAACATGCTTTTGAGCTTATTAATTGTTGATATTTCAAGATAATATGCCTTAATTTTTAGTATTTTATATAATATTAGATAGTTTACTTTAGTTAAAATGGAGTAGAAAGTTGTAGATAATTTTGGCATTAAATATGTTTTTAAGTTTAATTTTTGTGTTTTGCCTTACAGTAACTGAAGCCCACAGTGCCAAAAAAGTGGAAGCCCACTAGACTATATGAGATGATAAAGTAGAGAGCAAAAAGGCAATTGATGTTGCAACAATGCTGCAGTAGTGCCGCAGCAAAGGGGAAGCAGTAAAAAGTGCAAGTGGTGAAATTTTCTCTTTATAATCTTTAGTTGGCCCACTTGCCTAAGTTACAAAAAGGAGACAGCTATAGTCTTTTGGGTGTCACCAGCCCTAGCTACTGGAAGGACGCACGTGTGTTTACATCAAATTACCCTAGTATAAAAGAAAATGAAGCTAACTGTGCAAAAAAGCCGGTTTTGGAGAGAGAAGAGGAGGGAGATAGAACATACACCATTTGTGGAAAGAGAGCTGTGAGGAAACCTGGTGGGGAAAAGAAAAGAAAGAGGTCCATAGAGAGAGATTTGAGAATTTCGAAGGTAGTTTTGAGCTATTGATTGGATAGAAGGAATTCATCACCTCACATGCTCATCTCTTTGATTTTCCAATTCTAGTTATCTGAATTCTTTTGGAATTGTCTTGTTTTGTCTCTGAGAACTATGATTTTCATTGTTGATTCTGTTGATTTTGATTTCTTTGAACGAAGCATGAACTAATTTTCTTAGCTAGGATTATTGATAGAACTAAGGTTGTAATAAAGATTTGCTTATTATGTTAAATGCTAAGTAATTTTCAATTCAGTTTATTCAAGTGTGTTGATTGTTTAATTTCTATTGATTGACTGGCCATCAGTTGGTAGAGTATAGAAACTAGAATTAATTCTGGGAAGGTTAATTTTGGTTGGATCTAGCTTGAATAATATAAGTGTATGATATAAGAATTTATTAATACCTTGTACAACCCGTTAAAATTGGTGCTTTATCTTATGTTTGGAAAACTGAGATGCATAGGAATATGTTGATTTTGGTTTAAAGAACTGAAAGCATAAATCTTCCAGAAGAGGATTATGCAGAATTTTTAGTTGATTGGATAAACTTTGTTACAGCATTCCTACAGCGTTTGCAGTCAGATTTGCAATTAAGGGGAAATCAGTAATTCTAGCCATTACCCATCATTGATTCATAGCCTAAACCTCTGAAATCGCCATTTGTTTACATTAATTTTCTATAATTTTTGCTTATAGATTATTCTAAATTTTGTTTTAGAACAATTGTTTTCTGTAATTAGATTTTTGATAATACAATCCCTGTAGAGATGATACTCAACTCACTACTGTATTACTTGTTCGATTATGTGCACTTGCATAGTATTTTTGCATACATATTTTTTGATGAACAAAGTACATCTTAGACTTGTTAAGAGAAACTGGCTTTCTTGGGTGTAAACCTACGGACACACTTATGGATCCCAACAAAAAGCCATCGTCCATTTTAGCACGTTGTCATCACCTTTTCATTCCTTCACATCCAAAACACCAACAAAACATGAAAACACTAATAAACACTCAAAAATCTCAAGAAACAAACAAATAAACCTAGGAGAATTTATATAAAATAATGAAGAATTGAGCACTTATCATCTGCCATGCGCTACACTTATGCTAGGCGTGCCAAGCCATGTGAATTGAGTGAATAGGTGTGTGTGGGGGTTAGTTTGGTCAATTGAGTGTATTCGGAAGCGGGAATTTCTCTTAGTAGGTAGAATAAGATTGGGGAGTGTGAAGAGTTCGTTGGGCGGATCTTGAGTGGAGTCTGTGGGAGAGTACTGGGCCTCTCGAATGCTCAGAAATTGTATTTCCTTAATTTTCAAAATTCAATGGTATTTCTACCAATATTTTCTGTTATTTTGCTTCTCTGTGTGCTTTCGTCTATCATTTTCCTTTGTTGTTTCAAGTATTTTCAATAAAATTCAGTTCATAAAAATGAATGTGCTCATGAAGAAGCTTCACTCATTGTCATTGTTTTCCTTCTTTTCTATGATGAATTAATTAGTTCATTTTTTTATCCAAATAATTAATTAATTAATTGGTTAAATAAATAGAAGAAGAGGCAGCTTTGTCTTTATCATTGCCAACTGACTTTATGGGCATATTTGGTAGAGTTTTCTAGAAGTTGCTTTTGACTTTTTGACTCAACAAGCTGCTTCTGAAAGTGTTTTGATGATCTATCAGAAGAGCTTTGGTTTTCAAAAGAGCTTCCTGTGAAAGCTAGAAAATATGACTTCGGAAAAAACTCTTTTGAATATATTTCAAAAGTGACATTATAAACTTTATTTTAATATTGTTATTATTTATTAGAAAACTTTCAAGTTACTTTGACTCCAAAAACTCTGTAAAAAATGTGGTTCCCAAACACCTGTGTATGTTTGATATAAGAGAAAAGTGAAAGGAAAGGAATTGAGGGAATGGTGGAAGGATTTTTAACATTTATAGTTAACCAAACTTCACAAAGTTGGAAGGATTTTGACATTTATGGTTTACCAAACTTCACGAAGGAAAGAATCTCTCCCTCCTTCCCCATCTCCCTCCCCTAGGTGATCTACCACTCCCTCCTTCCACTTTTCTCTTACCTTTACCAAACTTAGCTTTAATGAAAAGTCAATAGTTTTTACTTCTCTTCTTCTATTGACAAAGCAAGAGTAAAATCTATGTCAAACGGGTCTTTTATTACATGGCATTATCTGGGTTACTAATAGCTATTTATTTATTTTTTTCTTTTTTTCATCAGGGAATAAGTTATGCAGGTGTTCAAGGTCTTCTAGGTCTTACAAAATGGGACTATTAAGCATGCACTTACCCCACCAGGATATGCTCTACTATCATCAATTATGCAGTCATATAAAGTCGATGCAAGATAATGACTGAGTCAAGCATAAAGAAACTTTTCTGAAATGTTAGGGAAAAAATTTTTTTTTTTTTTCATTCCCTATGGAATATTTAGGAGCAGGTGGAAGCAAAGTTTTCAATATCGGTAAAATTTCAAATAAATGGGAAACCTCCTTGTACATATCATCTGTTCTTCGGTGATATAAAATTATTAGGAGATAACCACCATGAAGGCTGTACTTCAGTATCTTTTTATGGACAACAAATAATACCTTGGCTAGCCACCTTAATTTATATTTCTGATTATGAATTATATCCTTTACGGGTTGAGGTGGAGGGTAGCACATTGACCCATGGAGCTTGGGCCTTGGCCAAACATGCCCATAGTAGTAACAATAAATATCGGGGTACATTGGATGGAAATGGTGAGTTCCATGTTCTTATTTGCATTTTTTTTTTTTTTTTGTGATACTATTTTTCTCTCTGTTCGTTTCTTCTTTGGCTCATGGGAAGATGGGATGATGACCATGGGACCTTCCCTTAGAATCTAAGATCAATTGGGGAGGAACACTACTACCCCACAGGACCTTCGCCTACTCCCCGTCACGTGCAAGGAAGATGAGATTTGTTATAACTGACTTGGGGACCACCCAATTTGTATGTTAATGGCCCGACCCAAGGAATCTAGACCTGGGACTAGGGCCGGCAATTTCCGACACGACACGAAAACGACATATAATAAATGGATTTGGACCGCACGATTAATAATTGGGTCGAAATTGGGTCGACACGTTTAACACGAAAATAAATGGGTCGGAAATGAGCTGACACGATTAACACGTTTAACACATTTATGTTAGAATTTTCAAATTATTCAGACATGACACGGTGACACGACACGAGAACGACACGTAATAAATGGGTTTGGATCGCATGATTAATAATTGAGTCGAAATTGGGTTGACACGTTTAACATAAAAATAAATGGACCGGAAATGGGCTGACACAATTGACATGTTTAACACGAATTGCCAGGCCTACCTGGGACACGTGGTGCCTAGTTTGCATTCTCTCGCACTTCTTGGAACGGCTTACGATGACGTTCATACTCCGGACACGTTGTAGAAACATAATGGATCTCCTGTTTCCCAAGTTAACTACCTCTTTGAGGTAGCCTAATTCTACCGGGCGGGATCCGACTTGGACTTGCCTTAATTAGCACCCTATAAATATCAAGCTTAAGCAGATTGCCAGGTATGGACTCTTTTACCTACCAAATACTCTACCTCACTCCAAGTCCTTTAGCCCTTAGCTCACTGTTTTGAATTGAGTATCGGAGTGCTTTCGGTAGATACCCTACCGGTGTTCCTCTTACTCTAAAGCTCTTTTCTTCTTCCTTACAGGCTTACTAAGCAGAGTACCAGTCCGACCACTGTGCGCATCTGTACATGGTGTTGAGGTTGATTTTTCAACACCAACATTCATGATGCTTGGTATAACAAGAAGGAAACAAAGCAAAAATCATCTCTCTTGTTTGGTTTAGGGAAACAAGTGAAAGGAAATAATATATTTTATTTGTAAAATAACTATATTATCTCTAATCTATAGATTGAATCCCTCGAAAAATCTCTTCAATTTGGGGCATCAAAATTAAGGTTTTTTAAAGGATTGGGAGCCCCTCCCCTAATCCTTTCATTCCTCTCTTCTCTCCTATCAAACAACTATAATTGTCAAAATCCTTATACTAATCCCTCCACCTCTCTCCTTTTTTTCATTTTTCACTCCTGTCAAACACACTCCTTAAGGTTGTAAAAATATTGTAAATTCCATTCCATGTTCAGTAGCAAAATTCATAGCAATACAAACTTGCTGAAACTAGATAGATGTCCAAACCTTAATAGCTTGGTTGTGATCGAAGCAAGATATGATATTTTCCCCGTCTCTTAAACGGTTTGTCTTTGGTCTTTGTCGTTTGCTTTTGTTTTTTGTTTTGTTTTGCTTGTTGGAGAGCATTCCAGTGACGGCGTAATGCATTTATAACTTTATTTTATGAAAATGTATAATTCATTCTACGGAATAAACGGCATTTAATTTCAGGAAAAAAAGAAAACAGCATTAAATAGTTTAGATATTTTGAACGGGTAATTAAATAAGTCGCTTTTAAATTTGCTGCCGTTGTCACCGCAAAAACATATGAATTGATTATTTCGATGAAATGTTAGATATGTTAACTTAGATACATGCATAAGTTATATGCACCTTTTTGTATGACTAATTCAACCTATTCGGCAGCGGCACTGCCACGTCACATTATTAATAAGAGTAGTGTTAAAATATCAGTTTTAATTTTAAATTTTACGTATCAATTTATGTAACATGAGTAATTCACGCACTTAAAAATTAAGACTAATATTAGTCTCTAATATTAATCTTTATAATGTTGCCTAATACCTCAACTTTAAGCTTTATTTAGTGAGGAATTCTACTAACCACTAATTATCTTTAAAAAAAAAAAATCACCACTAGTTTTAAATGCGAGTGATGTTAAGTTTGTTAAGTTGTGGACTCTAATTAATACCTTATCACAGAAACATTCTGTGCAAAGAGATTAGAGAGGATTAAGAAAAATACAGAGTGTTTCAAGGGTCTGTCATTTCTTTTATAAACTTTTTAATCATTATAGTAAATTATTGTAATGGCTAAAACAAGACAGTCTCAATATAGGACTATCTTGTTTGTGTTTGTTTATTTATTTATTTATTTTTATTAATTTATTTATCTTTTTATTTTTTGTGATTATTATTGCTCTCGGTGATATATAAGGTACTAATTCTTAACAATCTTATGCAGTAGTAGATAAACCTATTCAAATCTAGATTGCTTAGATGCCATACTATTATTGTTATTACTTACCAAAAAGAATATGCTCTTGTAATTTATTTATTTGTTTATTTATTATTATTATTATTATTATTATTATTATTTTGCCGTTTTCCATTTGCTTTATGGCCATAAAGATGTATACGGAATTCCCTAGTGTTGTTTCTAAAGGTATCATGAGGTTGTTAGACACATTAACATAAAGGGTAATTTGCACGGGTGCACCTCGAGTTTTTCATCACTTGTACGGCGAACTCTAAACTTTTATTTTTGACATTTAAAACATGAATTAGACAATCCTTGAACGGAATCAAATTGAAAATGAATGTTAAAGATCAATTACTGTCTCTGAAGTTAACATTAGAAAGTTCAATATTTATTTAACTGGTGAACCAACGAAAAGTTGATAGCGTATTTTATAGAAAAAACTTGAGGCATTCTGTCTTGACGTTTGTTAGCTATTGAACCACAATTGTTGACGTTTTTTCTTTTTTCTTTTTATTTATTTATTTTTAGTTTGGGTCTCTGTGCAAATAAGTAGATAAATAAAGAAATAAATATTGTTAATACATATGTCACTGTAGATACTCGTAGATATGGGTTTCATAACATTACACTTGAAAAGTTGGTTTATATGGCACTATAGTTGGTGGCCTTTTCTGAATAGGTTTAGGTGAGACATCAAATTTTTAGTCTCTTTGTTATTGGCATTTAGCTTGTGTAGTTACGTTGATGGACAACTGATGTTTATTTCCTTCAATATCTTTTAGATTCTCGAAAACATAATATGCCCATCAACTAAAGACATTGCTTCCGGCCAAAAAAATAAATTAAGATTAAGATTAAAAAATAAAGACATTGCCTTTTTTTTTTTTTTTTTTTTTTTGT
>CM046382.1:2857390-2871037 GCA_025413485.1 Ficus microcarpa | reverse complement strand
ATAACAATAAATTAATTCATGATCAAGCGTACTTTATTTCTTGGATTCCGGAATTGCTAGAGCGTTTGACCAACGTGTCTTCTCTACTATTCTCGAGTTCCACGTCTCAGAGTGTGTGTGGGCACACGTTCTATGAATCCAAGCGACCGGTAATACTTTCCGAAGTCTAGATCCCTCATTCTCAATTCCGATGATCCTCGTTGAGAATTTGATCCAACTTCTTTCTTCAAAACTACAAAACAAGAACCGGTTAACCTCCTATGAAAAATTATCACTCGGTTTAACCTTCCTCGCAGTTTTGATTCAATGGAATTTTCTTTCTTTTTCTCTCTCACAAGAAAGCCGAATTTTTGATGTGGAAGAAAAACAAAATTTTTTTTTATTATTAAAAAAATGTTTTTTAATCCTTTAAAAATATCAAAAATTGGTTTTTCAAGAACTCCTAGCCTTTATATAGTATTCCAATCCATTTCAAAATTTATCTCTTACTTGAAAAATAATTAATAATTATTTTCCGGATAAATCTTGAACCAAAAGATCATACAACTTTAGGGCTAGATTCATTGAACCTAAAAACAAATTTCAAGAGGAAATCCCCTTTAAAAAATTCGGCCACAAAGTGAGAGAATCTTGATTGGTGGTTTCAATTTTAAATCAAGAATCTAGACTAGTCAAAAGATCCTAGTCCTATCTAGATTCAAACTTCTTTTAAACCTTTTCGAATTTAAATAGGATTCACATATTTGAATAAATATTTTCCATAAACATTACCCATATTAATTAATTTAAATTAATGAAATATTTCAAATTTTCTTTCCTCACAAAAACCATGCACCTCTTTAATTAGGAAAGAAAAATTCATGAAATAATCTCCATTATTTAAACCAATTAATAATTAAATGTTAGGAATATATTTAAATAATTTTGAAACAAAATTTTCTTCCCTCTATACAATTAAAAAACGTGCACCACTTTTAATTAGGAGAGAAAAATTTTGTTTTCCAAAATTCAAACACAATCTTATTTTCAAAATTCAAATTAACCAATCACATGTTGACAAATCATTTGTCTACAAATTTCACATGTCCAATCCTTTCTGGATTGCATGTTAGAGAGTACCATGTCTTAATAGACATGACAAAATTCCATTTACAATTTACCGATCTCATTAGGAACAAATCCCGAAACGCTTCGTGGAACTATATGAGCTAATAGAGGGACCCGATGGAAATATGTAAAGAGGCTCCTATAATTGTGAAAAATTAATCCCAGATTAATTATCCATCAATTATCAACTTCAAAACTATTCCACTAAAAGTTTGAAGCTGAACTCCTGTTTACATACCGTATTACGAAAGCTCTCTCACGTAGTGCTTCTTCCATGATTTATTCATCGCTTGCTTAATCCCCATATGTTATCCATGATTGAATTAAGGACCTTTTCCGTTTTACCTTTTCAATCATTTTAACTTAAAGTTCAATTATTCTCCATTGAAAGAACCACCAATTGTAAAACCATACAATTGGAAAACCACCAGAGAACACAAAGTAAACCGATGGCCAAGATCTTGTTATACTATCTTTCAATCCCCGAATAATACCTTTAAGTAGATAACATTTACTATCAATAAGACAGCTATAGATTCCGTATCTATGAATCTTGATTTCTCCATCCATAAGTCATGCACCCAAAAACACAAGTATGTTGACCATGAATTAACAGTGTCTCACCTTTAGTGCATCAAAGTACATAAGTCATGGATGCGAACTCAAGTAATCATTTCAGGATTAAGATTAATGCAGGATGATAATCAAAGTATCATTGATTCTTATAAACGGAATTATTAAACCGAATCAATTAACACTTTAGGTCCAGTCCAATGTCATACCTCAATACTAGTATACATTAAAGTTTCTATTCGGAACCTATCCGATGGTCAAGACAAACCATCCCTCCAAGGAAGTAGACAACCTTTACAATCTTATCATGAATAAGATCCCCAAATCTTATTCCGTTGATTGTGGACTATTTATTTAGACTGTTATCAAATTACCACGTCTTCTATGCATACCCCGTATACATATGATAATTCGATATATTACCAACAGCCTAGGAGTATTTTATGTTTGCTCAAAATAATCATACAATCAACAAATGAAAGTAAATAGGACACAACTTATTAAACATGAATAATTTCCTCTTATTAATATCAAAATGTCATATTTACAGAAAATCCCTAAGATTTTCTATCCTTAGGGCACCTATAGATCCCAACAATTGATACGTGTTTCATGATTTCTTAAGATTTATAGTTACATGCTAACTTGAGATTAAACATGAAATGGAGGGTCAAATTCTAGCTTTCCCTTGGTCTTAAATGTTGGTTAACAGCCTTTTTTTGTTTGTTTGTTTGTTTGTTTGTTTGTTTTTACTGTGCTTTAGTTATTGTTGGTTCTTGAAGAATATAAACTAATCTGAAATTGTGGTAGTGGGTTTCATGTTAATTGTCAATGCAGATGTGTCCTAAAAAAATTCTTAAGACTAGTGCAATTTTCATATATAGATGAGTCTCCTATTCACATACGTACAGATTCAATATATGTGGATTGGCTGTTAATTAGTTATCTAATGTTTATGAGAGAATTACTTTCTGTGTAACAAACATAGAAAATACATAGAAAGGATCTGAAATTATAACAAATCAGTGGAAAACCTTTATAAGGAGATTTTTGGGGGATTGGATGGAGGAGGAGAGGTCGGCGAGAATATCGGCACAAAGAACAAGGGCATTTTTGGTAAAAGAGAAGGCGTGGTGGAGGTGGCAGCAGAGCTTATGGTGGTCAGAGGGGACGCAGGGCGGGCCGGAGCTTGTGGTGGTCTCCGGATCTTCGACAGCGTCGTTTAGAGTGGCGGCAACGGCGGAGGTGGAGGCAGCGGATTTGGGGAGACTCTTTTTTGGGGAGGGAACGAGGAAGAAAAAGCGCAGGGAAAGGGACGGAACGAGGAAAAAGAAGAAGAAGAAAGGGAAGTTGAGTTAGTTTAGTCAAAGAAGAAGAACGGGAAAGCTGATTTTTTGGTTTGTTTTTCTGTTTTTTGTTTTTTTTAACCTTAATATTTTTATTTTTTATGTTATTTTTTTTTAAACAAAAGTCATTTTGCTAATTAAATTTTTTTGGTGAGTATTGTAATAAAAAATGACACAAAATAGAGCTAGAGTATGCAAAAAGGGAAGACCATGAAGAATAGACCCATTTAATCCCAATGCCGATGGTAAACGAAGGGCAACTCTAATGAAATGAGTCCATAGTGTAAGGAAAAAAGGAGAACGAATTGAAGTCACCTTTGACAAGAAAGGACAACCGAAAGGGAAGCATGGTGATGAATTGATGAGTTGGATTGGTGTACACGCTTGAGAGCACATTCTAATATGGATACAAGATTAGAAATCCCATGATTTAGATGGAACAAAAGACCTAATTTGGAAAGAAACTATTACTTCTTTCGCCATGGATAAAGGATTTTGGAGTGCTTGTTTAAAATCATGTGGTGAAACTACAAGGAATTTTCAACATGATCATTACAAGACTTTTGTCGAAGACTTCCTTTCACAAGAAAGTGTATGGAAACGGCCTCAAAAAGTAATAGACAACTACCCTAATATAGAAGAAGATGATTGGGTGAAATTCATTCAATAACTTTCGGATCATGGAAGCAAATTAAGGTCCAATAACGAATACACATTAAGGAGAGGCCGGGGCGGATATAGAAAACTTGACCAAAAATTGGTATGTCCTTAAGTTTTGTTTCTAGAAAATATCGTTAACTTTTTTTTTATCCATGTATCCTAATGATAATAAATTAAAGTTTAAGGAGAAGGGAAAATGGGAAAAATGAGATGCGTTGTGGCTAGAATCATGGATGAAAAAAATATAGAGAGTTCAAGAATCCATTATATCAACAAGTTGGCAAGTTGATAGTAAGTTTATTGATTAATAATAAATTCTCTATCACTAGATCCACTTATAACTCTTCAATTAATTTGTGACATTGTTTTTAATTATCCCACACGTGGAGTACAACACATAAGAGACCCAAGGCAAGTTCGAATCTATTGGCATTAATGATGTATTGACCCAAGCATTATCCAAACCCAAACACCCAAGACGTACCCGTGGTCAATCAAAGTTCGTAAAGCAGTCTCAGTACTTCAACCTCAAACAAAGTTCAAAAGTTGATACTGTAGTATTGTCAATGAGATGTGAAATTGAAGAATTAAAGGACTTGGTGCGTGGTCTACGTGCAAAGAAAGATGTGGATCCGTCGGTTGATCAGGAGAACATGCCTACCATTGACCAACAAAATAGCTTTAAGACTAGTTGCACTCTCCATGATAAACAACCTGGAGTGTCTGATATGCCAACCATGCCGATTAATAGTCAGGAGTGTAAGCTCTTTATTAAGGATTAACTTCACTGTGGACAATTGCTTGTTGCGATTGGAAGGGCAAGGATGGAGAGCCTTCCCACCAATACAGTCCATGGGATACCACTAGGCGAAGGGAACACGCGAGTGTCAATTAATATGTCAAAATTAAAAAAAAGCGGCACTACCTATTCCGACGAACGAGGCAACAACTGTGGAAAAGGCTGTAAATGGATTTGTCGCTTGGCTGAAAATATTAATTGAGCTCGACACGAGTATGAATAAGGCAAGTCAAGGGCCTAGTCATGTTCCTAACCAAGTAACTGAGGGAAACAAATGCCCAAAAAAGAGAGGAAAAAAACCATTCCACTCTCAAAATAAGGTACAAGAAGATGTAGAACAACAAAGACCATCATTTGACTTTAATAAAATGAACATGGAGTTGACGCCTTTGGCTTACTATGCACTTAGTTTCATGTGTGAAGTTAGGCAGATAAAGGTCTCGTTACCATACATAATTGGTGGTGCTCACATACCTACATTTCTTAACTTTGATGATATTCATGAGCTCATTACTTTTCAAGAAATCAATGCAAATTGTATATTGTATTCCTCAGGTATTTCATTCTATCTCTAAACTTTATTTATTTTATCTAGAAAATCTTATATATGTCATTCAATGTAACAATTTTGATATTCTTATACAGATATTTGGCGGAACCATGTGTCGCTAACAGGTGAGCTGAAAAGTTTGTGTTTGTGTCTCCAACCCTAATCTCACTGGTTAAAAAGGATACTCTAGATGCCAACCTTATAGAGAGAGCCAATGCTCTTGTCGCCTTTTTATGTAACACACCAAAATGGTGACTTTATCTGGTGCCATATAATAGAGGGAGACACTGGGTTTTGACAGTTATTGACTCATAGGAAAACCTAATCCTTTATTTTGATCCTCTTTAGTAGAAGGAATGGGACGATTTTACTAATCTAATGAATATATAAGTAAATTTTCATATGCTAAATTGTAATTTTATCTTAATAGTATTCATCTTAATTAATTGAATTTTGCAAACTTGATAAGGCCCTAATAGATTGAAAGCTTATAGCCGGAGAAGAGATTAAAAAGAGATAAGACTATAAAATTAAAATCCCAGATTGTCCTTGTCCTCATTAAAAGGGTAGTGTTGAATGTGGTTTTTTTTGTTTTAGGTTTTATGAGGGACATAGTTGTGATGTCCAGAATTCTCACATATTTGTTGGCCAATGCATTACATCCTTTCATGATATTATGCATATAAATCATATGTTTGAATGATTGTTGAAGTGCATTTGTCAGGCTCATAATATAAATTATATCTTAAAAGTGCATAAGTGTTAAGTCACATTTAATGCATTGATGAATTATAGGGTTTCTAGAAGGTGGATCCGGTAAGTGGTGGAAAAAAAAAAAGGAGTTTGTGATAGTGATTTCTATTAAATTTAATGGATTAAATAAGTTATGGAGCTCAAATATGGTGAAGGATTTAAAGATAGGGTGTATAGGATCTTCGATGTAAGTATGTACACCACATTCGGTAAGCAAGTTGGTCGATTAAGACCTAGTTTGTATTTGATAATTGGTGTGAGCATTCAACACCGCATTAAGGAGGCGAATAAGCTGAAAAAGAAGGACATTAGTCCAGCTTAGGTGAAATTACTTCATGGTGAAGGAATTTAGGTGTGTGCTTGGCACTTTAAAGTCTAACAAGCAACTAGGTGGTTCATTTTCTACAAAAACTCTCCAAGTCCAACTTCCTCTGCCTCTAAACATCATATTAAGTTAGGGTTTTGAGAAATTAAGAGCTATTTTGAGCGATTTGATCAATTCTTGCTGGAGAATTTCAAGGAAAAGCCTAGTTTGTACCAAGGTTAAAGCTTGTATAATAGTGAGAGCAAATTCAATTCAGAGGTTAAGGTTTTACCCATGTTTTTGGAACCTATCTAGTTTCAAAGGTGTTGAATACTAGACCCCCTGAGTGGAAGCCCAAGAATCTTTTATACAATACCAAATCACAAGGTAAATAAAATTGCACTAGGTCACCATAAAAGTCGTGCATATGTATTATGTATGTGAAAGTAAGATTTGAGCATATGGTCTACATATCATGATGGCATAAGTATTCATGCACTATATGTTGAAATATGTGTATCAAAGACATTGTGTGTACAAAATGAGTTTGAGAATAATTTAAATGATCTATTGGTGACTTGTGACGGGTTTATTGTTAAGAATTGATGAAATGTGTCTTGATGGAGACTTCCATACCTTTATGTCTCGATGGAGACTTGAGGTGTGAGAAGCTTCGTCGATGATCATGAGGAAGAAGAGTGTTTTAAAAGTGATATGCCTCACACAATGGCACCTTGTTACATTATATTTGTGGTCATGAGGTCGATGGACCTCCTATCTCGATGGAGATTTATAGTGTGGGAAGCTTCCTTGATGATCACAAGGAATAAGGAATGTTTATAATAACTTTACCCTATAAAATAGTATTTATTATCATGTTTATTCTATGGCCACAAGGTCCGATGGCTAAGGTGTCTGGGATACCACCTGGTTTAAGAAACGCTAATGCATGCAAAAGATAAGAAATAGTATAAGAAGTAAAATGGAATAAGTTAATTGAAGAAGTACAGTCATGAGCTCATGCATATTTACATTGTTTATGTTACACATTGGTTCCATTTACTGGGCTTTAGCTCAATCGTTAATGGTGATGCAGATGAGGGCACTTTTCAACACTAGTTGAGGATTAGATGGTTGGCTGGTGTACTCCTGTTGCTCGTGGACTCGTGTATATAGACTAGTTGACCTGTTATTTTGAGTTTTAACTACCCTTATGGTTATGTTTTTTCTTTTTTTTTTTTTTAATACTCAGATGTGCCTATTTTGAGTTATGTGTTATATTGTATATACTTGGCCAACCATATGGGTTGAGTGTGATATAGTTATTTTAATATCAATGAGGTAGTACCCAAAAGTTCAAATTTGCCCTCATTTTCATAATTTATTCATTTAACTACCTAATAATAACATTGGTAGAATTTAAGGAAATAATACTACCTAATATGTCTATTTGGGTGATGTAAAGTTGTATTAGGAAAGTGTGACAATAGTCTCCAATGCTAATAGATTAGACTTACTTCAAAGTAAAGCATTTTGTACCGGTGATGATATGGATTTGATTAGGGAGAATGGTCCAAATTCGTAATGAAATTTATTAAATATGATGTGATAACTTGTAATGTAGTGGATGGCATTTTTTTTATATACAATGTAGCTATTATTTTGTCAATCATATTCTGGGCTGTGTATTAGATAACAAACGGGTTAGGCCACCCATGGCAAATCACCAAAAAATGCAAAAAATTTTTTTTTGTTAATGTAGGACTTTACACGACGGTTTTTTTTTTTAATCAAAACCGTCATGTAAACCTTACTATACACAATAGTGCGTTAAATAAGCCATCGTGTAAGGTTGGATTTACAAGCCGATTTAATTAATGTTGGACTTTACACAATGGGTTTTTACCAAAACCGTCATGTAAACTACCAAAATCGTCGTGTAAACACCACTTTACATGACGGTATTCTA
This sequence comes from Ficus microcarpa, assembly GCA_025413485.1. Taxonomy (NCBI): domain Eukaryota; kingdom Viridiplantae; phylum Streptophyta; class Magnoliopsida; order Rosales; family Moraceae; genus Ficus; species Ficus microcarpa. The sequence continues at coordinate 2,862,976 of CM046382.1, read as the reverse complement.
AATAACTTGTCATGGAATGTTGGATTTACACAACGGTTTTTCACCAAAACTGTCGTGTAAATCCAATTTTACACAATGGTATGCAAAATAAACCGTCATGTAAGGTTGGATTTACATGGGGTTTTGGTAAAAATCGTCATGTAAAGTCTTCACATTAACAAGTTTTGTGACCTTATTTCTCTATTCGATGGCGATGTGAACTGTCATGGAATATCGCCTAACCACATCGGTTTATTAACCGTCATGGTATCTTAAAGCTTTTGACGAAGGTGCATTACACGACGGTTGTCAAACTGTCGTGTTAACTTTAGACGATGGTTAATAAGTGTCATCGAATCAACAATTTTTACTAGTCATTAGAATACATAGACTCCATTTCAAGTTTCATGGCTTCATGTCATTTCTCTCAATCAACATCATTTATTGTTATCTTGTATGTCAATGGATCATCATCACTACCATTGGTGATTGTAACTTGTGCTTCTCCATCTTCACAATAGTGGATGAGCAATCTTATTTCCCTCCCACTACGTCGTGGTGACTATGGTGTTTGATCTTGAGTAGTGATCTCTACTTTTTGTTCTTCAACAATTGTTGTTGGTATGAGGATGATCTTATTAGCCAACGACTTTTCCAGAACTACTTTACTTTTGGGTTTGAAATCTACCATAAAGTTGTTCTTAAGAAACATAGCATTTGTCAACACAAATACTTTGTTATCATGAGCGCTATAAAACATACCTCCTCCCGTTCCTTTAAGGTAGCCTACAAACATGCATACCTCCGAGCGAGGTTCCAACTTTCCAATCTTTCCCTTCAACACGTGTGCTAGGTACCCCCATATGCAGTTATGTCACAAACTAGGTTTGCAACTGTTCCACAACTATAGGGGCGTCTTACGGATTGACTTGGATGGAACTAAATTCAGAATATATATAGTTGTTTGTTGCATATCTCTAAAATGAGGTAGGCAAAGAAGAACAGTTCAACATTAATCTCATCATATCAAGCAAAGTGTGATTCTTCCTTCGGCTACACCATTTTGCTGTGGTGTTCCAGGTGACATGAGCTGTGACAATATTCCATTTTAAATCAAGTGGTCCTTGAATTCATAATCTAGGTACTCTCCTCCTCGAGTCAATCAAAGAGTTTTAATTAATTTACTAAGTTGCTTTTCAACTTCAGCATGGAATTCTTTGAACTTTTCAAAGGTCTTGGATTTTTTTTGCATCAGGTGTGCATATTTGTATCTTGAATAATCATCAATAAATGTGACAAAGTATTCATAGCCCCCTCTAGCTTTGACATTTAAAGGGCCACATACATTAGTATGTATGATTTCTAGAGGTGTTTTTGCTCTTTCACCTTTAACCAAAAAATGGCTTTTTTGTCATTTTACCTTATAGGCAAGATTCACAGACTAGTAGAGGCCAACTTTTAGCTCTCTCAAAAGATCATAATTTGCTAATCTTTCAATCCCATCTATGTTAATGTGACCAAGCCTTAAATGCCACAAATATGTGTTATCTTTATCATTACAAATATTTCTTCCTTTAGAGATTGGTCAACGACTTTAAACATTTCAGTATAAAGTAAGTTATTGGAAATTGGTATAACAAAATATAGACCACTATCCATATAACCAGAATAAATATTCATACCATTCTTATAAATTGAATAAAGTCAACTTCAAAAGAAACAGAAATAAATTATTCAAGCAACTTCGAAACCAAAATCAAATTCCATTCGAAATTCGGAATTTTTTTAAACATTGTCTGAAAACAAATATTTATTATTAGCAAATGACAATTACACTGTATCTATTGCTATCGCTGATACTCTTGCCCCACTGCTAATTCTCATTGTGAAAACTCCCTCTTCAAAATCCCTAGATGATTCAAGCATCTGTAAAAAACACAAACATGATTAGATGCTCATGAATCAATAATCTAGCTTGAGAAATCATTCTCAACTAAACATTTTTCCATAACTAGTAAATCTGATTTACCTTATTTCTTCTTTTGTTTTAGCTCATCAAGGTACTTCTTACAGTTTCTTTTCCAATGGCCATCTTGATTGCATTGAAAATAGTTTCCCTTAGGTTAGGCTCAACAACCTTCCTCTTCTTTTTTGGATCTTTTTCTTACCATTTTGCTTTCCTACATTTTTCTTCTTCTTATTCTTTGAAGAAGAAGCCTTCCCCTCAATTGCATTAGCTTTGGCAACATTGCCTTGCTACCCTTATCATCTATAAGGGTCCATAGGTCTACAGCTCATTCAGGAGTTCCGTTTGATTATACATCGTATGGTTCATGACGTAGTTCATCCTCAATTCGAGAAAAGCAGGAGATAGTATCTCTAAGATCATGACAAGCTAGGACTTTTCATCAATGTTCACACCATTGATTTCAACCTCATTAAAATGATGAATCATTTTGAGGACGTGCTCATGAACTAAAGAACCATTCTTCATTTTGCCATTCATAACGGCTTTCACAGATTCGTGGCGGGCCCACTTGAAGGGGTGTCAAAACATGTTTTGTAAAGATTCCATAATTTCGTTAGCAGTCTCAAGGGCCTTGTGCTTAACTCTAAGCACTCCATTCATTGTCGCTAACATGTAGCAGCGGGCCATTGTTTGCTACAACCCAACGGTTGTATTTGTCCGAAACAGACTTAGAGGTATTGGCCGGAGGCATTGGAGGATGATCCTCCTTAAGGATAAAGTGTTAGTTTTAATTTATCAGGAGAATGTTCATGTTGTTTTTCCATTTAACAAAGTTTTCACTAGTTAAAACTTGAGATACGAGATGTGAGAAAATCGGGTTTGACATATTTGCTAAAAAAAAGTAAGAAACATTTTTCAATAAATAATTGCATAAATATCACAAGAAAATTAAAAGCAAAGTAAATATGATGCTTGAATGCATATGTTAAAATACACAAAAACATGTTTACTTTAGAAGCCTAAGGAATTTTAATCACCACAACTAAGTGCCGATGTAGGGTAGGTCAAATAATTGCTAATTAAAATTAGACTTTCTCAATTAATAAATGTTACTCGAGATATCTCATATATCTAATACTTATTAATTTCCTTTAATTTTGATCTAGAAAATAATTAACCAATTTAATTATCTCTTTAACAGTGTAACACAATGTATCAGATTTTTCAAATTTAACTTAGAAATTGCTACCATAGGGTAAGTCAATTCTAAAATATATATTAAAATCCTATCTCATGGAAGACAAACTTAGTATTTATTTAATAGACACTTTCTGTAGGGAAGACGAAATCAAAGCATCTCTAAATGCTACTAATAACTCACGATGTTGTACTACAGGTTGAGACATGGGTTTATATTATTATATTCCTCGCTCCCACTCATTTTCTTGTAATAGTGTATTTAATTTATAAAACAACTCTTGTTTCATAAACCTTAGTAAATTTAAGCATTTTAAATTGCTAAGCCTTTATAATTTTAAACAATTTAAAATTACAAATTAAATCAAATGTCATATTTAAAAATTTAACACTTAAATATATAAATTTCACATTTGACCCACTCATTTTGCAAATCCATTTGCTAAATTAATTTCAAATTTAATCTCATTAAATTTGTTACTAGGCACATTAGATTGATTATTGAAACAATTTTAGAAAAATGAGAATGCACAAAAATGCATGACATACAAAATAGGTAAACACTTTTTTATTTTAGATGACATGTAATATGTATGGCAATGTAATTATTATCAACATAATAAAAACATTCAAATGCAAGTGAAATGGAAAATTTTGACTAGGTTCCATGAAAACCTAAAATTGCAACCCAAAATAAAAATGAAATAATAATAAAAAAAATTGGGTCTTCTCGTAATTCTCCTATTCTGGGTCTTCTTGTTATTCTTCAACATCTCCTTGTGAGTGGTGGTGGTGGTGGTGGTGGGTCCTCCTTGAATTCCTCAAATTCAATAAATAAATAAAAAAGATTTCAAAAATCTTTAAAAAAAAAATTTTTTTTGAATTTTGGGCACCAAGGCATTGCGTATGCACTTCTTGACAGATTTGGGCCAAGGCCAAGGGCAAGCCCAGACCATTCCCTATGGGCAGGCCAGTCCTTGCAACTTATTGCAAGCCTAGGCCAGTTAGGTTCTAAGAACCCTAGTTGTTGTCATGACTGCATGTACAGTCACAACACACCGAGGTTGGTGCAACCAACCAGGCCACCATTCCTCATCAGTTGGCAGCACGATGTGGTTGCAGTGCAGGCCACACCAAAAAAAAATTTTTAATTAAAAAAAAGAACTTTAAAAAAAAATGTGAAGAACAATTCTTCATCATTGAAAAATTACAGCAGAGATCCTATTTACAATTGATCTAATAAAAAATTACACCATGATTCCTATTTACAAATGATCTAATTCAAAGGAAAAATTACACCATGATTTCTATTTACAATTTATCTAATCGAAAGAAAAAATACAAACTAATTTCCTTGGAACCAGAAAAATTTACAACTAATCTATTCGCTCAAATATTCATCATCATGAATATACATAAAAGCATATATCATAATGCATAAGTGCCTACCCAAAATCAAACAAAGATTATCATATAATCACTCATTAAATTAATATAAAGTATTATCTGGCTCTGATATCAATTGTTGGTTTCAGAAATCTATTTTAAAAAAAAAATAGAGGAAGCATGGTACGGATCAAATCCCACATATAAAAATTTTTCTCAAAAATTTTATCTCGTGACAATACTTATATTAATTTAATAAAATAATAAAGGAAGAAGGTTTAGAGATTGCTCCTTGTTCAATTAGGTCGAAATTTTTGAACTCCTTTAAAAACCTTCTTGAAAACTCCAAATTCTTTGAAAATATCAATGATTATTTATTAGCGTTCTCTAAATCATGGTGAACAGAAAACAAGTAGGTGTTTCTGATTTTAGTTTTGATCATACACTTGAATATTGATTCACTTTACGTTCTCAACTCATGAGACAAGGAGAGGAAGGGAGGAGAAGAAACTCTATGAAAAAGGCAAGTATGTTTTTCTCTGTGAAAAGGAATCAACATTCTTGTGTATTTTAGATACTTTGCATGTACTCCCTTTTCAATATCACAGAAAAATAACCGACACCTTTTTTTTTAATTAATTGATTGATTGATTATTCCACTCCCCACTTAGTGAAAAAGTCACATGCTCACTACCTTCAAATGTGGCATGTAAAAAAACAAAACAAAAAAAAACAAACAAAAACAAAAACAAAACGAACTTGAAAACAAAAATCAAAAACCAAAAAAAAAAAAAAAGAAGAATCATTGAATCTAATTGAGTTTAAAAGAAGAAGAAAAAAAAGAAGAAGAAGAAATTTAGTGTGATACATATTCTTATTGGAAATTTTTGATTGGAAATCCGTGTGACAATCCAGTGTTCTTAAAATCAAAATCTCATTGAGATCATATCTCAACACGACCATGAGGTAGCACAAAGAGCAGACGATTGAGGAAAAATCCTTATAAAGAGGAGGGGAATGATGCAAATCAAACTCAACAATTTAATCCGAAAGTT
>CM046382.1:2790290-2857290 GCA_025413485.1 Ficus microcarpa | reverse complement strand
TATACTATCAAAAATATGACGTTCAGCAACATATACCAAATTGAGTAATATAACTGATATATGCATTATTACATATTTAAACAGAGATCATCATAGTATGTTAAAATTTTTTTGCAAAAATTCTCCAAAAAAAAAAACATTTCCAGTATGAAGGAAACCCCCCCCCCCCCCCCCACACACATAACAGAGAAGACCGAAAAAAAAAAGCAAAACAAAAAAAAACACCTAGCACAACAATAGTAATCAAATAACATCATACAAATATAAATACTACAGTTTTATAAATGATATAAAAACAGAAACATAATTAATATAATTATAGCAACAAATATAAATAAACAAAAAACGATCAATTGCTAAATCATATAACATAATTATCTGATTTATAATAAGAATAATATTCATAAAACATGCACAGAGAAAAAAAAAATCATGTATATTCTGTTTAAAAAAAAAATAGAAACAGGGGAGGAAAAAAAGCAGACTAAATACAATAATAAATTTAAATCCTCTACAGCATGAATATATTAGTAATAACGATAATAGTAAATAAATAAGATGAAAAGTAGATAAATATTAAAGAAACAGATTTAAAAAAAAAAAAAAGATGCAATATAAAATCAATAGAGAAACCAATAATCATAATAAAAGTAAAACATTAAAAATAGTACCTGAATAAAAACAGAAACTTTGCACAGAAATAAATATCCCAAAATGATTAGTCTTCAGAAGATAACAAACAGTAGGATAGAAGATTTCAAGTAAGAATTAAATGAGGTTCAAAACAGAGCAATTAATAGGGTATTACAGAGGCAATAATGATAAGGTATAAGAAAGAAGTAATAAATGAGAGAAAAAACAGCTTTAAAAATTCCAGAAAAGTTTCTTGAAAAGAGTTGGTGAAAGAGAACAGTAACAAAACTTTTAAACGTATATGGATAAAAATACATTTACTCACAACAAACAATGAACTTAAAGCAGATTAGAAACATTAATGACAGAGTTACATATATTAAAAATCTCAGTCAAGTTAATCATCACACTGCAAATTACAGAGTTATAATAAATAACACAATTACAACTAAAGCAAAATAATCTATAAGCATTAAATATGTAGGACAGATCAGCAGAAGCATAGGAACATATCTGACGACAGAAACTACGTGAATAATCCAGAAATCTGAATAATAGAAAAGCCTAATAATTCATTCAACTCTAACTAAATCATAAAACATAACCATAAAACATGCCAGAAAATGACAAATACCAAAAATAAATAAACAAAATTCGGATATAAAATGAAGAAAATAATACTCGGGGGAAAAAAACCAAAAAATTAAAAAGCACAAACATCATAGATAAAAAGTCTTCAATATATTCCTCAACAGTCCCAATGGCCACCTTAAATCGCAAGCACTGCAATCTACAAATACAAATTAACAAAAAACCAAAATAAAATTAATTTATATAAAACCGGAAAAAAAGGGGGGGTGGAACCCACTGAAATAAATATAACAAAAACCAAAATATACCCTATGCTTTTATTTTATTTCTTTACATTTCTTTGCAAAGTATCCTCAGTGATATAAATGCAAATAAAAAATAATACGAGAAAAATGAAACAAAGAAAAAAAAAAATGAAAAATACTCTTATTTCATTATATGCATACACGGCAGAAAGAATGAGAAAACAAAAAAACATAACAAAAAAAAAAAGGGTCAAAACCTAACCGAACAAAAAAAAAAAAAAAAAACCTAAATCACTAATAAGGGAAAAAAAAAACCCCCCAAAATCAAAACTTAAAGTTCAGACAAAATAAACAGACTAGAAAAAAAAAAGCCTCAAAAGTAGAGCGAGACAATGAAAAAAAAATACAAAACCTAAGTAACCAATAAGGAGAAAAAAAACCCCTCGAGAATCAAAAGTTAGGGTTTTGAAAAAGCAAAGAGGAGACAAATATATATATATATATGAACAGTAGAACAACACTATTAAAAGAGGATATGAATGACAAAGACAACCAAAATATCCACAAACTACGATTTTAACAACATAGATCAGAAAAATGAAAAAACAAAAAACCGACATAACAAAATGCATAACCAAAAAAAAAATAATGCTAAAAAAAACAAAACAAAAAAATAAAATCGGAAATACTCTTCTTGGATTATACCAATACACTGAAAAAAAAAAATCCTAAAAAAAGGAGGGAAAAAAACAAAAAACGGAAAAAAAAATTTCAAACAACACAATTAAGAAAAAAATCTAAACTCCAAAATACAAATCGAATAAAAAAAAAAAAAAAGAAAATAATACACACCCTAAATCAATAATACCAAAAAAAAAAACCCCCCAAAATCAAACCTTCAAATTGGAAAAAAAAAAAAAAAAAAAAAAAAAAAAAAAAAAACGATGAAGAGTAGATGAAGAAAATAAAAAAGGAGACATGATCGACCAAAATAACAAAAAATACCAAAAGCTAGAATTTGGAAACCAAAAAATCCAAAAAATTAGAAAAGTAAGAAAAAATCGAATAGAAAATAAGAAGAAACCAAACAGCACAAAAAGGGAGTGGAAAATGAAAGAGGGGCGGCGGAAACAGCAAGAGAAAGCAAAAGCTAAGGTTTGTAAACCAAAAACCCAAACAATTAGAAGAGAGAGTGGTAGCAGCAGAGAAAGAGAATGAGACGAGAGTAAACAGTGATGAGAGGAAAAGAAAATGAAGAGGGGCGGCGAGCATAGCAAAAGGAAACCAAAGGAAGGGTTTCAAGGGCAAAAATGTTCGGTCACTGCACACATCAAACCGGTAAGCATATTTAGGAGGGCAAAAACATCCGCGCAATGCCAAAAGCCCAAAATCGGTAGTTTACTATAGAGGCTGCATAGGAGGCAACAAATGAGGAGGGTAAATGCGTCAGTTCACTATTAAAAAAAACAGTGAAAATGGCTGGACATGCCAAAAGGGCAAAACCGGTAACTCACTATGCAACCCGGAAAAAGGCAAAGGATTTGAAGGATAGAAGCGTCATTTTACTATATAATTTACTGTTTAATGAACAGTAAAAGTTAACATCTTTTTAGTATATATAATAATTTGAATGTCTGGATTTCAAAATATCAATTTTATATCAAATTTTATTTCTAAAAAACTCAAACTTTAATAATTCATAACTTTGTTATTTGAAATCGAAATGAAATGACTTTTATGTCAAAATGCTTGTATCGATGAGACGAACAATATAAGATCCATTTTGCATATTTTTTTTTTCCAAACACATCTTAAAATTTTGCATTATTTTCTATATCACAAAACTTTTTTTAAAGTTTTCCTTCCAAGCAGACGTTTCCAACCCACCTTCAAATCATCATCTCCAGATGTCTCCTAAAGGGATTTAGATTTGAAATGTCTAAAATACCTCTAATAGATTCCCATCATTGATCTTTCCAATTAAATCGTAACCATTCAATTATCAAGGCTTCACCTGAATGAAAAGAAAGGAGAGAAATTTCACTTTTTCCTCTGAACTTTATGCCTTGTCATGAATTTCAATTTGTAAAATTCTTTTCACTTGAGCTTTGAAACATTTGCAGATTTCCCGCTCAATTAAATTTTTGATGGAGAAAAAATGTGTGTGACACGTATTGACAGCATGAGTTGGGGGTGTTAGTATGAAATTATAAAGTTGTCCTTATAATTAGGTCAAAAGAGTAAATATTTAGGACGGATTATCATTTTTTTCCATACTGCTCTATTATGTTTAACTTCGTAATTTTATATTTAATAAAAGTAGCGAGTGTCACATATGATGCTAATAAGTGTCACTTCGTAATTTCTTATTTAATACTGTTGTCAAGTACATTTTTCTATTAAGAAAAACTAAGGGGGGAAATTTGTAAAATATTTCAAAGTTCGAGATGAAAGAATATTATAAATCAAAGTTTGGGAAGCATTTTGTGACAAGTCCCAAAATCTGTGGAGGGGGGTTTAAATTTGTCCTAAAAAAGAAAAAAAAAATAGCAGCCATAGTAAGAAAATAGCCACACCCCTCCCACTCCCAAAGAGTGAACCAACAATTGTGCCTTAACTTGGTAGATCTGGAATTCGCCGTGCCGTTGATGTGCCACCATGGTCACGAGACCTGTCACTAGAGATCTAACCTGCAACGTTGAAGCCTATCACTATGGCGAAATCCCCCCATTGTGAGGTCATTGCCTAAGTCCCTTGATCCTCTACAGGTTAATCTTTAAACCCCCATTGTCGGAGATGCCATGCATCTACCACTCCCTTGTGTGAACCTGATTAGTCGACGATTGGTTATCAGTCAGTAACCAAGTGGTTACCTGATTAATAACTAGCTGGCATTTGGTTACCAGTTGGTAACCACTTAGTATCGACTACTAATGATGTGAACCTGGCCAAGAATAACGAGACCCGATAATAAAAAGGAACTCAAAAATGTTCTATGATCAAGTTTGGATGGGAAACCTTAATCCGTTGCTTCTGTTGGGATCTATATGTGCCATAAGGATAGAAAATCAATTCTAGGGATTTTCTGTAAATATGATATTTTGATATTAATAAAAAGAGGTTATTCATGTTTAATAAGTAGCATCCTATTTACTTTCATTTATTAATTGTATGATTATTTTGAGCAAATATAAAATACTCCTAGGTTATTGGAAATATATCAGATTACCATATGTATACGGGGTATACATAGAAAACGTAGTAATTTGATAACAATCTAAATAAATGGTCTTCAATCGATGGAATAAGATTTGGAGATCTTATTCATGATAGAATTGTAAAGGTTGTCTACTTCCTTGGAGGGTTGGTTTGTCTTGACCATCAGATAGGTTCTAAGTAGAAACTTTAATGTATACTAGTATTGAGGTATGACATTGGATTGGACCTAAGGTGTTAATTGATTCGGTTTAATAATTCCGTTTATAAAAATCAATGACGCTTTAATTATCATCCTGCATTAATCTTAATCCTAAAATGAATACTTGAGTTTGCATTCATGACTTATGCATTTTGATCCACTATAGGTGAGATATTAATAATTGATGGTCAATATACATGTGCTTTGGGTGTATGACTTATAGATGAAAAAATCAAGATTCATAGATATGGAATCCATAGCTATCTTAACGATAGTACATGTTATCTACTTAAAGGCATTATTCGGAAATTGAAAGATAATATAACAAGATCTTGGCCATGGTTTACTTTGTGTTCTCTGATGGTTTACCGATTGTATGGCTTTACAATTGGTGGTTCTTTCAATGAAAAATAATGGAACTTTAAGTTAAAATAATTGAAAAGGTAAAACGGAAAAAGACATTAATTCAATCATAGATAACATATGGGGATTAAGCGAGCGATGAATAAATCATGAAAAAAGCATTGCATTAGAGAGCTTTCGTTATACAGTATGTAAACGGGAGTTTAGCTTTAGACTTTTTGTGGAATATTCCTAAAGTTGATAATTGATAAATAATTAATCCGCGATTAATTTTTTGCAATTATAGGAGTCTCTTTACATATTTTCATCGGGTCCTCTATAAGCTCATATAGTTCCATGAAGCGTTTCAGGATTTGTTCCTAATGAGATCGGTAAATTAAATGGGAATTTAATAATGTCTATTAAGACATGGTACTCTCTAACATGCAATCTCAAAAGGATTAGGCATGTGAAATTAATGTAGACAAATAATATAATTTTTCAACATATGATTGGTTGCAAATAAAATAATTATTTGTTAATTATTTTGGTTAATTAAATTTTAGAAATAAGATTGTGTTTGAATTATTTAGTTTTTGAAAACAAAATTTTTCTCTCCTAATCTATGGTGCACGGATTTTAGTGGATGGAGAGAAGAAAATTTTGTTTCAAAATTGTTTAAATATATTACAAATATTCAATTATTAATTGATTTAAATAATGGAGCTTATTTGATAGATTTTCTTTTCTTAAAGAATGGTGCACGTTTTTTTGATGGAAAGGAAATCTAAAATATTCCATTAATTTAAATTAATTAAATATGGATAACGTTTGTGAAAAATATTTATTTAAATTCAAATAAGAAAATCTTATTTAAATTTAAAGGTTCAAAAAGAGTTTAAATCTAGATAGGATTAGGACTTTTTGACTACTCTAGATTCTTGATTTAAATTTAAACCACCAATCAATCTACACATAAAGGGGAGCACGAATTTTTTGAGATTCTGCAAACAAAAAACCGTCCATAAGGTTTAAAGAACTTAGCCCGAAATTCAAGTGATCCTTTGGTTTAAAAGATTATCCAAAAAAATAATTATTAATTATTTTTCAAGTAGGAGATATTTTTTAAAAATGATTGGAATATTATATAAAAGTTAGAGGTTCTTGAAAAAAACTAACTATCATTATACACTCATGTTGGGATCTATAGGTGCCCTAAGGATAGAAAATCTTAGGGATTTTCTGTAAATATGACATTTTGATATTAATAAGAGGAAATTATTCATGTTTAATAAGTTGTGTCCTATTTACTTTCATTTGTTGATTGTATAATTATTTTGAGCAAACATAAAATACTCCTAGGCTGTTGGTAATATATCGAATTACCATATGTATACGGGGTATGCATAGAAGACGTGGTAATTTGATAACAGTCTAAATAAATAGTCCGCAATCAACGGAATAAGATTTGGGGATCTTATTCATGATAAGATTGTAAAGGTTGTCTACTTCCTTGGAGGGATGGTTTGTCTTGACCATCGGATAGGTTCCGAGTAGAAACTTTAATGTATACCAGTATTGAGGTATGACATTGGACTGGACCTAAAGTGTTAATTGATTCGGTTTAATAATTCCGTTTATAAGAATCAATGATACTTTGATTATCATCCTGCATTAATCTTAATCCTGAAATGATTACTTGAGTTCGCATCCATGACTTATATACTTTGATGCACTAAAGGTGAGACACTGTTAATTCATGGTCAACATACTTGTGTTTTGGGTGCATGACTTATGGATGGAGAAATCAAGATTCATAGATACGGAATCCATAGCTATCTTAATGATAGTAAATGTTATCTACTTAAAGGTATTATTCGGGGATTGAAAGATAGAATAACAAGATCTTGGCCATCGGTTTACTTTGTGTTCTCTGGTGGTTTTCCAATTGTATGGTTTTACAATTGGTGGTTCTTTCAATGGAGAATAATTGAACTTTAAGTTAAAATGATTGAAAAGGTAAAACGGAAAAAGTCCTTAATTCAATCATGGATAACATATGGGGATTAAGCAAGCGATGAATAAATCATGGAAGAAGCACTACGTGAGAGAGCTTTCGTAATACGGTATGTAAACAGGAGTTCAGCTTCAAACTTTTAGTGGAATAGTTTTGAAGTTGATAATTGATGGATAATTAATCTGGGATTAATTTTTCACAATTATAGGAGCCTCTTTACATATTTCCATCGGGTCCCTCTATTAGCTCATATAGTTCCACGAAGCGTCTCGAGATTTGTTCCTAATGAGATCGGTAAATTGTAAATGGAATTTTGTAATGTCTATTAAGACATGGTACTCTCTAACATGCAATCCAGAAAGGATTGGACATGTGAAATTTGTAGACAAATGATTTGTCAACATGTGATTGGTTAATTTGAATTTTGAAAATAAGATTGTATTTGAATTTTGGAAAACAAAATTTTTCTCTCCTAATTAAAAGTGGTGCACGTTTTTTAATTGTATGGAGGGAAGAAAATTTTGTTTCAAAATTATTTAAATATATTCCTAACATTTAATTATTAATTGGTTTAAATAATGGAGATTATTTCATGAATTTTTCTTTCCTAATTAAAGAGGTGCATGGTTTTTGTGAGGAAAGAAAATTTGAAATATTTCATTAATTTAAATTAATTAATATGGATAATGTTTATGGAAAATATTTATTCAAATATGTGAATCCTATTTAAATTCGAAAAGGTTTAAAAGAAGTTTGAATCTAGATAGGACTAGGATCTTTTGACTAGTCTAGATTCTTGATTTAAAATTTAAACCACCAATCAAGATTTCTCTCACTTTGTGGCCGAATTTTAAAGGGGATTTCCTCTTGAAATTTGTTTTTAGGTTCAATGAATCTAGCCCTAAAGTTGTATGATCTTTTGGTTCAAGATTTATCCGGAAAATAATTATTAATTATTTTTCAAGTAGGAGATAAATTTTGAAAAGGATTGTAATACTATATAAAGGTTAGGAGTTCTTGAAAAACCAATTTTTGATAATTTTAAAGGGGAAAAACGTTTTTTTTAATAATTAAAAAAAAAAATTTTTTTTTTCCACATCAAAAATTCGGCTTTCTTGTGAGAGAGAAAAAGAAAGAAAATTCCATTGAATCAAAACTGCGAGAAAGGTTAAACCGAGTGATTATTTTCATAGGAGGTTAACCGGTTTCTGTTTTGTAGTTTTGAAGAAAGAAGTTGGATCAAATTCTCAACGAGGATCATCGGAATTGAGAAGGAGGGATCTAGACTTCGGAAAGAAATACCGGTCGCTTGGATTCATAGAACGTGTGCCCACACACACTTTGAGACGTGGAACTCGAGAATAGTAGAGAAGACACGTTGGTCAAACGCTCTAGCAATTCCGGAATCCAAGAAATAAGGTACGCTTGATCATGAATTAATTTATTGTTATATGCATCATGAGCTTCTTTTCCGGAAACGGCATAAAATTTTAAAACTTCCGCTGCGCCGTAACTCCAATACCGGATCCGATTTTTCCAACAACTCAAAGATAGGGGACGGTTTTTTGGGAGAGAGAAAATGCAAAAAACTAGGTTTTTGTGCTTAAGAAAATTCGTCCTTCTTAGGTATGAGAAAAAAATAGAAATTTTCATTGAATCAAAACTGTGAGGAAGGTTAAGCCGAGTGATATTTTTCATAGAAGCTTAACAAGTTCCTGTTTTATAGTTTTGAAAAATGAACCTAGATTGAATTCTCAACAAGGTGCATCGGGATTGAGAAAGTGGGATTTAGACTTCGGAAAAATTACTAGTCGTTTGGATTCATAGCATGTGTGCCCATACATACTCTGAGACGTGGGGACTCAAGAATAGTAAAGAAAACACGTTGGTTGATGCTCTAGTAATTCCGGAATCCGAGAAACAAGGTATGTTTAATCATATATTTAATTCATTGTTATATACATTATGAGTTTCTTTTCTGAATCGGTATAAAAAATTTAAAACTTTCGCTACGTTGTAACTCTGATATCAGATCCATTTTTCCAACAGCTTCAACAAAAACAAGAACCTTGGTATAAATGACTTGAACCCGTTGTTTAATGCGAAATAAGAACCTCAGTATAAAGAAGTTGCCACAAATGGTAGTGGAAATTTGTTTGATAAGTCGATAGTAAACGCCACAGAAAATTCTGATAAGTTCGAATAGTTCATCAAAGAATTGAAGAGAAAATATTCTCACAATTTTACTGATTAATTACTTCTGCCTTTTCACTGTTACAAAGATGCCTATTAATAGGCTGAATGTTACAAAAAAGGTTACTAAAATAGATATCCTAATTAAGGCTAAAATCTGGTAATTAAAAGTTCTTACTTGCTTAAAAGAGAAAAGGAAACAATCTATCCTTTAATTGGCTGATCTCACACCTTCACTAGAAAAGGAAAGTTGGAAGTTTTTAAATGGCTTTATTATCAGCCATAAATGCCCATGAAAAGTCGAAAAGGCCTAAACAAATAAAGGAAAGTAAATATCTTGATATGCAAGCCTTACAACCCAATTTAACTTGTTAAAATTAAACTTAGCCTTTGTTAGATTCTTCTAGAACTTAAATAGGATTCTTACTCCATGCTCTTGTGCTAGCCATGTCCTTATTATTCCCCTCTTCTTGAAAAGGATTTGTCCTCAAATCAAGTTCATCACCTGTGAGAAAGCGCATCTGCGACGATGTTTTCTTCTTCTACTTTTTTTTTTTTAATATGCCACGAACATAAATTACAACTAGAACCGGAAATTACAAATTACGAACAAATTTGGAAACACATTTTTTTTTTTTACGGACTCCTTTCTATTTTCTGTTCTTTTCTTCTTCTTCTTTTTTGAAATTTTTTTTGAATTCGAAAATTTTTTTAATTTGAATTTTTTTTATGTAGAAACTGAGATAAACTAGGATTCAAAAAAAAAAAAAAAAAGAAGAAAATTTAAAGGATAAATAAACATGACCTAGAACTGAAGCTCTGATACCAAATGATGCGAACCCCGCCAATAATTAGGAGATTCGACAATAAAAAGGAACCCAAGAACGTTCTATAATCAGGTTTGGATGGGAGATCTCAACCCGTTGCTTCAACAAAAACAAAAACCTTGGGATAAAGAACCTTAACCCGTTGTTTAATGCAAAACAAGAACCTCAATATAAGGAAGACGCCGCAAATGGTGGTAAAAACCCATTTGATAAGTTGATAGTTAATGCTACGAAAAATTCCGATAAGTTCAAATAGCCCGTCAAAGAACCGAATAGAAAATACTTTTACAATTTTACTGATTAATTACTTATGTCTTTTCACTATTATAAAAGATGTCTATTAGTAGGTTGAATGTTACAAAAAAGTTCCCAAAATAGCTATCCTAATTAAGGTTAAAATCTGGTAATTAAAAGTTCTTACTTGCCTAAAAGAGAAAAGGAAACAATCTATCCTTTAATTGGTTAATCTCAAACCTTCACAAGAAAAGGAAAGTTAGAAGTTTTTAAATGGCTTTATTATCAGTCATAAATGCCCATGAAAAGTCAAAAAGGCCTAAACAAATAAAGAAAAATAAATATCTTGGCATGCAAGCCTTGCAACCCAATTTAACTTGCTAAAATTAAACTTGGCTTTTGTTAGATTCTTCTAAAATTTGAATAGGATCTGTACTCCATGCTCTTGTGCTAGCCATGTCCTCATCATTAGAAAATTCAATCATGGCTAATTTTACCTTCTTGGCTTTGGAGTAGTTGTGGCAATCGAACACAAACTCCATCTTTTTCTCCCACTTAAGGTATGCTTCAGGATCAGATTTTCCATAAAATGATGGAATCTTCATCTTAATACTACCAAAATGGTTATCTTCCCAATTCCTATCTTTTCTAATCCCATAACCATGCCCAAACCTGCCCCGGTTCATTGGTGGTTCAGCCAACTCCTCCAAGTTCACTTAATCTTCAATATCACTCCATTGTACCCCTTGTTGCATTGGCCTAGGTGGTTGTCAAACGGGTGTGTTTTGAGCCTGCCCCCTAGTTGTCGCTACTTCTAACCTATCCATTCTCTCGTAAACTTGCTATAATTTAGCCCTCAATATCCATCTCATCTCCCCCATCAACGCCTGTAATTGCAAGTTTGGAATAGTTGGTTGTTGTACCTCTTTAGTTGAGTTTTCTTCTTGATTAAGTGACATATTTAAAACCTGCAAAATAAGGTTAGGAACCTCGCAAGCACTCCCTCACGTGTTTCACTCATGAAAGAAAATTCACTTGGTCTTGTATTTGTCACTCATTTGGCTTTTACCCTCCAATATGCTCACGACTCTTGCCTTTTTCCACTCGTTGATGCTCTTTTGGTTTTTTTTCAAACTTAAAAAACAATAATCAAGATTTCCAGTAACAATTCACCAAGAATCCACCAAGAAAATTCAAATTTAAAGGTCAGAAATGAAGAGATGCAAAGGAAAATAAGTAATAATAATAAATAAATAATAATCAGTTTCTCCCATGGATTTGGAGATGAAGACACAAGGAAAATCTCAAAATTTAGCACGTGAATACTAAAATGATGACAAAGTGATTTCTGACTTTTAGAAGCAAAGAAACTAGACCGAGATTTGAATGGAACAAGAAGTACTGAATTAACAACAAGAATACAATTTCATTAGGTAACGGGTCGATGTCTCCTATCCAAACTTGATCGTAGAATGTTCTTGGGTTCCTTTTCATTTTTGGGTCTCGTTATTTTTGACGGGATTTGCATCATTTGGTATTAGAGCTTTGATTCTAGGTCAAGCTTATCTATCCTTAAAATTTTTTTTTTTTGAATCCTAGTTTATCGTAGTTTCTACTTAAAAAAAAATTTGTATTTAAAAAATTTTTGAATTAAAAAAAAAGTCAAAAAAAGAAAAGAAAAGAAAAGAAAACAGAAAGGAGTCCGTAAAAAAAAAAAACAAAAACAAAACAAAAATGTGTTTCTGAATTTATTTGTAATTTGTAATTTCTAGTTCTAGTTGTAATTCTTGTTCGTGGCATATTAAAAAAAAAAAAGTAAAAGGTAAACATCGTCGCAGATGAGCTTTCTCACAGGTGATGAACTTGATTTGAGGATAAATCTGTTTCAAGAGGAAGGGAATGATGAGGACATGACTAGCACAAGAGCATGGAGTACGGATCATATTCAAGTTCTAGAAGAATCTAGCAAAGGCTAAATTTAATTTTAGCAAATTAAATTGGATTGTAAGGCTTGTATGTCAAGATATTTACTTTCTTTTATTTGTTTAGGCCTTTTTGACTTTTCACGGGCATTTATGGCTGATAATAAAGCCATTTAAAAACTTCCAACTTTCCTTTTCTAGTGAAGGTGCGAGACCAGCCAATTGAAGGACAGATTGTTTCCTTTTCTCTTTTAGGCAAGTAAGAACTTCTAATTACCAGATTTTAGCCTTAATTAGGATAGCTATTTTATGAACCTTTTTGTAACATTCAGCCCATTAATAGGTGTCTTTGTAATAGTGAAAGGGTAGAAGTAATTAATTAGTAAAATTGTAAGAGTATTTTCTCTTTGGTTCTTTGACGAACTATTCACACTTATCGGAATTTTCCATGGCGTTCGCTATCAACTTAACAAACAGATTTCCACAACTGTTTGTGGTGTCTTTCTTATATCGAGGTTCTTGTTTCGCATTAAATAATGGGTTGAGGTCATTTATACCAAGGTTCTTGTTTTTGTTGAAGCAACGGGTCGAGATCTCCCATCCAAACCTAATTGTGGAACGTTCTTGGGTTCCTTTTCGTTGTCGGGTCTTGTTATTCTTAGCAGAGTTCACATCAACTAACCAGCCTATAATTGGTTTCAAATTGGGAACTAATGAGTTATCAATCCGAAACTACCTTGTTACTGATCAAAAGCTTCAAATTTTGTTGGATTTTTCAAGTTTTGGAATCGAAATATTAAAGCAAACACTAGATTTCAATAATAAATTCAACCAAATATAAAAAAAATTCCACAAAAATAAAAAACAATTCAGAATTTATAAACCACAAATTAAGTACAAAATAAACTAAATTAAGAATAATGGTTGTGAAAAGGAGATCCACCACAGCTTGTGCAATAGTCGTAGTTGGACCAGGTGCGGCGTCATGATTGGCATGGGGGTGCACGATGACCGGTGGCCGTGAAAAGGGGGAGAGTGTGTGTGGCCTTTTGGAGGGGGGGGGGGGGGGGGGGGGGGGGAGTTTGTGCAGACAAGGATAGACAGAGGATTAAAATGGTCAGTGAAGAGAAAAGGAGGAGCAAGAGAAGAGTAAGAAAAAATATCAGAGTATTTTTGGTCTATCAATTTATTTTATTACATCAACATGCCATTTTTTTTTTTTAATGCACACACTATTTCTATGGCATCTATCCTAATTATTCCGAAAAGAAAAGGAATTTTTTGAGAAATGCCCTAAAAAGTGCACGTCACTGGAATATTACCTTTGCAATTTTTATCCTCTTAAAATTTCAAATAAAAAGTGATTTGAGGAGGGAAAAAAAATCATAAACATGTGGAGTAAACGAGCTATTTTCACAATTTCCTCGAAAGAAAAGGAAGAAGGAGATTGGGCCTATCAACTTGGGCCTCACCAACTTCTAGGTCACGTATTAGTGATAACCTACTTGATTGTCTAATATATTTTAATTATTTCTAACCTCTATACTTTAGTTTATTTACCACTACTTGGGATCTGTTATAAATAAAAAATTTTCATAATTATTTACAATTAGTTATTCACTTAGTTTAAGATTAAATCCATCTGGAATTTAATTTTAAATGTCAAAATACAATTTCTTAATATTTGCGGGTTAAACTATAATTTCTTGGAACTTATTTAATTCTCAAGAAACTGTACTAATCCTGTTCAGTTAATTTAAAATTACTCTGCTAATCTCATATTAATTATACTAATGTCATGATTAATTCTTTGGGTCATTATAGAAACTTTTTATCCGCATAGACGCGATACAATTTGTCTAGTTGACCAAACTCGTACATTCGGTTAATTAACCAGACAGGCCCCACCGGTTAACCGAACACATGCTGCTAGTTTACTGGACAAGGCCTAACTGCACGGTTACATGCGATCCTTCCACTTACCAGATTAATATAAAACCAACTCAATTCCAAAATGAGTTTATTACGGTAGCCAAGGACCCGTTGGACGTACATAATCAAGTTTTAAAATTTTATTGCCAAATCAGCTCCATGCTGATTTTCTATTTATTAATTTTGATATTATTTTACTAAAAACTCAAAATTGCACTCTCAATTTTATATCGCTTATTTACGGAAGATCTTCATTAAACTATATCTTTACTTTATTTGTGTGTACCACAATAAACTTTTGGGAAATCAACAGTAAACTACCTGTTTTTATTTTTTAATTTATTTTTTTTTTTTTGGCTGAAAATTTCACTAACGGCTTAGTTTATCACTATTCCCGCCCTCTCAAATTTTACTTTTAAAACATAGAAAAGCTATGAGGTAGTACAATTAAAATACAAATTTGTTATTTATCAAAAAAAAAAAAAAAAAGGACAAATTTGTTGTAGTGCCTTCCAAGTTCGATATGGTTTATCTTAACCGTTTGAGTGGATTCTTCAAGTACAAGTACTAGTTATATATCAAGTTTGTGTGTGTGTGGGTGTGTGTGTGTATCTGTTGGACTTGGTATAAAATCAAAATTATTGATCTAATTAAAAATTTTATTCAATAGATCAATTATTTACTTTGATGACCATTTGCGTGGCCATCTTACTCCTGAGTCGATAAATATATCTCTGTGTTTATTTGTGCGTCTATGCCAAAAAGGTGATGAAGTGTCATTTACGGTTATGGAATCGATAATTCAATGATTTATTATTCATCATGTGTTTGCGAACATGGTTTTACAACATAAAATAACAGAAGTTTAACAATATCAAAATAGTCGATTATTTCCCATGTGGATTTACATTCAGTGTGATGTATCATGGAGAAAAGCAAATTCTTCAGCTTTAATAACTTTGTATATATAATCAAGAGTTAAACAGTGGGCTTGTAGTGGTATATATAGCATTGGATTTTAATTAATAATTAAATGAATACAGTTAATTGGAGTTAATTAGTTAGTTTATTATTATTTTAGTTTGCATTTAATATCAATGTTCATTTTTATCTCACAAAATTTCTAGTAATATTCAGCATTTCTTCATATTATTTTTACAATTCAGTCATGAGTTCAGTGTGGTTTAGATTCATCTTATTCATGACAGTGACTTCTGAATGCGATGAAACTGTCAAAGAGGGTTTCCAATACCAATCTGAATTTGAGTTGAAAAAAATAATTGGTTATAGCTACAGCAGAGTTTTAATGTTTTTATCAAACCATGAGATACTAAGTTATATTCCTACGAAAAATAAATTAATTGCATGATCTAATTAATTTATATCTTTTAAAGAAGGGATCAACACGCTTGACAGAGCTTTTCAAAGAGAATCATTGAGAACATGACTGGTCTTATTTTATTTTATTTTATTTTCTTGTGTGTACGGGAACACATTCATTATTATTCAAACATCGGTACTCTCCTTTCAAGCACAAAAGTGTAGAAATTAAATATTTAATAAAAATAACTAATTATTCTCTCTAAGTGCAATTAAGCTGTCTCTAAATTAAATGATGACCAAAGATATCTATTTATGTTAGTGGTTGGAGATATTTCAATCAATAACGATATTGAATATATGCTCAGCCAAAAAAAAAAAAAAAAAAATCAAAGATATTTCTGTTTTTTTGTTCCTAATCAAAATTGCCCATACCAAATTTAAAAAAAACAAATGCCCACACTATGATGTGTATTCAAATTTTTCTCTCTCTCTCTCTCTATCTTTCTCTCATATTTCTCTCTCTCTCTCTCTTTCTCTCAAATTTCTCATATACTAGGTTTTCCCTTTGTGTGGAACTTCCATCGTTGCCGCCACTATGACTAGTGAGGGTGATTGGTGGTTCGGTGATTTCGACGGGGATGGGGTCAGAGGGTTCTGATTGGGAGTTTCTTATCCAGATCTAGCTCGGCGAGCTTTAGGTTGTAATGCCCCCACCTACGTAGGGCCGTTACCTTACTTTCTTAAACTAAACCTTGATCTTAAACACTTAACCTGCTATGATACCACCTTTGTAACGCCCTGACCACCCACGTAGGGCCGATCACGCGAATGGGGGTCGTTACATTACTTGTTTAACTTAACTTAACTTAGTTTTTAAATCTAATATTTAGACTAATCGGGAAATTTTAGAAAAATTTTTTTCTTCTTCTTTTTTTTTTTTTTTTTTTTTTTTTTTTTTTTAACTTCATTTTAAAATTGTAACTTGAAAACTTGGAAACGTCACATACATACATAAACTTGTGCATATGGGTAAACTTTATCATGAATACCCATTACTTGTTATGCCGATTGTAAGGTCACATAATAACCTTTAAACCGGACTTTAAACATTACATACATAATGTAACATGATACTTAAACATACATGTAAAACTTCATAATCAAAGATTTTTGCGGAAAAACTGCGTAGTGATATCCTACACCACCCTTCACTTGCTGCATTGTCTCCATAGCCCACCAGGTAAAGCTGCAGGCCTTTTATCTTTACCTACAGTATGGAATATACTGATGAGCTTTCGCCCAGCAAATACAAACATAATCTCACAAAACATATCACACATCATATAATTTATGCATGAACCATTTATGTCCAATTATGAATCTTTTATGATCAATTATTAACTTGGACTTATTATCTTGATTTAATATGTGGGCCCCTTGTGTACGTACCGAATGCGCGCTCTCCAGATAAAGTTAGGGTTTGCAAGGTCCTTAACAATTCTGGGAATCATTGAACTTGAACACGAATAATCCTCCACCTGATGGGAGGTTGGTACGACACCTTACTTGTGTGTTCTTACCATGTGGTTTAATATTAGTGAACATATCTTATGATGTCACTATATCATATCATAACTTAACATTTTAACCATAACATGGCATATCTCGAAAACATGGCATTCTTGAAAACATGGCATACTTGTAAACATGGCATCTTTGAAAACATGGCATACTTGAAAACATGGCATTTTTGTAAACATGGCATCACATATCATAATATAACATAGCGTGAAACATGTCATAACATACTTGAAAATATATTACTATTTTCCATATCGCAGGTGAGATTTATACTTACCTGAGGTCCTATGCTCTTGACTTAAGGCTTCAACATGATACATCAATAGGTTCTATTACTGTTTCAATTAAGGTGTAAGATAAGATTATCCTATCTTACCATAAATCATTATATACAATGTTGGTATCTTAACCAACATCTATGAGTAACCCTAGTCATATGTCCCCCCTACATTACCTCATGATAACTTGTTTGGTTACTCAGAGTAACCTTGGGTATTAAACCCAAACACACATGAATAGTGTTAGGTTACCATTCATAACCATGGACCTAAACCTTATCATCCATAATTCATTGGGTTACAAGGAGTAATCCTAGATTCTAGGCCCAATAGAAACTTAGTAGCATGTTGGGTTACATTAGTAACCCTTGGTGTGAACTATCTTGGGTTAATTTCCTATTGGTTTACCATGGGCAACCTTGGGCTTTGGGCCCAGTCCAGTAACTCGGGTATCCTTCCCGGTTACCGTTGGTCCTCATATTATTACTAAGTTTTAAGACAACTTGTGTCTAAAAACTTGTTTCCCTTTGTTTGGAAAAACTTGTTCTTGTTATACAAAAATCCTTAGTTCAACTTGTAAAAATTATAACATTTGAGTAGGATTTGTAAAAATTGCTAAGTATTGGAAACTGCCTTTGGAACAGTTTCTACTGCCAATTATCAGTGTATGTGCAGGAATGTCCTTTTCCTGCACTGTTTTAGAAAATCCTGTGTAGGAATTTCCTGTGTCTTGCACAGTGTTTGAAATCCAATTTTTATTTAAAAATCTAGATCGAATCTAAAAAGTTGTCTCACGAAAGTTTTAGACCTTAAAAAGCCCTACAACTTTCATGTTTTACTCAAGACCCAATTCGGCCTCTATCCTACTCGTTTTCCTTATTGAACTTGCCTGGCTGTGCATGAAGTCTGGGCACTGTCAGGTTCGGATTTCTGTAAAAACGAAGGCTATTGGAGCCTTATTTTCAAAAACTGTGCACGTTGCCCACTAGTAAAAACCCTTCTCTACAACTTTATAGTTTTGAGTTTTTCCTAATTCGGCCTCTAAGGGCCTCAAATTCCACTTCCCAGATCACTGCCCAGTCTTGACCCGAGACTGTCAGTTTCTTCTCTTGGGTTCGTTTTACGTCCTAATTTGCGTAATCTAACTCAACTAAACATGCGGGAGACTAGAAAACAAGCATGCAGCGCTTTCTAACATACCAATCCTGACATGCACATCATCCAACATATTCATGCATAACCAAACATTTTCATGCAAACCCATTACAAAATTGCATCACCTAGGGTTTTGCATGATTTCTAGGTTGCATCAAACCATACCATTCATTCTATCATCCATTCTAACAACCTAGCATGTTCATACAACATCATTCTAGACATAATTGTGGACATACAACTTATCATATATCTAGCATGCAAGCCCTAATCATCACACAAGCATAAGCATATAATCATGCAAGCTCAAAAATCAAACCACCCTTAACCTAATCACGCACATATCTCAAAATTTCTAAACTAGGGCAATAAAATAGGATGAGCTTATGCTCTTACATCCAAGGCTTGAAATACACTTTAATCTCCAATTTAAAGCTTAAATTAAAAGCTTAGGGATCAAGGGATTTTACCTCACTTAATCACCAAGATTGAACTTGGGATTGGTCCAAACTTTTTCCCCTTGATCTTCTCCACAACCGGCCTCTCCTTGGCCTATGGGTTCCAAAAATTTTCAGCCCCTTAATGGCTGCCTCATCCAAGTCGGTCACTCTCTAGATCATCTCCTTCCTTACTTTTTTTTTCCCTTTCTTTTCTCTTCCTTTTTGGCTTCGGATTTTAGAGGGAGGAAGAGATAATTTTTTTAGCCATAGTTTTGGGGTGTTTCCTTATTTTTTCTGAGCAAAATCAGCTGCCCCCTTCACCTATTTATAAGTGAAAAATCCTTAATTTTTGGATTTATTTTTATTTCCAAAAATTACATTTTGACCCCTAATGCAAAAATATTTGCATAAATGCCCTCCAAGTGGCATGTGGCCGCTATGGACTTGTTCTCCAAGCAAAATCATGACATCATCATGCTTACCTCATCATGCTTACATCACCTATTTTTCAAAAATTACATTTTGACCCCTAAGGACAAAATATTTGTAATTTTACCCCTACATATGGCCGGTCATAATGGTTGCTTGGTGGATAAGTTTTTGATTTTTTTCCACATTTTCTTTAATTCCAAAAATTATATAATTATCCTTGATGAGATATTCACCTTTTAAGCCTTATTTGGCTTTTTCCTTAATATGCAGTCCAATTCAAGCTAACACAGATATTTCCAATACTGTTATCAACTAATAACAGTATTTTACACTGAACTGCAGTCCAAAATTTATCTATGTAAAATTGGACTGTATAAAAATTTTTCTTATTTCTTGAAACATTTTTGCCCTTAATATCCTCCTAGTGTGCTTGATTTTTCTATGGTGGTTTTGAATCTAAATCTTCCTATCTTGTCTGTAATGACGGTTTTTCGCAGTATATTTTTCATACTGCTTATTGTATCACAGTACCGTTATACCTTTGACCTCTATGGTGAACCTTTGACTTTTTCGGTCAAACTTTGACCAATATAAAATCATGAATTTTTGTGATGCCTTTATCACAAAAAGCCTTATACATGACTAAGTAACTATTTATTGAGTCTCATAATTAATTAAATGAGAATTCAAACATTTACTGATATTTAACTCATATCATGTGTGATACCTAGAATTTCATGTTGCCATTTTCCTTCTAAAAGAGGAATTATGAGCATATGTTGAGATGTTTACGGAAAAACTCAGTTAAGAGTTTTTCACACGTTTTACGAAGTCTTATGGCTCAATAAGACTCAGAATATATTTTTAAGGATAGAAAACGCCCTTTCAGGTCGAAAAGGATGAATTAGGACGCAGTTCCGAAAAAGTCAAAGTTTGACCAAAGAAGTCAACTTTGACCAAGAAAGTCAGAGTTTGACCAAGAGTGGTCAACGGTTGACTTGACAGTGAAAAATGATGCAGTATGAGAAAATACTGCAAAATATGTCAGTATGGGCGGGATAGCCCAAGTAGACAGTAGAAACACCCTAGAAATCAAGCCTCCCTAGCATTAGTTAAGGTCAAGAACGACAGATTCAGTCCAGAAGTCACCCAAAAGGACCGGTCAAAGTCAAAGGGTAAAAATGTCAAAATTTTCACTTTTGGGGCAAAAGTGTAAATTTTGGAAAAATATGTGAAGTAAGTTAAGTGACGTCGATAGATGATGTCAAAATGAGGCAATGACTTGCCTTGCAAGAAAAGAATAAGGACCGGCCACTTTTGGGGTGAAAATGCAAGGATTTTGTCTTTCGGGGCAAAAACGTAATTTTAGAAAATATGTGATTCAAGTATGAGAAAATCACATAAAATCATGAAAAGAGTGATATTTGCTTAAAAAGCAAGCATTATGGCCAATTATGAAGTTTAAGGGCATAAATGCAAAAATTTTCACTTTTGGGGCAAAAGTGTAAATTTTAGAAATTTGACGATATGAGTATATGAAGTCACCGAGATGATGACATCATAAAATAAGATGGGTGTGTTGATTTATAGGACAATCGGACACCTAGAGGGCATTTTTGCAAGAATTTCCATTTTTGGGGGCAAAAGTGCAATTTTAGAAAAATGTGAGGTAAGCCATGAGCTAAGCAAGTGACATCAGCCATGATATCATCAAAACCAAGCTGTAGATGAGCTAGGAACAGCTGGCCACCTTGGGGCACAAGTCAAAATTTGGAAACTTTTGGGGTCAAAATGCAATTAAGCCAAAGTTTGAAAAAGCCTATAAATAGACCATTGTGGACAGATTTTGGTGCAGAAAAATTGAAGAAAAATAGCCAAAACTCTAGCCAATTTCTTCCCCAAAAATCTGAAAGAGAGTGGAAGAGAAAAGGGAAGAGAAAAAGATTGGAAAATCACATGTGAAGTCACCTTGGTGTGCACGGTTTTGGAGCTTGATGCAAGCAAGGAAAATCTGGAAATTTTTCCAGATTTTCTGACCAAAAAGCCGTGGGTTAGTGAGGAGAGAAAGTGAGAAAATTTCGGGTCCAACCATGGTGTGTGGTCGAGCAAGGTGAAAGAGAAACCAATCATGAGCCAAGGAGAGTTTTGGTGCTTGGTGGTGGCTGATTTCGGCCTAGTAGGTGCAGGGAATAAGACGAAAATTTTTGGGTCTTAGGGGCAGCCAAGGGTTCGGCTTTGGCAGCAATGAATCACCAAAGATGGTGAAAAATTTTGGTGTGATTTGGTGACCCAAAACCGAGCAAGATAGCAGCCAAAATAGGGGAAGGTTTTTGGTTCATAAACTCTAGCAAAACCATGGGTAAGTCAAGATAAACCCTTGATTTTTCTTAAGAGATTTCCATGCAAAGTAGATGGATAATTATGTGTATGTTTTATGTATGCATGGCTGGAAATTTGGAGCCATTTGGTGGGAGATTTTCGGCTGCAAAGGGCAGCCAAGCAATCAAGGGAGTTCGGCTTCCCTAGGTGAACCAACTTCCGGATTTTGTGAGGCAGAACCTGCAGTTGTGCCAGGAGAGGAACAGCACTAGATGGGACTATCAGTCAAGAACATAGGACGGAAAGGTAAGTACAATTCCGCCTACAGCATGAACACATGTTTGTTGCATATGATGTGTTTAAGAAATCATGAATAGGATTTCATGATTTATGATGTGATGCAGTATGTCCATGTATGTTAAGTATGCAGTACGTTTCATGTTAGGTTAAGCAGTATGTTCATGTTATGTAGCATGTTATGCAGTATGTGATATGTTATGTCATGCAGTAAGTTAAGTCAAGTTATGTAGTATGTACATGTTATGCAGTATGTTTATGTCATGTCAAGATGAAGTATGTTATGTCAAGCATGGAGTCTGTTATGCAAGTTCATGTTCAGTATGTCATCCACGTTAATTGATGAGTTATATGTATAGCATGTTATGTTTTATGTTAGATTTGTGGCATCACGAAGCATGTCCACTAAAAATAAGTCACATGGTAAGCAAGAGTTAAGTCAAGTAAGACAGGTTGTGTGGTACTAGCTTGCCTTCGTGGTAAGTTTAAACGGCATGTTCCATGTTTTGACTTGATATGGAAGGACTGCCTCCACTACTCCATGTTAAACTGTGTGTTTCATGGTTTGAGTTGGTTTGGACGGACTACCTTCAATCACTCCATGGTTACGTACCTAAGTACATACACACATGGTATAATAGTAAGATAAGATCAGTAGAGAGACCATAATTGATTTTATAATAAATCATAATTGGTTCACGTTTTTGTGCTTTTAGTTGCATGCGGATAGGACGTTGTGCTTACTGAGCTTTTTAGCTCATTACTTACGTTCATGCTGTAGGTAAGCGACCTACCGGCAAAACTTGATACAAGCTGTGGAGAGATGGCGTCGCGGATTGTGAAACGTGGGTATGGACTGCCACGGGGTTTCCGAAATGTGTTTAAAATGAAAATGTGTTTTCATTATGTTTCAGCATGTATGTTTCAATTTTCAGTTTTTTAGCAGTTATGGCAAGCAAGTTGCCACGTGTTGCACCGGTCCGTATTAGGTCGGGGCTGGTCCACGATTCAGATTATGTATGTATGTATGGAGCTTTCCTCATAGGTGAAAGCTCAGTACTCGAGTGAGTACATTTTAAGAAGATAAAGTTTTATAAAAGAAAATCAGTTTTGAGTTATGCTTTAATCGAGTTTAAAATTTATGATTTCCGCAATGAAAGTTTTCTAGTAACGATTTTTAGAAAAGAAGAAAAAAAAAAAAATTTACTCTAGAAATTGGGTAACTTTATTTTCAATCAAGCAAGTAAGTAGTAATGTGACGAACCCAACCTCAGATTCGCGTGGTCAGACACCGCGTGGATTTGGTGGCAATAAGTGGGGTCGTGACATCATGAGTTTTATATCGTCATACATGTTTCAATTTTAAATTTTCCTTGTCTCAAAGGAAATCATGAGTCATAAAAATTCGGGGTATTACATTCTACCATCCTTAAAAGATTTTCGTCCTCGAAAATTCGAATAATTCTAAGTGGCTTTTCTTCAAATCCACTATCAATTCATAATGGTTCGTTCATGTTCCATTTTAACACTTTAATTGGATTATGTTTCTTATATAGAACCATAATCTTACTTCTATATCTCATACTTCATACATACTTTTATCATGCTTTCATATCCTATCATCATACTTTCATATCTTCATCATATCTTCATACTTTCATGCTTTCATACTTATCATCATGCTTTCATTCTTTCATACTGCATCACAAGAACTATTTTCATAAAATTTTTTAGCAAGTATATCATATAACTTGCCATATTTGAAAAGCATATTATATCATATAGCTTTTCCATACTTGAAAAGTGTATCATATCTTATATTAAGATACTTTTCTTTAACCTTAATTGAGGGCTCAGCGAATATTGAAAATATTTTTCTTTCAATTTAGCTGAAGCTAAGGACTATTTGGTATAATGTTAATCTTGTGCTATTAGAACCCTTTTCTTTTCATGGTGGCCCCTATCTTGGAACTCGTCGCTTTCTCAGAACTCATCCCTCAGGGATTCGGCCTAAGGCCCCTATCTTGGAACTTGCTTCCTCAAGCATTTGGCCCCTTACATAATATGATGGCCCCTTTCTTGGAACTTTATTCCTCAAGGTTTTCGGCCCTTTACATAACATAACATGACTTGGTTCTAATACGCATAAAATCAAGCACCATACATGAAAATAACTTCTTTGAATCCTTTTCCATATTATTCATGGAAAACAATAATAAATAATATTATTGGAAACAATTACTGTTCGAGTGATGCAATAGAGGACATACTTGATTCAACTAGCTACTATTAGCCAGTAGAAGCTTCCTTTTTGCTTTTAGCATTTCCTTTAAAGCATAAAGGCATAATCATAGCTCTAGGGAATATCTAAAACTTCCCATCATAACATAATCTCTATTACTTAAAAGGTTGCTTCAATATCAACCTTATTAACTTCATCTTCATTCTTATAATGTACCAAATTCTTGTTGGTAACATCTAACTCATATTGGCACATTCCTATTTGCTATTCTCAAATTAAGGCATTATCCACCTTTTCCCCATATCTACTATTATTCTTATGGGGCAGAAATTCCATAATTAGGAAACTTAACTTCCATGGTGTCAATCCAATTCCTTATAAGGGAAAGTTCCTCGTTCCCACTATACCTGAGATAAGGTGATAGGCTATATGCTCTTGAAGCCTATTCCTTTCTTATTGCTATTCTAGCAATTATAACTTAGCTTTTATAATTGCAAGATTAGGCTATTGCAAAACTTTGGTTCGTTCGTATGCACGGCGAACTATCTTCTACTTCTAGTTTCTAATTCCTCATATTTCCATATCCATCCTTTCAATCATATCTTATCATGTCCTATCATGGGAATATCATAACTTATCATGATCTTCTTCATATCATATCGTAAGCTTATCCTTCTTATATACACATCGTGGTAATTTCTAGGATCACGGAAATACATATGTATAGCATATGCGGTCACATAAAATCAAAAATATTACGGGTATCATTCCCCGTGCAATCATTAATGAGATAAACTCATTACATAAACAAAATCTTGATAAATTCTAATTGAAGGAAAATAATTTAAAACTTACTTGGGCCGTTGTGGAAACGATGTGAAGCGAAGTGAAGTAGGCTGGCAGGATACCGCTCTGATACTAAACTATAACGCCCCCACCTACGTAGGGCCGTTACCTTACTTGCTTAAACTAAACCTTGGTCTTAAACACTTAACCTGCTCTGATAGGATAATCTTATCTTACATCTTAATTGGAACAGGAGTAGAACCTGTTGATGTATCATATTGGAGCCTTAAGTCAAGAGCATAGGACCTCAGGTAAGTATAAACCTCACTTGCGGTATGGAAAATAATAATCTATTTTCAAGTATGCTATGACATGTTTCATGCTATGTTATATTATGATATGTAATGCCATATTTTCAAGTATGCCTGTTTTCAAATATGCCATGTTTTCAAAGATGCCATGTTTTCAAGAATGCCATGTTTGCAAAGAATGCCATGTTTTCGAGATATGCCATGTTATGATTAAAATGTTAAGTTATGATATGATATAGTGACATCATGAAGTATGTTTACTAATATTAAACCACATGATAAGAACATACAAGTAAGGTGTCGTACCAACCTCCCATCAGGTGGAGGATTATTCATGTTCAAGTTCAATGATTCCCAGAATTATTAGGGACCTTGCAAACCCTAACTTTATCTGGAGAGCGCGCATTCGGTACGTATACAAGGAGTCCACATATTAAAGCAAGATAATAAGTCCAAGTTAATAATTGATCATAAAAGATTCATAATTGGACATAAATGGTTCATGCATAAATTATATGATGTGTGACATGTTTTGTGAGATTATGTTTGTACTTGCTGGGCGAGAGCTCATCAGTATATTCCATACTGTAGGTAAAGATAAAAGGCCTGCAGCTTTACCTGGTGGGCTATGGAGACGATACAGCAAGTGAAGGGCGGTGTGGGATATCAGTACGCAGTTTTTCCGCAAAAATTCTTTGATTATGAAGTTTTACATGTATGTTTAAGTATCATGTTACGTTATGTATGTAATGTTTAAAGTCCGGTTTAAAGGTTATTATGTGACCTTACAATCGGCATAACAAGTAATGAGTATTCATGATAAAGTTTACCCATATGCACAAGTTTATGTATGTATGTGACGTTTCTAAGTTTTCAAATTACGATTTTAAAATGAAGTTAAAAAAAAAAAGAAGAAAAAAAAATTTTTTTTTTCTAAAATTTCCCGATTAATCTAAGTATTAGATTTTGAAATTAAGTTAAGTTAAGTTAAGTTAAGCAAGTAATGTAACGACCCCCATTCGCGTGGTCGGCCCTACGTGGGTGGTCGGGGCGTTACAAAGGTGGTATCAGAGCAGATTAAGTGTTTAAGACCAAGGTTTAGTTTAAGCAAGTAAGGGAACGGCCCTACGTAGATGGGGGCGGTATCAGAGCAGGTTAAGTGTTTAAGACGAAGGTTTAGTTTAAGCAAGTAAGGTAACGACCATACGTAGGTGGGGGTGTTACATAGGCGGTTTGAGATCTAGTAAGGCCTTGATGATCCGATAGTTGGAGTTTCGGCCTTTACCTCCAATTGAGCCGATTGACTCCTCTAAGTTATGGCACGCAGTGGAGTGGTTGTTCCACATGGAGCGAGAATTTGTGGACGATGTTATTTTATATTCACATTTTGTTTTTGTGTTTTAGTTTTGTTTTTATAATAAAGGTGACAGTTCCTTCACCTACAGTTTGTTTTGTGTGTGTGTTCCGCTTGAATTGCTTTCTAACAATATATGTCTATGATTTTGTTAATATTATGACTACGCGGACTTTGTGCAGTCTCGTGTATGTTGCGAGTGACTGTCTATCGGTCGATCAAAATATTCCACTGATTATAGATTTTATTTTTTAAAAGAACATTGCACATGCTCAATTATAGAATTGTTGAGGAATTCAATGAGTTTTCCTATCACCGGGTCTTGGCTTATGTTTTCCTCATTAAGCTTCATTAAATTTTATTGATTGAATCGATCCTAGTCGAAAGTTGTATCTCTTGAACCACAACATGGCTTCATCATGTTTGTTATGTATCTCATTTTAATTTGTATAATCATTTTCCTTTCGGGAAAAAAATTTTTTTTTACTCGTACCCACAAGGAAATCTATGCGGTATTCGCCCCCAACAGGATGTACCCCTCCTTTTCCGATAAACCTAGGGAAAAAAAAAATCCACATTGATTAAATACATAATACAAATATCGCAATTGTCTACTTAAAATATGTTGTAATTTATTTGGGCGCGTATTATTTTAAATCAAATTAATTATTTAATCAGGATATCAATAAATTATTTATTTTTATACTATAAACAAATAATTAATTTCAACTATAGTTTATATTCATCTTCTTATTTTTCAACCAAAAAAGTAATTATCTCAGTTTAAATTTGATTGAAAATTAAATGAACAATTATTATTTTACATTATTTAATTCATATTTATCTTTCTTGAAATACTATAATCGATATTTTAATAAATTATTTATTTCACAAAAATAAATAGTTCCAACTACAGTTTTTTTTTTAATTCGGAACTACAGTTTATATTGATCTTTCATTTTTTCACCAACAAGACAATCATATTAGTTGAAGTTTGATTCATAATTTAATTAACAATAATTGTAACAACTATCTAATGCATATTTAATCTTTGGGGATGTTTATTGACACCTCTTTATTTATTTTTCTCACTCGCTTTTTAAAATTACCCACTAATTAAAATTTAAATATTTATTATTACTTGTTACACCCTTCTTATTATTTTACAAAAAGCCCAACAATTCAATTCTATTTTGTTTTAAACAATCATCTTATTATTCCACAAAAAGCCCTACAACTCAATTTCTTTTTTTTTTTTTAAACAATCCTTCTTCTTCTTCTTGAAAGTCCCAATTATTAAAAAAGATTTGTGAGACCATAGTATTAGGTGTACTTCTTCTTCTTCTTTTTCTTGAAAGTCCCAATTATTATTATTTTTTAGGCATCCAGGTTTTATCTTAAAAAAGATTTGTGAGACCATAGTATTAAGTTTTATCTTCTTTTTGAAAATTCCAATTATTATTATTTTTAGGTATACAGGTTTTATCTTAAAAACGATTTGTGAGACCATAGTATTAGGTGTACCTTTTTGAGAAGTAATGTTTTGTTTAAAAAAAAAATTAAACTATTTATATTTGTTCTGAAAATGAAAAAAAAATCTTCATTTATCTTTAGGAGATGAATTAAAAAACAAAAACTTTATTTGTTTTGTTCCAAAAAATTAATGTATTCCCAACAAATTAATCATCTAGCAACAAAAGGGGAAAAAAAAAAGTATGCCATCCATAAGTATCGGCACGCATGCCATTCTCTTGAATGAGTGCAACAAAAGGAAAGCAAATGAATAGAAGCTGCCATTCACAGCCAAAAGGAAAAATATAAGTTCCCATTTGCAGCCAAAGAGGAAATGATAAGCAAACAATTACACACAAAAAGATATAAAAGAGAGAGAAAGAGAGGGGGGAAGGAAAACACACTATTCTAGGTAGCATCAATAAATGCAAGCAACCAAAGTCTTATCTAAAACTAGAAAAAGGTGACTTCCCACTATGTAATGTTGGGCTAAAGCCAATCCATGAGTATGCTGGTAATTAATTAAAGGCAAACACACACACACACACATATATAGATTCTATTCAAATCAAAAGACACAAGACAAGAAGGCAAACAATATGGGATCTTGTTGGTGGGCTTCTGTTTGCCGGCCACCAAGTGTAGGGGGGACGTTGCATTGCACTTACTTGGTGGCCCCTTCACTTCTTTTAACTTGTATGTCAAATTTATATGCATACTTCCACTCATTAGCCTACTTCCTTTGAACTTTTCTCCCATGTTTTCTTCTTCTTTTGCTGATACTTCTTTGCGATGGACACACACACACACAAACACACACACACACACATATTCCATGCTAATTCCTTGATCCCAATTCAGCAAACATGAGAGAGAGAGAGATCTAGAGAGAGAGAGAGGAGAGAGAGGAAAACCTTTGATCTCAACTAACTAAAAATTTTTTCTTCGTGGAACTAGTACTTGTTCTTTGTACATGGGAACCAACTTTAAGTAGTCGCGATCCATTTGTCCAGTACCAGTCATCATGTCAAATACTTGTTTTATTCTTCACTTAATATATATGTCTTAGTAAGTCATATATCTACATATCTTCCTGCTATATATGCCTCTACTTATAAAAAGGTTCCAATATCCTTACATCACCGTCTATATATATATATATATATGTATATCTACACACACACACACATATTTATGCATGCTGCTGCAGCTCCCTTACATAGGTCAATGCTCTTCCGACTCATTGCTAGCTAGGTCCATCAGAGTAAGAATGTTAAGATCTCCTCAAACTGATGTGGTATATAAAAAGCTAGGGTAAAAATCAATCATCATTGAAGCATGTGTAAGGGATATATATATATATATATATATATATATGACCAAAAGACTAGCTGCTATAATTTTGCAAAATATATGTCAAATTCTTAATTTAAATTTGGCAAGGTAAACATCATATATAAACCAAGGGCTTTCCAAATTTCCATTGATTCTTTTACTACTCTTATAAGTAGAAGAACCATACAGATACCTTGGATATTCGTGTCGTCTTGACTGCACTTTAAGGAGTATTAAAGAATATAAGTTACAATAGAAATGACGTTCGATCGCTAATGGTGGTAAAAATGTTATGAGGTTGAACTTAATATATATGCGCCCACTTCAAATTAGGTGCACGTGCATTTTTTGCTTTCACAATATTATTGGGCATATATATACTTTGCATGTATCTTCGTATACTCTAATATAATATGGTGTATCATGCACCATATCAGTAATCAATTAGAAAGCAAATTCACGTTATGAGAATATTATATATGGTTCAATTCAAACTTCGATCATAGACAGTGAAAGATTTTTTGAATAAGCAAAGTACCATTAAAAATAAAAGATCATATTATTGGGCATATATGTATCATAGTAGGGTATGATCATTATCTCACCTTATGCATACTTTGCTTTTCAAAATTCTCAACACATGAGAGAAGCAAAAAGTGCAATAGATGAACCATTCTCTATAGGGCTTTCTCTTTCATAAAAGAAGCAAACGTTCTAATCTCATGAAATAAATCATCTATCTATAGTGCCATTAGAAATACCTATTTGTATAATCTTTTAAATAAGTTAGAGAAATAAAAAGTAAAGAGTAAGGCCATTCCATTCCGACAAAAGACCGAATTCTAAGAATTTTAAAAGAAAGAACAAAATTATTTATAAATGTCTCAAAAGAAAGAAGAAAATGGGTAGTTACAAATATTCTATTTATAAAAAAAAAAAATAATAATAGAACTCTAAAAAATAACTCTAACCCTGGGAACTGGGGCT
The DNA here is from genome assembly GCA_025413485.1 of Ficus microcarpa. Classification (NCBI taxonomy): domain Eukaryota; kingdom Viridiplantae; phylum Streptophyta; class Magnoliopsida; order Rosales; family Moraceae; genus Ficus; species Ficus microcarpa. The sequence continues at coordinate 2,826,584 of CM046382.1, read as the reverse complement.
TGGCCATCCTTCGTTTGCAGTCAATGTTTTGGCAAAGTTTGTTCATCAACGGCTGAATGTTTCGATCTGGTTCGATTCATGGTCGCATCTGCAAACGTTTTCCAGAGGGCCGACCCCCCCCCCCAGTCCAAGCATTGATCTATATCACTTCAGAAGAAACGATATAAAAGTACTTACCTTCTTCTTGGTGAGTCAAAGTGGGGTTCCGTGCTCCCTTGCCTTGCCACCTAGGTATTCCTTTTCTAAACAAATTTGAAAAAAAAATTTACTACTCCTTTTAGAGGGAGGTGGCGTGAGCCACCAGTCACCCAGCCTGGTGTTGGTGGTGGAGATCTTCTCCACTGAAGGAGATCTGCTTTTCTCCTTTGTTGGACATTTGAACATTTTTTACGTTCAAATATCTAGATAAAAACATGATTTTTATAAACACATGTTTAAATTCAAAATAGCAAACATTTTAGATAAAAAATCTGCACACCGCACACAGGGACTCTCCCTATGATGTAGGCGCCACCTGCGGTGTGGATCTCCAAACTGGATCGTCCAATTAAGATTTATTCAGATAATAAAATGATTTAAGTTATTCAATTACTTACAATTAATTCATCATATAAAATGAGTATGTATTAATATAGAATTCATCAATTCTAAACTAGTCAATCCAATTAAATACAAACGGTTCAAGTTGTATTGTGGAGATGGCACACGGGGAACTATAAACTTATAATTTCAAGCTTTAATTAAATAAATAATTGATTAAACTCGTTAATTAATATATCAATTAATTAATTCCAAAGTTATTCCATTATAACTTTGGAATTACACTCTTAAAATTTTAAATATTATTTACTCAAAGAGTTTGAATCGTATGTTAATATAATCATAACATATTGATCAATCCTCCGTAATAGTTCTATGCGGAAAATCTGCTCGCAAGTATAAGAGTCAAATAATTAATGGAGTGATAGATAAGATTATCGATCGCACGAGGATTATATTTAGTTTTAATTAATTATCGAAATTTGTTAACTCTACAATTATTTAAATAACCAAAGCTAAAACTAATAAAGCCGGATGCCTGAAATAAATAAACAAAACTAATGGACTTAAAATCTATAACCTAGGTTCTAGGATCGCAGTTTTATCCAAATAAATTCATTTGAATTAATTTCAGTCTGCAATTGATTACTTTCAATTAATCGAATTGTTAGCTGAATGCATTAATTTACTCAATAGACTCTTCTGATAAACTAATAGGCACACTCACTTTAATTAAAACCCATACATTCATATGAGATAAATTAAACAACATAAATTAATTAAGATCATGTATCCACAACGACTACACATATACTAAGGATATATTCATACTCCAATTTGCATATTATTCATCAAGAACAAAATGTTCATTTCCCAATATTATGTTTAACAACATCACCTAGTAGCCAACTAATTTGGAGCATTAAAACACTGACCAAAGTTAGAGAATGGGCTATATTGCAATCCTAGATTATTTAACCAAAACATTTCCGAAATCAAAATGCGAGAAAAATAAAAAATCCAACACCACAAAACCAACATTATTACTAAATTATAAATTGAAATTTAGGGGAGTAAAGTTAGAGAAAACTTCGCTCAAACTTGATATTCTTGACAATGGGTTCGCAGAAAATGTGGACTTAGAAGCTCCGCCCTCCCTCTCTATCTATCCAAGGGATGGAAGGGCAGAGACCTTTGGTGTCCCCTCTAGTCAAGAATTGGGGCCTCACAATCACTAGCCAATATGCTTTTCTCTCTTGTCTTTCTTTGTTCATGGTTCAATATTCTGGTGTCCTTCTCTTTCCTTCTTTCTTTCTTTTTTTTTTTTTGGTTTTTTTTTTCTCTTCCTTTCTCCAAGGAGATTATCAAAGATTTAAATTAATCGTGTTTCTGTCATACATAATTATATAATATAAAGTAATTTCATCCCAATGACACTTCAACAACAATCTGGATAAGGTTGTCCCATTCATAATGGAGATGATACCAAATTAGTAATGATTAATTAAATATCTCAATTTTAATTATTTAGTTACAGACAATGTTAGATTATTATTTTTAAATATTACCATATTGTATACAACACTTATATACAATACTTTAAGGTCACACTAATAATCATAAAATTATGTGTGATATTTATTAAGAATCAACCTACATGCATGTAAAGAGCATCTGAAAATAAAACAAATTTATTTTGAAAGCAATAGTCTTAAACATCATGTGCTTCATGGGCATCAACCTTGACAAAACGTCCCTCACGAGCTCGATCAAAACTTCTAAGAGGTTTTTTTCTCTTCATGTGGCTCATTGTTTTATTAAATTTTTTTTTACCCATCAAATTAATTATCCAGCTTCGCTAAGTTTCCTCATGAACACCTGAAATGACAATTTCAAACTCTTTATGAACAGATATACGATTGTTGAGTTCAATGTTTACTTCAGAAAATTTTCATTTTTAATAGTCCGTCATGCTTTCATTTTCGGAAACTACTTTCCTCGTTTTTTCTTAGACACTAGAATAAGGTTGTCATCATTCAATTGACAGCTCAGCTTTTCGAAGTAACCATACTTATCTCCTTTCAAATGTTGGACAAAGAAATTTGAAGCTCAAAGGTAATTAAGATAAATATTGGAAAAATCTTACCTGGAACATTAATACTCTGAGATTTAGGAACTACCCGTGGAAGTGTCGAACTTGTTTCACTTGACATTGAGCCATTGGTCAATAGAGGAATAGTTGTGAAATCTATTCGTAATGATTGAGGACTATTTTCAGAACTACCAAAAGCTCAAAGGTAATTAAGATAAATATTCAAAGAACTTGTCAATCTGGTACTAGAATTTGTTACAATATATTTGGAGACTAGATAACTTGTCTAGGGTAATGAGTGGATTTTGGCATCCACCTCAATGGTTTCTATTTCCTTACCTTTTATGTTGACATCCCCATTCACAATCTTTGTAGCGTATTTGTTGTTATGTCTCACTTTCTCGAGCTTTCTACTTTCTCAGTTCTTGAGAAAAATAAGCAAGAAAAAATAGAATGAATAGCTTGAAAAGACAAAATATAGAATGAATTTTGCTTCTTTCTTGATTTGTTTGCTTTTGGTTGCTCTTCTAGTTACTGTTGATCTTTTTTTTTTTTTTTTTTCCATCTATATTTAAAGTTTATAAATTTTACTTCTGTACAAATATGATGAGGTCGGATATGAAATTTTGATGAACAAATGTAGGAACAATGTAATAGCTATATAATTCAGCAAGTTTTTTAAAACTATTGCCTTATTTGTTGCTATGATATTCGTACATATAATTGATTGCAATCGAAAATATGAGAGTTATCAGTTTGTATGTTGAGATTTCCTTATATTTGTACTTTAAATCTACTTCTCGGTTTTGCACATATAATATTAGATCTGCCGGGTAATTTTTGTACAATTTGAACATGGAAAACTCGCACTTTAACTTTCCATAAATTTTTCCCCCCTTTTTGCAAGTATACACATGCATGCAGGACATGCATTCTACTCTATTGATTTATGACTGGATATTTCCTTTTGTATAATTTTCTTTTCCTCATGAAAAAAGCTTAAAAAAACTTCTTATTTAACGAGAGGAAAATGACCCATCGTTTCAGGGTGATCAAATGCTATATGTATAGTCGTTGTTTATCAAAAAAATTTAAAAGATTTTCACTACCATATATAGTAGGAAAACGATATTAACACGATATCATTAGTGAATTTGCTAAAAACAAAGGTAATGTTTTAGTTAGATACAAATCGTTATTATAATATATGTGATAGAGCTATATTTCTGGTAGAATTAATCCCTACCGCGTATTAAGTATACATGTGTATGTAATATGTACATATATATATATATATATATATGTAGTATGTGGGAAACTAATAAGAAATCTCATTTTCTTATGATTACTAATTTTCATTTAGTTTCTTTCGTTACGTATTCATGGAGGGAAATGCTTTAAATTGGTATATTTTTTTTCTTTGGAATAAATGACGAGACATAGCATCTAGCATCAAAATGTAACATGACATCTTAATTAAGTTGACATCTTACCAAAATAATTAAGTAAAAAAGTGATGACAAAAGGCGCATCCTGTTATAGAGAAATAAAACGCATGCAGGCGTCAACAGTAAACAAAAGTAAACGAACACTCAACCGAGAATTGATCTCGAACATCAATGACTATTTAAACTCAGACCTTACTACCAATTCCAACTATAACAATGTATTCAAGATATATGCTTGTTTTTCTCTTCATATTTTTCCCCCCCCCCTTTTTTTTTTTTTTTTTTTTTAATTTGGAGAAACTTATGCATGAGCATGAACTCAAATATATAAATATATATATATATATATATATAACGAATACAAGTATCTTTCAAACTCATCCCTAAATACTTCAGTTTAAACTGATAAAAAAAGCTTGTTAGTATGAATATCAAATATGATTTAACTGAGGCTTATTTGAGAGGTTAATGAAACTGATAAAAAAAGCCTGTTAGTATGAATATCAAAAATGATTGAACTAAGGCCTATTTGAGAGATTAATCCGGAAATTAAAAAAATTAGCAAGAACCTGCATCAATATTAGAATTGTGTTTTGAGTTTGTAAAATTAACAGGAAAGGGGAGCGGGAAGCACAAGTTTTCATACAACTTGCATGAGCATGAACTGAAATATATATATAACGAATACAAATATCTTTCAAACTCATCCCTAAATACTTCAGTTGAAACTGATAAAAAAAATCCTGTTAGCTAGTATGAATATCAAAAATGATTTAACTAAGGCTTATTTGAGAGGTTAATGAGGAAATTAGAAAAATTAGCAAGAACCTGCAGCAATATTAGAAATGTGTTTTGAATTTGTAAAATTAATAAGAAAAGGGAGCTGGAAGCACAAGTTTTCAAACACCTTCAAACAAAGTACAATGAAATAAAAGCAAAGCAAAGGAACACAAACTCCCAAGCACAAAGGCTGGCGTGGGAAAAAGGTGTGGATTACATAATAACATAAACAATAAACAATAAAAAAAAAAGAAAAAAAAACTAAAATTAAAGCACAAGAATAAACATACATATACGTTTATTAAAGAAGGGAAATCAAACTTCATTTTCCATCATATAACAATCTGCGCACTAGCTTTCACAAATACAAAGCCTATATAGTATGGGCAATAAAGATTCACAATTTCCTGGTGATCATGATCATCAATGGTGGTACTAATAAACCTAGCTATACATACATATATATATATATATATACACACATACACACACATATATATATAGCTAGCTACCAAAAGGAGTCTTCATTTGGGCACGAACAATTTTAATCATAATGATCATTAGGGTTTCCATGCTGAAGCCCAAACCACAGGCTCTTCTCTCCATGTCAAGTAAATCCCATATTGATCATTTTGTTGCTGTTGTTGGTGTTGAGATAGAACAAGTCCCCAGCCAGATGGGTATCTCTTAAGCAATGCCTTGACATCATCCACAACATCATCACTATACGCAACTGGGGAAAATAATGCCTTCTTCATCCTCTCACACCATTGTTGCCCCTTCTCTCTCCTCTCGTAGTCCCACCCCTTTCTGCCACCATCATTGAAGACGGCGTGATTCTCATCTCCTTCTCTGCCTCCGCTGTCAGCTCCTTCGTTAATTTGATCATCGTCGTCGTCATCGCAAGCCAAAGCCCTAACTATCCCTCTTGAGCACTCTCTCTCCAACATCAGCTTCTCGTTGCTCGTTGGGGCGAAACTCTCCTCTAGCATCTCAAAGTAGAGCGTGTAGAATCTAAGGCACTCTTCGAAGAGCCCCACAAAACCATTTCCCAGCTCGTCATCATTTCCCAAGGCGACAGCGGCGGCGGTGGCGGTGACCATATTGGCTTCTTCCTCGACGACGGTCACGACTTTAGGCTTGAGCGAGTGCAAGACCATCATCACTGCTTCCCTCTCTTCCAATCCCGCTCTCCTCAGCGCCCCGACACAATTCACGGCGACAGCCTCGTCATCTCGGACTCCTAGCGCTTCCCTTGTAAGTCGAGTACCACTAGTTGGCTCTGATACCATGTTAAGTTCAAAGGGAACACCCATTAGCCTGGCGAACTTCTCCATCCTCTGACCGATCTCCTTCATCACCGCGCCACCACCCGCCTGCACGTCGGCTGAAGAAGTACTACTGGTGACGTCGACTACGGTCAGCCTCAGGCGCGGCGTCTCGTCGCTCCTTGTTGCCAAGGCTTCCAGCAAAGTAGGCCATTGGGTGCAAAGGGTGTTGCTTATGTCAATTATGTGAAGATTGGTTTCCCCTTCAAAGGCCTCCAAAATAGCTCCATTTGAGGCAACATGACCGAAAGTCATCCACGGACTCACATCTTGAAATTTGAGAATGAGCTTTCTTGCGGAATCAAAAGAACGGCTCTTCTCAGCCACGGAGGTCAGCGTTCGGTAGCAGCGGAGACCAGAGCCCGTGGCCTTGCAGAAGAGAGCCTGCAAGAAGTAAGAAGCCAGCTTCTGATCAGAATCCCCGTAAGGGGAAGAGAGCTCGTTGAGCATCCAAAGAAGATGGTGGATTTTGGTGGAATCCTTTTCAGAGATTGCCCTCGCGCACTCGTTGAGAAGCCTTGAGGCCCATTTGCCGCCGGCCCACGGCGCCTCTGTTGCCGCCGCTGCCGCTGAGTCAGAGGAGAGGCCGCCGCTGGTTGAGGTGTGGCTGTTGAGATGGCTATTAATATTGGTGGTGGCGGTGGTGGTGGTGGTGGTGGTGGTTGTGGTTTGCATATTTCTAGTTATGGTTGTAGTCGTTGTCTGGTCATTGTTGGTGATATTGACGATCTTGTTGTTGTTGTTGTTGTTGTTGATGATGGTGTTTATCAAGAATAAGTACTGAGCTTCTTGTGGAACAGGAACAGTACCGAAGGGGTTATGTCCATTTTTGGTGGTTATGGAGAAAGGGCCTAGACTCTCTTGATTGAGAGTCTGAGGCACCCTTTTGCAATAAGAGCTCCTAATTGATATCATACTCCTCCGTTCCATTTGAGCTCATCAACAAAAACGTACGTCCTATTAAAAAGCATTCATGACTTAGTAAGCCTCCAATTGGTACTATATATTCCATTTTTATGTCATTGTCATGGCATCATATTATTTTACTATATAGTTTATATATTTATGTGGTGTGTGTGTGTGTGTGTGTGTGTGTCATTTGTATTTCTTATATACTCATGATACTTAAAATAATTCAAAGTCGGGTTTGGTGTGGATGTGTATGGTAGAGTGTACATATATGTAATTATATATATATATATATATAATATTCAAGTTTTGACGTATTAGTAATTTTGTGTAGATATGGCAATTTTGCCTTCCCGATAATGATAAAGTTGAACAAAAGTGGGTAATTTAAAAGATGGAAATTTTGTGAGAAAATATGAAAGCATATTCTCTCATCAATAATAACGTTCAATAGACGCAGGTAAAAAAAACAAAAACAAAAACAAAAAACAAAAAACATATGTATCACTAAATTTAATAAATTTAAATTGTAATAACTTTTTGTTTCCAAATTTTTCCGTAAATTTTTTTTTTTTTTTGCTTAAAGAAAATTAATTTATCGGGTAGTGCAGCTTACCTAACAATCCCCTAACTTGGGATATTAAATGAGAATCTTTATGATGTTTAATGTAAATTTTTTGCTTTCGGAATTAATAAAAGGAAGTTGAACATGTAATAAACTGAGAATCAATTTAGGAACAAGAGAAAGTTAGGGTTTCTTATTCCAATCAATTAATCAAAATAATACATTAAAAGAGGTTTATATAGGTTAACTAGAAAATAGAAGAAGACTAATTTACCCTTAACTGTTGAAAAGAAGGAAACAATCAATAAAATAATTATAAAACTATATAATCTAACATCCCCCCTCAAACTCACGATGCTGCTGCAAGTAACATTGAGAGTTTGCCATATAAGAAATGGAAATGTGAAGTAGAAAGTGCCTTAGTAAACATATCAGCAATATGTATGGAAGAAAAAATGAAAGGCAATGCGATGGTGCTAAGTTGATAGTGATGTTAAGTGACATAAAAATCAATCTCAATGTGATTGGTCCGCCCATGGAACATTGAAATACGGTCAATCTGAATAGCACTTTAACTATCACAATATGAGGGAGTAGGTTGATGAAGAAAAACACCCATATCTATAAGCAACCGATGTAACCAAACTATCTCACATGTAGTAGAAGCCATGGCACGATATTTTGCTTCAATGGAGGATCAAGAAATAATGTTTTGTTTTTTACTCTTCCAAGAAATAAGAGAGTCACTCAAAAAGATACAGAAGCCAATGATGGAATTGCGATTTGTCGGATTACTAGCCCAATCAGCATCATAGTAATCATGTAACTCTAAGGATGAAGTAGATGGAAGTAAAAAACTCTAAAACTGAGTACATCAAATATACCTCAAAATGCGAAGAACTGCAACCCAATGAAATGTGGTAGGTATAGTGACAAACTGGCTAACTATATGAACAGCATGTGCAATATCTAGTTGAGTGATACTAAGATAAACCAAGCTGCCGACAATAGTGTGGTATAAACTAGGATTTGGCAAAGGAAGACCATCAGAAGGAGAGTATCGAGCATTAGTCTCAACAGGTGTATCAACAATCTTATTATCAATAAGATGTGCACGCTCAAATATATCAACTATATACTTTGATTAGGAGAGAAGATAACCTTTCGGAGAAGAGGCGACCTCAATGCTTAGAAAATAATGTAGTGAGCCCAGATTTTTCATGACAAAACAATGAGCTAACTCAATCATCAGTACTGCAATCCTATCAACATCATCACTAGTAATAATCATATCATCAACATATAAAGATAGAAGAATATGACATGCACTAGTACATCTGACAAACAAAGTTGAATTAGGATAACTAAAGTGAAAGTCAAGCAAAGTATCATTATAGAGAACTTCTCAAACCAGGCTCACCCTGTTTGAGACCATAAATGGATTTTCTGAGTTGGCAGACTTCACCAGGTTGATGAGAAACACCAAGAGGAGGTACCATGTAAATTTCTATATGAAGATCACTATTTAAAAAGGCATTTTTAACATCCATCTAAGATATGTGCCATTGACGAACAAAGACAACTACAATGCGAGTGCGAACAGTAGTCATATTTGCAACTGGGATGAAAGTTTCCTCATAATTCATACCATACTTTTGAGAGTACCTTTAGCAACAAGTCGAGCTTATATCTTTCAATAGAACCATCAGACTTGGTTTTGATTTTATAGACAACAAGAACCAATTGCTTATTTACCTTGTGGTAAATGTACGAAGTCCCAAGTATGTGTCTGGTGCAAAACAGTAAGTTCCTCTGTCATAGCATCCTGCCAAAGTGGATTAGAAACAACCTATCTGTAGGATAATGGCTCAGAAAGTGGATCAAAATCAACCAATGGCTCATTTATCTTGTGGTGAATGTACCAAGTCCCAAGTATGTATCTAGTGCAAAGCAGTAAGTTCCTCAGCCATAGCATTCCGTCAAAGTGGATCAGAAATAGCCTATCTGTAGGATAATGGCTTAGAAAGATGATGAATAAAAGCTAAAAAGGAAGTGAAAAGGCTATAATAATAAAAGTAAGAAAAATCTGGTAGCTTAGTAGACTTGGGAGAATGCGTAGAGTGACAAAGAGAAGGAGGAGTAGGAGCCGTAGTCTTAAGAGGGGATTGGGCAATCGTAGGAGGAAAGGGAGTAGTAGTGGTATCTAGAGCCAGAGTACTAGAATCTACTAAGCTATCAGTAGTAACTCTGTAAGAAACATTATTTGAAACTGGAGAAGGTACTTGTGAAACAATTTGTGGGACTATGTCAGTGTCAAGAGTGAAAGGATTAATATGTATGAGATCAAACTTGGTCACATTATGAGAACTAACAGGAATAAAAAAGAATGTGATATGGTCAAGGAACACAACATGACGAGAGAAATATTGACTAATTGGATAAAAAACACAATGACCTTTTTGACCTGTGCCATAACCCAAAAAGACAGACATAATAGACCGCGATGACAATTTACTACCCTTGACATGAGGACGAAGGACAAAACAGGTGGAACCAAAAACACATAAGGAGGAATAATAAGGAGCATATCTATACAAAATTTTAGACAGTGACAAACCTAAATTTTGGGAGGTTGGAATCCTATTAATCAAATGAGCAGTAGTTAGAATTGTTTCTCCCACAAATTTACTAGGAACACTGGCAGACAATAAAACAGAACGAGCAGTTTTAACAAGATGCCTATGTTTCCTTTCGGCAACACGGTTTTGCTCTGGAGCATCTGTACAAGACATTTGGTGAATTGTTCCATCGGAAGTAAGTAAATTAGAAAAATCATTTAGAAGTATATTCTCCTCACAAATCGCAACGAAAACACTTTATGTTAGTTGAATGTTGAGTTTTTATAAGATCTTGGAAAGTATTGAAAATAGTAAGAAAATCAGAATGACGCTTCATAAGATAAACCTAACAATATCAAGTGCAGTCGTCAATTAACGAAACATAGTATGCGAAGAGAAAAGGAAAGACTTTTATAAAATGGTAAAGCAAAAATTTTTTCCAGTTTTCAAACTCTACAATCAGAAATATCATGAGTTTTTAAATAGCCTAATGCTCCTATAAAAGCTAAGAACTGTAAACGAGACGTTAAAACATGACCAAAATGAGAATGCCATGAATAAAAATCAGAAGACAAATGACTCAGACAAAAGGATGACAAGTCCACACTAGAAACTGCAACTTCTAGCACTTTGAGCGCATCCAAAACATAAAGTTCCCCTTGCCTACGACCTTTCTCAATCAGCTTCTGAGATTGCGGATTTTACATGTAACAAGTGGAAGAAGAAAAAGAGACTAAGTATCCTAACTCACACAATTGACTAACAGAGACAAAATTTAAAGTAAGACTAGGAATGTGATAAACATTAGAAAGAGATATATAAGGTGTGACAATCGAACCAACCCCTACTAATGGCACAGGAGTATGATCAGCAGTCATAATTGACACAATGAATTATGCGAGAAAGAAGGAAAAGATGATAGATTAGGGGACATATGATGATAAGCTTCGGAATCTAAGACCCATAAGGAGGAAGATATACCTGAATGACTAGAGGATGACATATCTATATGAGAGAAGGTAGACTTCGCTTGTGACTGTGTGGCAAGAAATTTCTGAAACTGCTCAAATATAAATGAATCTAATGACAATGCAACCATTACAGGATTTGGTTGAGGTGGTCTATACGTCTACAAAAAAAATCAAGACATGCAGAAGCGTGCAAATAGAAGCAGAGAGGGATTGGACGGACGGTCTGGGAAGAAAATGACACTCTTGTAAGGATAGAGGCACTCTTATATGGACAAAGGTAATGCATGGTAATGTATGGATGTGTATGGACGTTGTATGGATGGCGACGGAGTGCGGACATGTATGGATGGGGCGGATAGTGGTTGTACGGATGTGTACGGACAACAGTGCCCCCCAGTAAAAATCAACAAGGAATTCGATTAGGAAAAGCTTTTACAAAAAACAAACGTTCTTCAACAAGATTAACAAAATCCATAAGATGATGGTTTTGATATCATGTAGAAAACCAAGAACCAATTTGGGAACAAGAGAAAGTTAGAATTTCTCACTACTACGACGGTTAGAAAACCGTCGTGGTAACATTTCCACGACGGTTTTCTAACCGTCGTGAAATCTTTTCATATTCCACGACGGTTAAAAAACCGTCGTGGAATGGGCAAAAATAGGGCTTAAATATGGATATTTAAGAACATGCCACGATGGTTCTACGCAAAAAATCATCGTGGTAAGGAAATCTTCCACGATGGTTTCCTTAAGAAACCGTCGTGGTTAGTTGGCCAACCATGACGGTTTTTTGACCGTTGTAGTAGGTAACAATGAAAAATTTTTTTTTACGAATTCGTTTCATTTCCCTAAAAACATTTAAATCATAAAATCAACACTTTTTTCTGGAAAATTTTCAAATCCGTACCTTACCCAACCAATTTAATTCAAATCTAAAACACAACCACAATGAATAATCACCGAAAATGTAGGGGATGGATTTTGGCCATTTCGGATGGAATATTCCTAACTCAACAATCTACAAAATCAACATTTTGGATGGAACATTTTATCAACAACCACAATCAACAAAATCAACATTTTGGACGAAAAATTTCCAAATCCGTGTATTACCCAAGCAATATACATTACAACTTACCGGCTTGTCGAGCATGGGTACGAGCGGAGTATGGCGAGAGAGAGAGGGAAAGCCGCATGAGTTCCTTGTTCGACCTGTCGGAGAATGGTGGAGGCCGCGTGAGTGGTGGAGGAGGCCGTCAGAGAATGGAGCCAAGAGAAAAATTTGAGAGGTGAAATAGAGAGAGGAGGTGCGGTGAGATAGAGCGAGTTTTTGGAAATTTTAAGTAGGGAGCGAGCGGAGAGAGAGAAATAGAGGAAGGAAATTGGGCAGCTTAAAGTATGGAGTTAGAGTGTGTATTAGAGAGTGAAAAAGTGAAAAAAGCTCGGAATATAATTGGGTGGGAAAGATGATATTTTTTTTGGGTTTTAATACAGCTCCAAAAAATTAAATTTAATTCAAAAATTTTTAAAATTCCCGCCTTAGTACCTACCACGACGGTTTTGGGGAAAACCGTCGTGGTATGTTCACCTACCACGATGGTTTTCCCCAAAAGCCGTCGTGGTAGAGTCCAAAAATAAAAAAATTTGTAAAAAAAGACCATTCCACGACCATTTTTAAAAAACCGTCATGAAAAATGCGGCAAAAATACGGAGCGGAACAGAGTTTCCAAAAACCGTCGTGGAAGCCGAAGTTTCCACGACGGTTATAAAAAACCGTTGTGGAAGAGCATGCTTCAACGACGGTTTTTAATAACCGTCGTGGAAGCTTACAAAATGTAAAAAAAAAAAAAAAAAATTTAGCCTCCACGACGGTTAAAAATTTAGCTCCGTCGTGGAATCCACATTTTCTAGTAATGTCTTATTTCAATCAATAAATCAAAATAATACATCAAAAGAGGTTTATATAGGCTAACTAGAAAATATAAAAAGACTAATCTACTTTTAACTGTTGAAAAGAAGAAAACAAACAATAAAATAATTATAAAACTATACAATCTAACAAAGCAAAGGAATAAAGCATTCAAATCAATGACCATTAGAAAAAGGCATGTGGGAATCCCTACTATATAGTGACGACAACACTGAAATTGGTAAAGCTATAATAAAGCAAAGATAACAAACAACATATCTTCTTTTGGCCAACAAAAACTAAGAGAAGATGATAAAAAGGCTATAGTACTGGAAGCCGACAAGAGTTTGTGGGATCAAAATTAACTTCATCCTCACAACTTTGTCAACTTTAACCATTGCAATATTCGGAACAACATAAATCCCTTTCACATGTATTGGCTCCTTGTGAACTTAATAGTAAATAATTAGTTTCTAGGACATTGTATAATTTATAATCAATATTAGAAAATTCTGCATCTTAAGTTCCGGAAAAAAAAAAAAAAAAGAAGAAAATTCTGCATTTAAAAAGTAAAATATATGAAATCTTTGATAGTGGCATTGATATGACAATTATAATAAATTATAGGGCCGGCAATTTCAGACACGACACGATGACACGACACGAGAACGACACTTAATAAATGGATTTGGACCGCACGTTTAATAAATGGGTCGAAATTGGGTCGACACGTTTAACACGAAAATAAATGGGCTGGAAATGGGCTAACACGGTTAACACGTTTATGTTAGAATTTTCAAACTATTCTAAAGCTCTTTTATAACAAGTATAGGCTCATTTGTGCGTTTGAAACAAGATCAGAAAACAATTATTGGAGAAATTTCACTACTGAGATAACATAAATCAGAAGTTACAGAGTATAAAATAATAATCTTATAATTAACTAGTTAATAATATAAAATAGTAAACGAATTATGGTTATAGTTAACTAGTAAATAATATAAAATAGTAAACCTAATCATGTATATAAAATTGGATTAGGATATTAGGGTAATCTTATAGTTAACAAAGACATAATTTTATTAGGATGTAAAACAGTAAAACTTACTCATCATTTTGAAACTACATTTTTCAAATTTGAACTTCAACTTTCCAAATTTTTATTGACCATGAACTTCAACTACATTGTTAGTTTTATATCCATAATTCTAGTGATTTTTTATCCATAAATTTTGTGTTAAACGAGTCAGGAACCCGTTTTCGTGTTAAATGGGTCATAAACGTGTTTGTTTTTGTATCAACCCATCGTGGCCTGTTTAATAATCGTGTTCGCATGTCGTGTCGTGCTACCCGTTTATTAAACAGTTCGTGTTCATTTTTGGTTTCCTGGCCCGTTTATTAATCGTGTCGTGTTCGTGTTCATGGTAATTGTGTTGTGCCGTAATCGTGTTGGCCCGAACACATCCTGCGAACATGAATTGTCAGGTCTAATAAATTATATTAATGGTTCTGACAATAACTAATATCCATACTCTGATTTTCAACATATCTAGATTTGTTTATAAACTTCCTATAGTTTCCGTAATAAAGTTGTGCTCCTTCATCGCGACGTTAATCCTCTGGACAATTTGGCACTCAAATAATTCTTTATTTATTAGTAGCACACGATTATATATATATATATATGAGAAATCTCCCCCCAAATGTTTATCTACAATTCGTGTAATGATGCGACGTGTTAATTTAATTTCTGCCTAGAGTCCTGAAGTCTATTCAATCCTTCTATCAGCGAATTAAGAGACTTCTTAATTCTTCTTAGCCTCATCCATACATGATTTCTAGATAACTAGGGTAGTGGCTTTTGTGTGACGACTTATTGCCGAACATATGATATCAAAAATATAATTACTTTTACGAGAGGCAAGTTAAAATTGAGAGCATCTCCAACAATAAATTTTGATATTGAGGACAAAAAATAAAAAGGGCCTGTAATTGGAGCGTTCTCTTAGGTGTCAAAGTTGATTAATGTCAAATTTGATGACAAATTTACTATCAAGTATAAAAAAATGTTAAATTTAAAATTTGATTATTACTTGTAATGCCTTTTACAGTTTCAATTAAATCATTGTAATGCTTATTTTTATAAATATTGAAAATTTACCTTTTTTTTTTTTAATTTCAAAATCTAATGATGATGATAGTGAAAGGTAGCTAGATATAACATTAGAAATAGAATTATATATCTCATATATATTTTTTTTTCATAATTTTGTTAATATATGGTATAGATATTGATATATACATTGGAGATGGATTAAGTGGAGTTGCATTAAGATGTAATAAATTTTACTTTCATATACTTGTATCCATAGTTTTATTTTCATAAACAGAGTCATAATTAACTGCAGCGTCATTCATTCAATAATTCGTGCATCAAGACTAGCGTTAATTTTAGATGTAGTAGCCCTAAATTATTCAGCAATTAGCAGACTAATTAATCCCGCAGGCTAAGTACGTGTTGGCGGCTAATTAAACAAATATTTAATATTTGGATTTTGCGTTAACAGATAACACAATATTATTCACATTAAGAAAAGTCTTGGAAGCTGGCTAATTAATATAACCAATCTGATCAAATGGTATCTGCTAATAACTTATTCCTTTCTCAATGATTAGACAAGAAGACAAGGCTGGGAGGCTCTTGTCCTAAGCACTCAATAATTAGACATGTCTTTACCTTAGCAGCTTCCTATCTTTCATTAATATATATATATATATATATATATTATATAATATTGTATATATATACATATAGTTTTATTTGCTAATAAAGCGGTTTTCAATATATAAGGCTTTCCCATGCATGCATTTAGTTAATTGGGCCCATTAAATTTTGCAGCTTTCGCTCGTCTCCATGTGCTTCTCATATTTGCTTTTATATACATATAAAATGAGGCTAGTTGGATATATAGGGAAATCTAGAGTTTGATTGGCAATATGCATGATAAGCATTTGGCTATATTTTAGTCACAAACAATTCCCAAAAAAAATTAATAATAATAATAAGGGTATATATATTGTTGGCCTGCCAATTAAAAAAAAAAAAAAAAAAGATATCCCACAGTTATTATTCTTGTGTTCTATTAAAATATCAGCACTTTTGTCCTTGTTATTTTTGTGATAAAAAGAATTATTCCTTGAAGATGTATTAAATGAAAGAAGTCTCCCCAATGACCTGAAAAATATAATTAAAAAAAAGATGCGCGCGCGTTGACTTGATGGATCAAATTTTTGAAAATATTAAAAATAGGGGAAAGTATCCCCAATCGCCCATATTAAGTATTTTTTAACCATTAATTTTAACAAATTAATTCCAAAAATATTTTTAAAAAAATCCAATGTACCGATTTCTACTTACTTTTCTCCTCCATAACAAAACCCAAAAAAGCCATTAAAAATATAAAATATAAAATGGAAAATCCAAAATCCCATTTCCTACTCAATTTTACTCTCATTACCAAATCCATCGAACTAGAAGAATTGAAACCAAATTTGATGATGGGTTTGCGACTACTCAACTCTAGCTGCTTCAATCTCATCATCATCTTCTTCTTCATTATCTCTTCTCGGAGACTTGGACCCAATGATGCGGCGGGGGCGGGGGTGTGGGGGAGTGTGGGGGAGTTTTATTCTCATTACCAAATCCATCCAACAAGAAGAATTGAAACCAAATTTGATGATGATGGGTTTGCCACTACTCGACTTTGGGAGGGGGGGGGGGGGGGTTGTTTGGATTGCCCATGTTACCCCAGCTTTTTTGCTTTTGTTTTTCTTTTTTAATTTTGGTAAGTAGATATGTGTATAAGTCAGTCTTGACCCCCTTTAAATTAACAGTTCTCTATATTTTAGGTCAATTTTATTTGCATTCACAATATTGATAATTATCTCCACAAAGTAAATAAAGATTTATAATGTATTTTTACCCTATAAGAAAATTATTTTAAAACCATTAAAAATGTTCACACCTCTATATAACTATAAATGAAAATATTTTTTTTTATGAAATATTTAAAAAAACACACCACATTAATCATAAATAAAAATAATATTTAAAAAAAATAAAAAATCCTAAGAAATTGTTCTAAATTCTAAATTGTACATTTTATAAACTATAAACAAAAGATTGGGAATCCGTAGGGGTGGATGAGTTAACACGGAGGCAATCTTAGGATCTCACTAATCGAGAGGTCGAGGGTTCGAATTTCCTGCTAACTCAAAGAAGTGTAAACCCTTCTTGCGAGAGAGCAAAAGAGGGGAAATGACAGGGCACCACCATATCTTTTTTAAGGGGGGAAAAAAGGATTGGGAAGGAACGAGTTCAACGCTAACTTGTTTTATAGAGAGACACTACAAAAGTTGGTTTAGATGACATAGATTACATGACGGTTTCATAAAAACCGTTGTCTAAAACTAAATTACACGACAATTTCTTAAAACCATCGTGTAAACCTAATATTATACGAGATTACACGATGGTTCCTATAAACTATCGTGTAAATCGGAGATTACATGACAGTTAACAACAAGCTATTGTGTAATCTCGGGTTTGCACGACAGTTCAAAATAAACCATCGTGTAATCTCTCAGCTTTTATAATCCTTACCAACCTTGATTTTATTTTGTAGAACGGTTCCGCAGCCGTGAAAAACATTACGCAGACCTCCGAAACCAGATCCTCCACTGCCATTTAATGTCTTTAACACCGTCTACTATACCAACACTCTCTTATAGTCATTATTTGTAAGTGATTATTTCTTACTCTTTTGAGTTATTTTGTATTAATTCATTGTAGATATTTTAGATATCTAAAATTGTAGATTCTCATTTTTTGTTCTATTTTTTCTTTGAAAGTATGATTTGTTAAATTATGTCAAAAGCTTAATATGTATTATTTTAATTGCAAAAACTTGATTATTGAATGAATTTTATGATCTTTAATTTGGATCTAGGCCGGATTCTTGCAAATGGATCAGAAATGGATGTGGACTAATAGATTGACTAGAAAATCTTAAGATGGTGGTGAAGAATTTTTGTCATTTGTCAAAACTCACTTGAAAAATGATAAGATTCGGTGTCCTTATATGGATTATGGAAATCTTAGGTCTCATTCAGTTGATGAAGTTAGAAGACATTTGCTCGCACGTAAGATTATTTGTTCGTACCAAACATGGTATTTAAAATGGTGAAATTTGTTTGAATTCAATGTCGAAGAACAATGGAAAAGAACCTATTGTTAAGGAAGATGTAGGAGATAATTTGGTTGATATGATTAATGATTTGGAAGAACACTTTATGCACCGTCGGGAGTTATTTGATGCAATAATGAAGATGTCGAGATGCCCTTATATGATGGATGCACTAAATATACGAAATTGTCCACATTAGTTGAATTATGAAACATGAAGTCATCAGCAGGGTGGACAAATTCTAGTTTCACGACTCTTTTATAATTTCTAAGAGAGGTTCTACTTGTTGATAACAAAATACCGGCTAGTATGTACAAAAATAAGAAGATGTTGAGCACTTTGAGAATGGAATATGAAAAAATTCATGCATGTCCAAATGATACCATCCTTTACCAAAATAGGTATGAGGATTTGGATGAATGCCAGGTTTGTAAAGAATCAAGATAGAAGAAGGGCAAGAAGCCAACGAATGATAGCAAAGGAGTGCTGGTAAAGGTGTTATGGTACATTCCTCTGGTGCTACGTCTGTGGCATTTATTGCGTAATGCGGATCACAACAAGAATTTAACTTGGCATCATGATAAATGTGTTGAAGATGGCATGCTTAGATATCCAGCCGATACACCACAATGGAAGACCTTTGATGACAATCATCCTAATTTAGTACGGAACTATAGAATCTACGTCTTGGTTTATTAGCGGATGGAATTAACCCATATGGTAATATGAGTAGTAGGCATGGTACATGACTCGTCATACTTGTCAACTATAATCTCCCTCCGAAATTGAGCATGAAGTGGAAGTTCTTGATGTTGATTTTATTAATCTCTAGTCCTCAACAACTAGAGAATGACATTGATGTGTACTTAGCACCGTTTATCGATGATCTAAAGAGCTTATGAGAAAAGGAGATCAAAGTTAGAGATGCTTACAAATAATTGTTGTTGTATCCTCCAAGAGGATTACACGATAGTTTCAGCCAAAAACCGTTGCATAATCTTTTGAGGTCTTTCATAATTTTCAACTTTTGTGCTTTGAAATTCGTGTATAAACCCTTAACTTAAATCCACTTTCCTCATCCTTTCTCATCATTTGCATCTTTATCCCTCTCGACCACTTAAAGATTTCTCCTACCCACTATCTCTTTCGCCAGCTTGCCGTCTTCCCGTCGCCGCCTTCCCCTTTCTCATTCTCCCAGTGATGCTGCCGCTGCTCTCCCCTTTTCCTCATTCGACCGTCGCCCACAATGCCGCCATCCCCTCTCCCTCATTCTCCCATTGCCCTTAACACTGCCCTCCCCTCTCCCTCATTCTCCCATCGACCATAACACCGCCCTCCCCTCTCTCCCTTTTTTCCACCGCCGCCGCCACCACCTCCACTACCATCCTGTCTTCTCATGCAGGCTGTGACTATTTTGCATCAAAGAAAGGCTTTCTTATTGTTCAATTTCTTGTTTTCCAACAAAAATTGAAACACACAATTCTTTAGTAACTTGCTTGGAGTGTAATTTGTGTATTTATAGTTGTTCAATTTTTTTTCTTACTCTTAATAGATAAATCTTTTGTGCAATTTTTGGGCAATTTAAGATCTTTGTAGATTATATTATATGCATTTTTTTCCGCCCACCACATGTTCGATGAAATGTCAAAATGAAATTTCGTTTAGTTAATCATATAAAATTAGATTCTAGTATAGTATACTCGGAATTTTTGCATTAAAAGAAAGGCCTTGACTATTTTGCATCAAAGAAAGGCAAGGTGACTTTCATATTGCTCAATTTCTTGTTTTCCAACAAAAAATAGAAATACGCAATTCCTTAGTAACCTACTTAGAGTGTAATTTGTGTATTTAATGTTGTTCAATATTTTTTTTTATTGTTGCTCTTAGTAGACGACTCTTTTGTGTAATTTTTGGGCGATTTAAGATCTTAGTAGACTATATTACGTGCATTTTTTTTTCTGCCCACAACATGCTATATAAAATGTCAAAATAGAATTTTGTTTGATATGGAATTAGTTTCTAGTATAGTATGCTCGGATTTTTTAACGTTCTTGGTGAGTGCAAATTTTGATTTGATTAAATTGGACTGATTATTTGTTTGTTTTGTGAATTTATATTGCAATAAATATAGGTGAGTGTTGGAATATGAAAAAAATGATACAAAATAGAGCTGGAGTATGCAAAAAGGGAAGACCATGAAGAAAAAACTCATTTAATCCCAATGTCGATGGTAAACAAATGGCAACTCTAATGAAATGAGTCCATAAGGAAAGGAAAAGAGATGACCAAATTGAAGACACCTTTGACGAAAAAGGACAACCGGAAGGGACTCATGGTGATGAATTGATGAGTTGGATTGGTGTACTTGCTCGAGAGTACAATCCAATATGGATACAAGGTTGGAGATCCCATGATTTAGATGAAACAAAAGACCTAATTTGGAAAGAAACTATTACTTCTTTCACCGTGGATGACTGGTTTCGGGGTGCTTGTTTAAAATCATGTGGTGAAGTTACAAAGAATTTTCGACATGATCTTTACAAAACTTTTGTCCAGGATTTTCAATCAGAAGAAAGTGTGTGGAAACGGCCTCAAAAACTTATTGACAACTACCCTAATATAGAAGAAGATGATTGGGTGAAATTCGTTTAATATAGAACATCCTTTCGGAATGTGGAAGCAAAATAAGGGCCAATAACAAATACACATCAAGAGAAGGCCGAGACAGATATAGAAAGCTTGACCAAAAATTAGTATGTCATTAAATTTTGTTTATAATAAATCGTCACAAAATTATTATTTTTAATTATTCATGTATACTAACGATGGTAAATTATAGTTTATGGAGGCTAGGAAATGGGAAAAAAGAGATGGGTTGTAGCTAGAATCACGGACAGGAAAAGATGGAGAGTTGAAGGATCCATCATATTGAAAAGTTGGCAAGTTGATGGTAAGTTTACTAATTAATAATAAATTTTTCATCACTAGAGCTGCTTATAACACTTTTATTTATAATTTGTGATTTTAATTCTCCCGTAGGTAGAGTACAACACACAGGAGAGTCAAGGCAATTTCGAATCCGTTGGCACTAATGATATATTGACCCAAGCATTATCCAAACTCGAACACTCAAGACGTACCCGTGGTCAATTGAAGTTCATAAAACAATCTTAGTACTTCACCCTAAAGCAAAGTTCGAACAGAGATACCAAACTACTGTTAATGAGATGTGAAATTGAAGAATTAAAGGAGATTATGCGTGGTCTATATGCTAAGAAAAATGTGGACCCATCATTTTACCAAGAGAATATGCCAACCGTTGACCAACACAATAGTTTTAAGGTTAGTTGCACTCTCCAGGAAAAACAACTTGGAGTGTCTGATCCACCAACCATACTGGTTGAGAGTCAGGAGTGTAAGCTCTATATTATCGATAAACTTCATGGTGGAAAGTTGTTTGTTGCAATTGGAAGGGCATGGATGGAGAGCCTTCCCACCGATACAGTCCATGGGATACCACTAGGTGAAGGAAACGTGTGAGTGTTAATCATTGTGCCAAAATTAAAAAATACAGCACTACCTATTCCGACGTATGAGGCAGCAACTGTGGAGGAGGCTGTTAATGGGTTTGTAGCTTGGCCGAAAATATTAATTGAGCCCGACACGAGTATTAGCAAGGTGAGTCGAGGGCCTAGTCACGTTTCTGACCAAGCAACTAAGGGAAACAAATGCCAAAAAAAGCTAGGAAAAAAATTGATCAACTCTCGAACTGAGGTACAACAACCACAACAAAGACCTTCGTTTGACTTGAAAAAAATAAACGTCGAGCTGAGGTCTTTGGCTTATTACGCACTAAGTTCCATGCGTGAAGGTAATCAGATAGAGTTCCCAATATCATACACATTCAATGGTGCTAACATGCCTATATTTATGAACTTTGATGATATTCATGAGTTCATTACCTTTCAAGAAATCAGTGCAAATTGTATATTAGTATACCTTAGGTATTTCATTCTGTCTCTAAATTTTATTTATTTTATCTGAAAAATCTTCTATATGTCGTCCAGTATAACAATTTTGATATTCTTATGCAGATATTTGGCGGAACTATGTGTAGTTTACAGGCAAGCTAAGAAGTTTGTGTTTGTGTCTCCAACCTTGATCTCACCAATTAGAACAAATACTCCGATGTTGGCCTAAGAGAGCGAGCCAATGCTCTTGTCGCCTTTTGCGTAACGCAACAAAAGGGCAACTTTATCTTGTGCCACATATTAGAGGGATACATTGCGTTTTGGGAGTTATTGACCTATTGGAGGACCTAGTCTTTTATTTTGATTTTATTCGGAAGAAGAAATGGGAAGATTTTACTAATCTAATGAATATGTAAGTTAATTTTCATATGTTAAATTTTGATTTAATCTTAATGGTATTCATTTTAATTATTTTTAATTTTGCAAACTTGTCAGGGCCATAATGGATTGGAAGCTTATAGTTGGGAAGGGATTAAAAAGAGACGAGACTATAAAATAAAAATCTCGGATCGTCCTTGTCTTCACCAAGAGATAAGTGTTGAATGTGGTTATTTTGTTTTAGGTTTTACGAGGGACATAATATTGAATGGATTACACGTACTTGAAAACAAAGCGTTTTATACTTGTGATGATACGATTTGATTAGGGGAGAATGGACTAAATTTGTAATGCAATTCATTAAATATGATATGTAAAGTTTGTCAATCATATTATGGGTCGTGTATTAGATAGCACACGAGTTAGGCCACTTGTGGGAAATAACCAAAAAATGAGAAATTGTTTTGTAATTCATGTTGAACTTTACACGACGGTTTTTTGAACATAAACCGTTGTGTAAATTTAAGTTTACACGACGGTTTTGAGCATTAACCGTCGCGTAAAGTTCTCACTTTAGCAAACTTCGCTCCCTTTTTTCTCTTTTCAACGACGGTGTGAACTGTCATGGAATATTGAAATATCATGACGATTTATTAACTCAAAACATTCCACGATGGTGAATTACAAGACAATTGTCTAACCGTCATGTTACCTTTAGACAACGGTTAATAACTGTCATCAAATCCACCATTTTTACTAGTAAAACTAACTAGTCTGAGTCTCTCTCTCTCTAACCATTCTTTCTTCTATTTCGCATCCGCCATTATCCTTGTTCTCAGCTCCTTCTTGTCATATTCCCCTTCATCTGTCAATTCTACGATGCTTCTGTTCAAATCCCGTGACGTGCCTCCGCTGCTGCCTCAGTAGGTGGCGTGGTCAAAACTAGCAAAAACTTTTTTTTTTCTTTAAAATTTTTTAATGGAAGAAAATAAGAGAAGATAAAATCATAAGAGGAGAGATTACAAAAGTGGGGGATGTGTGTTGCAGTAAATGTACTAGTTGATTTTGTAAAGATGGATACGTGCGTGTGTGAGCTTAGCTTGCCTTATTATTATTATTATTATTTTTTAATATTTGCTAAAGTGTGCTTTCATTCAACGAAAACCAAAAAAAAAAAAAAATGTGAGAGAGAGAGAGAGAGAGAGAGAGAGAGAGACTAGATCACAAAAAGCACGGTAAAAGAGCCGAGCCCAAAAGACAAAGGTCAAAATAATATGCTACCAAAACGAAAAAGCAAACACACAAAAGCCAAAGGTCTACACAACTGAAAAAACAAAACAGAACATATTACTTATGTGTGTGAGCACAATATATATTGATTTATGAGACTCTAGAGGCAAGAGTTATCACATGGACGAAGAAGAGCTTGAAGAGGCAGGGGTCAGTGGATGAGTTCTTTTTAAGCAGCAGAGTCCTAAGAGGAAAAGAGGTCCTTCAAGATGACGATGATGATGGCCATCAAGAAGAAAGTTTTACGCGTGGAAGACATGCAGAGACTAGGATGTTTGCTGGTGGGTTTTCGTTTAAGACACTCCAGTCACACCAGACCATTATCATCCATATACAGATTTTTTTTTAATTATTTATTTTTGATATGACAAACTACATTTTATAAACAAGTAAAAATCCATCGGTTTAGTTGATACAAGTCTTTGCTTGAAATGTTCCAATATAACTCAATATTTGTTACACTACTACATAAATTTTGTAACAAATTTCAAAAAGTTATCCAATATGGTTTTTTATTACGTTGGAAATTACCATCCACTCCTTTGTTTTAATATAATTTATTTTTCTAGGCTGACATTTTCCCTTTGAGTATTTTCTTCACAACTGCCGAATCCAGCCTCCCAACTTCACCATCCAACACGTGCCCTCTAAACCTGCACCCTCTGACATGCCCTCTATGCCACCTCACTACCGCACCAAAAATGCTGGTGGATAATAGACCATGCGTATATTTATTTATATTTGTGTGTGTGTGTGTGTGTGTATGTGTGTGTAAGATCAAACAAAGCAATGAATTGGGAGTTTGATGGCTTACTTCCCCAATATTACCGATTTGATGTGAGAATGGCACCCAAGAAAAACAGTTAAAACTCAGGGAAAAAAAAAAAACACACACACACACACATAGAGGATATATATATATATATATATATATGTTGGGATGATTTTCTCACTTAAGAATCCCAAACAATAAATTATAAAGTTTGCTCTAAGAAAGGAACTCTCAAATGAAATTCTTTATTGCTAAGTAAATCTCAAATGCAATTACAAAGTTTTTCTCTCTGTAAGAATTCACAAAGTTTCTCTGTAATGACCCATGCCTTCTTTTAATATAATATTGTTCACTTTAGGTTTCGTGCCCGCACAGTTTTGCTTTTGGTTTCACCCCAAAAGGCCTCATACCATTAGAAGGTAGTCTCTTTACTTATAAACTATCACATATATCCATTTCCAAGTGATGTGGAATTGCACAGCTTTCCCTTTTCCTTATAGAGACTGATAACTGTCCCAATCACCCCTCTTTTTGGGGACTAACGTCCTCTTGACTATACTTCCGGTTGGGTTAGGCTCTGATACCATTTGTAACGACCCCTGCCTTGCCTCCCTTTAAATAAATTTCTTCCTCAAAATTAGACGTACCAAAAAGATAAGGGTACTTCGTACGCATCTCCTCTTCTCTTTCCCATGTCGTTTCCTCAACTGCATGATTCTTCTATAGTACTTTGACCAAAGAAATGGTTTTATAACGAAGTTCTCGAAGCTCTCGATCCAATATTTGTACTGGAACCTCTTCATAAGAAAGATCATTATGAAGCTTCAATGAGTCAAAACTCAAGACATGGGAAAGGTTCGAAATGTACTTACTGTGATAACCGCCCTTTTTTGATTGATTCATGATTTCCTCATTAAGGAAAAATGGATATTTATGTGAAATATCTGATATAGTTTTATCAAATGTATTTGAGTTCTTATAGTATAATAAGACTCAAAAACAGCTTGTTTAGTTAAGCATGATGTCTTTTGAGGAAAAAGGCAGAATTGAAATTTATGATTTTATATTGGTCAAAGTTTGATCAAAAAAAGTCAAAGGTATGAATATGACGGTATTACAATATGGCAAGCAGTATAGGAATTATACTGCAAAAAACCGTCATCACAGATAGAAGAGTGAGAATAAGGTTCAAGACCACCCTAGAAAAATCAAGCACATTATTTAGGCCATTAAGGGCTAGGTAGCTCGAAGTCATACGAAAAATTTTTATGCAGTCAAATTTTATGCAGATGAATTTTGGATTGTAGTCCAATATGACAGTACTGTTATTAGTAAAAGCAGTATTTGTAATATTTGCAATAGTATGAAATGGACTGTATTTTAGGAGGAAAGCCAAACAGGGCCTTAATGGGGGGACACCTCATCAAGGATTAATATGAGAATTTTTGGATTTTTGGAAAATAAAATTAAGTGGATAATTATGAAAATTTTGGGAGCTAAAATGAGGACACATGGCCGGCCACCTCATAGGAGTATTAAGTAAATATTTTGCTCTTAAGGACTAATATGCAATTTTGGAAATAAAATAAATCCAAAAAGAAAATATTTTTCACCTATAAATAGGTGATGGGGGGGTGGGTTTTTGTATCATTTTATGTGATTCCACCCCAAAACTATGGCTCATTTTCACCTCACCCTTTCTTCCCCATAAGAGCCGAATCCCAAGAGAGAGAAAAAAAAAAAAGGAAAAGAGAGAGAGAAAGAGTAGAGAATGGTCAGATTTGTGGAACCAAAGTAAGAAGGAAGTTTGATTCAAGGCTTAGAACCAATCTCCAAGTTTAAAGGTATCTTCTAAAACCTTTAAGCTATCCAATTAAGTTTTGATTCAAAGTTTATGTGTATTTTTCATATGGGTATGTAAGAGCATAAGCTCATTCATTTACTTTCATGCAATAGGCTTAGATGCGTGGTTATGTGCTTGATTAGTTTTTCATGGTCTTGATTTATGTTTTGGTGCATATTTGTGATGTTATGCTTGTGTGATATTATGGTTTGCATGCATGCCTTTAAGGTATTTGTTATATGTCCCCGTGTGTTTAAGAAGTTGTAGATTATGCATGAATGATGGAATAAGTTAGGTTATGAGCTTGTATGAAGTTATGGATATGCAAACCAACCCTAAACCCTAGTTTGGTGCAAGAACACCACATGGGTTGCATATGTAGGAATGAATGTATGTCGATGAAGAATTTACGTTAGAAGTGTTGCATGTTGTTGTAGGCTCACGGTTGCGACTGTTTGAGGTAGTGTGCGTGTAAATTTTACATAAAAATGGGTTTAATGTAAAACCGCCAGTTTCGGGTAAAACTGGGCAGCTCACTGGAGAAGCAATTTTAAGGGCCTTAGAGGCCGAATTTTGGCAAACTTAAAACATGAAAGTTGTAGAAAATGGAAAATCCTAGGGCGATTTATGGATGGTTTTTAAAAATAAGGCTTCAATGACCTCCGTTTTTACAAAAAATTCGAACCTGGTCATGCCCAGACTTTATGCATGGCCAGGCAGGTTCAACCAGGAAAATGATTGGATTAGAGGCCGAACTGGGTTTTGAGCAAAGCACAAAAGTTGTAGGGTTTTCAAGTTCTAAAACTTTCATGAAGAAAACTTTTTCAGATTCAAACAGATTTTTAAATAAAATTGGATTTTAAAAACTGTGCAAGAAAACAAGGAATTCCTGCACCAGATTTTCAAAAAGCAGTGTAGGAAAAGGAAATTCCTCCACATACACCAATAATTAGCAGCATGAAGCTGTTTCAAGGACAGTTTCCAAAACTTGATAATTTTATTATCTTTGCTCAAAAGGAATTACAGTTTTGGCAAAAAGATTGATTGAATGTTATATAAGGATTTTTATACAAGAAAATGTGGTTAAATAATACTAGGTTTTGTCAAGAAAATAGAAAAGTAAATAAGCCAAAGAGTGTTTTTAAAAACATGATAACAAAAAGATAACCGATAGTAAACAGATAGGCTACCCAAGTAATTGGGTTGGGCCTCACACCCAAGGTTACCAATAGTAACCTAATAGGGTGATGCTTTAAGACAATTGGGCCCTAGTAACTCAATAGGGTATCATTCAAGTATAAATAGGCCTTACCCTAGGGTTACCCATAGTAACCTAATATGGTATCTATTTAAAACTAATTCGGCCTAAAACCCAGGGTTACCCATAGTAACCTAAGGGGATATGGATTAAAAATAATCGGGCTTAAGCCTAAAGTTACGAATAGTAACCTAATACTATTCAAGTATAATTGGGCTTAGTACCCAAGATTACTCTAAGTAACCTAACGAGATATTGTTTAAGCATGTTGGGCCATAGGCCCTAGGATTACAGTAAGTAACCGAACAAGTTATCATAAGATAATGTAGGGGGGAGATATAACTAGGGTTTACTCATGAATGTTGGTTAGGATATCAACATTTATCATGGTTAAGAGTAAGATAGGATGATTCTTATCATACGTCCTTTTTGAAAACAGAAAATTAACCTGTTGTTACGACCAGTAGGAGCAACAAACTCAGGACTTATGCAACAGGTAAGTACAACTTTGCCTATAGCATAGACGAAAGTGTTATACTGCCTATAAGATTTTAAGCTCATGCATGTATATTTTAGTGCGTGTGATTTATGCCTTGATGATGTGATGCATATGACCTATGCCTTGATAATGTGATGCATATGGTTTATGCTTTATTATTATGGCATCACGAAACATGCTCACCAATGATAAGTCATTTAGTAAGAATGAGAACCTAGTTTCAAGAATGAGAACCTAGTTTCAAGTATGAAACTGTTTTAAAAGACTGTTTTCAAGAAGAAAACTATGTTCAAGGAATCGTTTTCAAGACTAAAAACTATTCATAAGAAATTATGTTCAAGAACAAGTTAAGAACAAGTTTTCAAGTATGATGGCAAGCAAGTTGCCTTGTGTCGTACCGACTCGCACTAGGTCGGGTTTGGTCCATGGTTTGAGTTAGAAATGAACTGGCCGCCCCAACCACTCCATGGCTGCGCGCCACGGTATGTACACTTATGTTATGTAAGGGGCCTAAAAGTATGTTAACATAAGACATCATAATGGAAGCATAATTGGTTCATACATGATGTTATTATGAAAAGTTTTGCGGATTTATAATTGTACTTGCTTAGCGAAAGCTTACGTCTTACGTTTATGCTTTAGGTAAGCAACCTACCAGTAATCTTTGATGCAAGACGGTGAAGTGCGGCAAGGCTACCTGTGAAATCTTGGGATAGGAACCACTACGCGTTTTGTTTTAATTATGCTGACAATTAATGTAGAATGTTGTATGTACCATAATAAGTTTAGTATTTCAGTTAGTGTATATATATGTATATATACATATACATATATAAGCAAGTATGGTATGGGTGAGTTTCCAAGATTTAAATATAAAAAAATTTAGAATTTTTGCCTAACAAATGAGTTAAGTATTATGTAAGATAAGTAACTGTGACAGCCCACATAGGATGAGTCGTTACACTTACTTAGCATCAACACATGAAATTTGTTGTGAACGCTTGAAAGAGCCAGAGGAAAAAGAGGGTCGTTACAAAAGGAGGAGTGATTGTGACAGTTATCAGTTCCTACAAGAAATGGGTAAGGTATGCAGTGTGACATTGCTTGGGAATGTATATATGTAAAAGTAAAGAGACTACCTCTTAATGGTATAAGGCTTTTTAGAGTGAGCCCAAGAGTGAAACCGTACAGGCACAAGGCTCAAAGCGGACAATATCATATCAAAGGGAGGCACATGTCATTACAAATGGTATCAAAGCCTGTACTCAACAAGAAGTGTGCCCAACGAGGACGTTGGGCCCCAAAATGAGGGTTAATTGTGAAAGTTATTAGTGCCTACAAGGAATAGGGTAAGCTGTGCAGTCCCACATTGGTTAAGAATGGATACATCTGATAGTTCATAAGTAAAAAGACCACCTCCTAATGATACGAGACCTTTTGGAGTGAGCCCAATAAATTGTAAAACCCACGCCTCTCTTTGATATGATATTGTTAGTTATGGGTCTCATTCTCTCATGGTTTTCCTCTTGGGCTTATAGTTCATAGATCCTAGTCCTGTCTCTACTGTCTGAATTTATTGTTATTGGTTTGGGAGCTCTGAAAATCCTGAGATGCTTGTTTTCTCAAAATATTTTCTCAATTGAAGTATTCAATGGTACTTATTCTCTGAGATTATATGGTCTGAACTTCCTTTCTTTTCAAGATGATTCAATTTGGCGTACATTCAGCTTTCTATCCGAATACCTTTCATTGACCCATCTGGTTTGATTATCTATCCATTCTTCCCATGGTTTTTTGGATCTAGGAGTTCGATCATTTCCCATTGGCAATCTATCTTTGGGCGAATCATTCATCGACTTTTTTT
Organism: Ficus microcarpa; assembly: GCA_025413485.1. Classification (NCBI taxonomy): domain Eukaryota; kingdom Viridiplantae; phylum Streptophyta; class Magnoliopsida; order Rosales; family Moraceae; genus Ficus; species Ficus microcarpa. The sequence continues at coordinate 2,796,300 of CM046382.1, read as the reverse complement.
GATTTATCGGAAAGTTAGGATTGAACTTAACATATCCTGCTTCCTTTACCTTGATACTTCCTTCAGCTTTTAGTCTGATGTTTGCCATATGATTTGGCAATTCCCTAGTCAACATTTCATGCAACTCGTGCTCCCTCATTAAACCATCTGTAAAAATGTTTGCCACCACTATCTTATTGACCACCTCTACAGCGAATCATTCAAGGAAAGTTTTTAAACTTTCACCTTATTTCATCTTTACATTCATCAGGTCTGTCATTGTCCTTTTCTCTTTTATATTGTAAATGAATTGTGTCACAAATTTGTCAGCTAAATCTTGAAAGCTTGATATCAAGCTCGGTTCAAGCTGATTGAACCATGTCGAATTGTCCCTGACAGTACTCTAATGAAAACCTTACACAGTAGATTATCATTTGATGTCTCTAGCTTTATGACTTGTCTGAATAGGTGCAAGAATTCTACTGGATTTGTCTTTCCATCAGATATCTTTATCTTTGGGGCTGTGAACTTATCTGGTTTGGGTTCTTTCAAGATTGCTAATGGCGATTTCGCCATACTTTTGGCCTCTCTCAGGACTAAGTCTGTTGGTGACATGTTCTTTATTTCCCTTATTTGCACATCAGCACAATCTTTCACTCTTTTTAGGTGTCTTCCTCTAAGCGCCAATTTTTCATAAAAGTGTATTATGAGCTTTCCACTTTCTCATTATTTTCTCTTTCTTCAATCTCTCGTCTTTCTTTCATTTTCTTTTATCTTTTCCATCTGTAGCTACTGCTTTTATGTTTAATTCCTTAGAATCAACTTCCTTTGAGTTCGTCTAGACTCCTTCCTCTGGAGCTTTTCCTTTCTCCTTAAGCTAATTGTTTTCCTTCGTTGACTTAGCTAGGAGGTTTTCTAATTCTGCCTGTCTTTTTGCCATTTCCTGACATTTCTCCTCCATCTGCTGCTACTTCAATATCATGTTCTAGATGATTTGCATCAGACCCAGAGATTGTACATTCCCGTTCATGCTTGGTTGTGCATTTATAGCTGCTTCATTCTGTTGTCCTCTTTCTACGATATGGCTTCCTTCTCCTAGTCTTGTGGTTCATTTTGATCTAGGCATTTTGACTTTCTCTATCGAATTCTCCATTTTTTTTTCTTCTCTTGGCTTTTCTGTCATGAATTCCCACAGACAACGCCAATTATTTGGATGATTTTTTTTGGCTAAGAATCCCGAACAATAAATTCTAAAGTTTTCTCTGAGAAAGGAATTCTCCAATGAAATTCTTTATTGTTGAGTAAATCTCAAATTCAATTGCAAAGTTTTTCTCTCTCTAACAATTCACAGAGTTTCTCTCTCTAAAATTATCTCCTAAAACTCACAGAAAGAAAAAGGATCCTCCAATCTAAGGATTTGACCCCCGATTTATAGGCTTTGGCTGGTTTTAGTGGTAGCTCAGCTTTCTCATTTTGAATCATCATCCCTATCTCAGTCTGAGTGACTTCTTGTACTCCTTTAATCTGAGCGTTACAAGACTTCATTCTTTCTCAGACCCGATTCACTTATTTATGCTGTTTTATACTTTCTTTTGAAGACAAGTCATTTCGATTATTAAATATGACATCATTTTATATAACTAAATATTCATTCTCCCACAATATATATATATATGGGTTAATTTTATTAATAGCACTTGTGGGATAAATTTTATTAAAAACAGCACCACTTTTTCTCCCTTCATTTCTAGCACTGTCACGTCATTTATGTGAGACCCAACTGCATTTAATGTATGCCAAATTCTAGGTTTACCCGCATCTCCCACCCGCCCAAAAGTCACTCTCCCTCGCATGCCCTAAAAAAATTTCAAACCAGCTTCTACAGTGTTTTAGAGAGAGAAACTCCGATTCTAGAAAGAGAAAGAGTTGCAATCGGCAGGTACCACTCCATAACCGCTTGGAAACCGTCCTAAACTACCACGAAAGCCTTTTATAAACTGTTTGCAAGTCTGTTAATGTCAAAGAATCTTCAAAAACTACCCATGTCGAAACCTACGAAAATGTCTGAGAAAAACACAACTCCCAAAAGGAGGTCTGTCCAAGTAACGGCTTCGGCATATAAAAGCCCATCGGCCGAGGAAAATTCTAAAAAACGGACACCAGAGATCGAGAGAATGGTGTCCGATGAAGGGTTAAAGAGAAAGGAGGGGGAAATCGAAGTAAAAGATTCAAAAAAGTTGATAAGTGCCATAGAAGAGAAGATATCGGAAGTTGAAGAGGTAAAAAAGTTTATTTCTATTTTTATATATATAAAGTTTACATTTTTAATATTTTTCAGTAAGAATGTGTAGTTTTTGTTGATTATGTAAAAAAAAAAAAAAAAGTTTTCATTTTTATATGTGTTTTTAATGAGATTCCACCTTTCTAATTGATTTGTTGAAAAAAATTTGCTTAAAATACATAAAATTAGTATTTTTATCTGATTTTGTAACATAAACCATCCATTTGTAAAATTTAGTGTTTTTGTTTATATAAATATTTGGGTTTTCATTAATGTTTGTTTAATTGTATGTGATATAGGTGGCTGGTTATTTATTTTGTGACTATCCTGTAATTTTTGTAATGTTCATTTTTATAATGACTTTCTGGTCATAATAATAATTACTCAGTTTTAAGTTATTTCAATATGGTCATTTTCATGATGACTTGTTGTTCATAATAATAATTACTCAGTTTTATGTTATTTCCGGATGATCATTTTCATTATAACTTGTTGGTCATAATAACAATTACTCGGTTTTAATATTTTTGGATTACCATTTTCATTATGACTTGTTAGTCAAAATAATAATTACTTGGTCAGAATAATAATTACTCAATTTTATGTTATTTCCGGATGGTCATTTTCATTATGACTTGTTGGTCATAATAATAATTACTCAGTTTTAATATTTTCATATAGTCATTTTCATTATGACTTGTTGGTCAGAATAATAACTATTCAGTTTTATGTTATTTCCGGATAGTCATTTTCATTATAACTTGTTGGTCATTTTTATGTTGACTTGGTGGCCATCAATTTGTTAATTTTCATATTTCTGTGATTTTATGCTAGGTAATTTGTATGATTACTTCACGATCATAAATATAATTACTCTTTTATGTTACCATTAACATTAATGTAGGTTTAGTATATTCAACGCGTACCGGATAGTGAAATTACATAGACAAAAATAAATACTTTCATTAACATTACGGAAATATGTAATATATTGAGAAAGTGGTTGTCTCCCTGACAATACGAGACCGACATCCATCAGCCATGCATTCAACAGTTTTCTGAATTTAAATACTCTTGGTTAGGATAGGCAGGTCTTCCACATATTGTAATGCAACTGACAGATCACTCAAGAATGGGTGATGCTCTATGGTTTGAGCTTGATGAAGACCTGGGCAGATTTTCCATCAATGAGTTTTGCCTAATAACCGGCATGAAATGTGTAGGGTTTATTCATCTCCCATCGGTGGTCGAAAGCCGATTAATTACAAGATATTTTTCGACATTGAGAGGTGTGTCGAGAGAAAATTTGGAGCTACAGATGTCGAATGCGAACTTTGACAACGACGATGACGCTATCAAGCTTAGCCTACTATACATGATATTTTGATTTTTTATCAAATGCAAACTCCGTTAAGATAGACCCGAAGTTTTTTGCCCTGACCGATAACTTGGATGATTTCAATGATTTTCCTTAGGGCGTGCTCTCATGGGAGGTAACCCAGGCTGCAATCTATAATATAGTTGAAAACAGGATGTCTTCGAAGAGAAGACCGTTAAAAAAGTCTAACAAAGTTCATTACAGTATTACGGGCTTTCCACATGCCTTACTTGTTTGGGTGTGTGAGACCCTCCCATCGATAGCATCTAAATTCACCACCAAGTACGATTAGGCCATTCCGCATATGCTATCGTGGATCACCATGGATGATATCAAGTTTGATGATGTTATGTCTACTTTTACCGCGGTTAGCGAAAATCAGGTACTTTATATACTTTCTATATATTTATGTAAGTAATGTCAATTGCAATTGTTGGTCATCAATATAATGACCCGGTGGTCGTTTTTACATTGATCATACCACTGTTAACTTACCCTATTGACCATACATTTCTTTACGAACAATACCAATGTCGGTCAATTACATAATGACCGGGTGATCATAACAGTAATTACCAAACCTGTTGTCTAATACGCGTCTTGGTCATCTACGTAATAACCGGGTGATCATTCCTATAATGACTATACACATGCTATAGTTACTATGGGTGCTGATCATCTACATAATGACCGGGTGATCATTCCTGTAATGACCATAACCTTTCTACAGTGACTATGGTTGTTGGTCATCTTCATAATTACCTGATGGTCATTCCTGTATTGACTGTTCATTTGCAAGTCTGAATACCATTGTTGATATCATAATAGTGCGCGGGTGATAAATTTTTTAATTTACCATAACTTCTTAATATTCATATATATCGATTATTAACATATTGACCATATCCCCTACTCATTGTTGTTATTAATATCAAATGTGTGTAGCCTAAGTGTTTTGTGATCATGCCAACCGAAAAAGAGTTGAAGGACCCATGGGTTGCGCAGCTATATTTGAAGAACCCAAAGGTTGTGCCTCAATTACCTCCCAAGACTTCTGCATCCCGACTGAGCTCTGATACAAACTCCGAGTGGCGGGAGTTTCAAAAAGAGATCCGAGGACAGGTGGACTCAATGAACAAAAAGTTAGAGGATCTTAAAAAGGGACAGAAGAAGTCCACTAAACTGTTGTCCGACAATATGAATCAGAACGGACAGGGAAAGGCACACATGGCGTACCATGTCAATAGCAAATAGAAGATTAATGTTCAAATGGAGCCTTGAAGACTACCTCCAATGACATCGGCACCGGCTTGCAAGATGATGTTTTAATCGACACTGACATCGAGTTCTTTACTGCCGATAAGGTGATTGATTCGCATGAAGATGTAGAGGAGGAGAAGAATAAGGTAATCATGTATTTTAAAATTGAGTCCATCATATATGTAGATGATAATTTTTGTAATCCACGTATACAAAGTTGTATTTATTATGACATGTTGTGAAACTACACAGGAAAACTTTAAAGAACATTTAGAAGGAAATAAGGGAGAAGCAAAGGTAAAATCTAATCCATTAGTTGAAATAAAATAAGAGAGCATGCCTGACTCGTAGGTGGAAAAAGAAGAGGAGAAAGATGATAAAGAAAGCATCAGAGAACAGGATGTTATAAAGCTTGAAGGGGCAGCCAACAAGGAGAGCATCGTGACGTGGTTGTTACGAATATCTGTAACTGGCAAACATATTCATAAGAGTCATCCTTAATTTTAACTAATTTCACATATGTCATTTATAGATCCCTAAGAAGAAGAGGGCCAGACTATCAAGACTTGGTCAACGGCCATCCGAACCTATGACTGAGGTTCGCTCCCCGTCGCATGCTTCGAGTAAGCTTATTTATGCCCTCCCACCGGGTCTTGCAGATAGACCTCCAAAAGAGAAGCTAGAGGAGTTCAGGAAGTGGATCAAGAAAGGATTATTGAAGAGGACTCCTCTAGGGTAATTTGTTTATAACGAATAATTGTCTTTTCGATTTGAAAAATATAATATATTAATAATGTCATCTCCAATTAAAATATTTTTATGTTTAGTAAACAGCCTCCCCGATACAATGCCAAGCATAACATATTGGACAAACCCTATGACCTCGGATTCATGGCGATAGATAAAAAAAGTTGGTTTTATGAATTAGCAACCTCCTTTGTTTGGCTATGGGATGAAGTAAGTATTGTTCATAATTTATTTATAATCCATGTTCTATAATTTTTATAAATATAAGAAAGTATATTGTTTGATGACCTGTAATTTTTACAATACATTTGCTTTTATTTTGTTTATGTAGCACATTGACATTGCCTTTTACTACTTGAGGAAGA
>CM046382.1:2737073-2790190 GCA_025413485.1 Ficus microcarpa | reverse complement strand
ATTTCAGGTACTTAGGTAAAATAATAAGGGATATTCTCAGGGAATAACAAATTGTAGAATTCTCAAGTAATATTCAATAGGAAAATTTGGTTGGGTGACCTATTTAAATTATCTAATCTAATATATAACTCAATTTTCATTTATTTAGTTAAATGACCTAATATGTATGTTTTGGTCGATTACTTCTAATTTTACCCAAACACCCGGCCACTCTCTTTCTCCTCTTCTTTCTTTCTCTCCTCCCTCTGCTTGTTTCTCTCTTCCTCGCCGTTGATCTACCTTGGTTTGTGAAATCTGGTGCTAGTGGGTTGATTGCAAATCGTGACTCGCGATGAAATCTCATGGTGATGGTGCTGGTGGTCTGTGAAATTTGGTGCTGGTGGGTTGGTTGTTGCTCGTAGTCGTTGAGGACCCCTGATTGCGAAATCGCCAAGCGGTTAAGCTCAACCCTGCGCCACCTTCCAAACCAACTCGCGATGGCGATTGTGGACTCGCAATGGTGACGGCAACAGCGACGGTGGAGAGGAGTTGCAAGCTTAGGAGGCTGGTTTGTCTTCTATAGCAGTGGCAATTTTGCTGCCATTGTTGCAGATTTGGGCCGAAAAAATTTACTAAATAATGTTAAAATGACAAATTTACCCTTGCAATAAGAATAAAAATTTTAAAAATAAAAATATGTTAAAAGAAAATATGAACTGAAATTAAATAACTTTTCTTTCAAAAAATTAAACAAAAGCTATTAACTTTATCTTCATCATCTTCTTTTTCTTTTGTAAAAGGAAAAAAAATAACTAAAAAAGAAAATAACCAAAGAAAAGAAATTAAAAGCTATTAACTATGTTTTAGAAAATTATTTTTTTCTCATGTCCTTTGTTCTCTCTTGCTCTGCTCTCGACAGTAAACATTATTTTTTGTCACAAAACATCTGTATATGTAAAACACATCCATGGTTTTGTTTTGTTTTGTTTAATTAAAATGTTCTTAATTTCTTTTGCATGTGCATGTCATATGAATTTTTTCAATCCAAAAACTATCAGTAGGGGGGCAAAACTGTTAAGGTTTCATAATTGAGGAAAAAAGATGTTATATTTTGAAATTCATGAGGTAAAGTCATACAAAAACAATAAGTCGGGGAGATTTTTTATAATTAATCCAAAAAATGGACAACGAATTATGAATTTAGGAATAAGGAGTGGAAAAAAGAGAAGAGAAATCAATAGCTAATTAGGGAAACGTTCGAGATCAAGGTACATGCATGATGTGGCGGAGCCACATTGATTTAAATGAGCTACGTAGATCTACACTCATCTTTTTAAATTTCTTTTAAATTTCCTATTTCCTTTTTATTAAAATTTCTGTTATATCCCATTATTTAATTTTAGTTGCTCCTCATTTTATTAATTGATTATAATTATATTCCTACTTAATAATATAAATATACAACTATGTTTTTTCATAGTACTCCTATTGAAAATATTTTCTTGCTCTGGCACTGCATGCATTCATATTTTAATAGCTCAAGAAAACCAAATACTTTCAAAATATCACTCACCAATATCAAAAAAAAAAAAAAAAAAAAAAAAAAAAAAAGGAAAAAACAACAACACAATTGACATGCTCACTTTTAAATTAATTATCTTTTTAAGATTAGTTGTATCACCATCCCACTTCACCAAAAAACGTTTGGAGTCCATAGACAGAGAATTGCCTGATCTTAAAATCAAGATGAGCGAAAAAAGCCATACATACCTGTACTTTTAGATAACTTACCAAAAAAAAAAAAAAAAGAAAAAAGTAAAACAACACTTTGACTTCTTAGACATTAGGTGATGTGTTGAGGCAGATTTCTATGAACAACCGACAGAAATTGTTGACGGTACAAAAAAAAATAAAAATAAAATAAAATAAATAAAGAGAATTGTAGAGGTTCGTCTCTCTACTCTGGAGTATTTTCACTATATTTCTCAGGTACAAGATTAGCGGCTCTTGTTGTAGAATACAGAAAAAGGAGTCCAAACCTTTTTCCCTGGGGTTCTTTGTATATTTATACTCCCTATTATACAACAATTGCATATTTCATGTTATGACTATTTTATACATTTTTGACACGTGTCTTGGTAACTCTTCACGAATCTCAGATCTGAATAGGCTATCGTGGGTTAATTTCAACAACTACCAGCAATTTGAGGCTTTGTTGGATAGTGGCCTCGTCTCCTCGTTTTCCATATCCTCGACGCCCAGCACTCCAGTTGAAGGAGTGGCCTCGACATATTGTTCTGTCAGTGACAAGTTTTTCTTTTCAACGAGGATAGGTTTCCTTGTCTTGAGAGTAATAGAAATAACAATAAAATGAAAGGAAATTTCGTTTTAAATGTTTATTCAGGTCATTACTGAACGGAAAAATTAGATAGGTAGACAATTTAAAAAAACTTATTTTTAAAAAATTACGACTATTTTTTATAGTCAATCATCAATCTATCGATCATAGATTGACTCTTAAAAAAAAAAAAGTCACTTTTCTAACTTTACTACAATTCGAATGTATATCATAAAAGTTCGCATAGATCCGCACTCCACAATACCATTGCCCATATTCATGCAAGGACCTGCCCTAGATCCACGCCCCATTATGTCGTCCCCACTGCAACGAATTATTCCGTGCAAATGAGGGGTAAATTGCTATAAATTTTTAAGTTTATGGCGTAAATTATTAAAATTATAGGATGCAAATTTCAATTATGCGATAAATTCAAAGTGCACTAGTAAAAAAAAAAACATTTTTAAAGAGCACTTTTGATAAATATCACAAAATCATGCATTGGATTGAATTTTGCCACACATGAAAAACCTCTTGCAAGAATTACTATTTATGACATCATAATATTTATTTATCTATTTATTTTAAAATGTCAATTATAATTACTAATTGGTATCTATGATGTAATCACCTAAGTTACCAAATAGTAACCAATTAGTTATCGACCGTCGGTGAGTTTTCAATTAGTAACCACTGTAGTCGATGGGTAACCAATTGATTACTAAATAGTAACCAACTGGTCGACAATTGCTGACGGGGTTTTCGATAAGTAACCACCGTTGGTTACCAAATGGTAACTAACTGATTTTCGATTGCCGACAGGTTTTCGAATGGTAACCACCGTTATTGACAGGTTACTTGTGGCTACCAAATGGTAACTAATTGGCTATCAACTGTCAGCACTGGCAGTCGATCGATAACCACTGTCACTGGCGGGTTACCAATTGGCTATCAAATGGTAACCAATTGGTTACTGATTGCCAGTGAGCTTCCAATCAACAACCCCCACCGCCGGCGAGTTATCAGTTGGTTATCGACTAACGACAGGTTTCCGATTAGTAATTACCAACACTAGCAGATTATCGGTTGGCCACCAAATGATAACTAACTGAGCATCAAATGATAAACATTTGGTAACAAGTTAGTAATCAAGAGGTTACCGATTGAAAACTTTTAATTTCATCGGATTTCTCAAGTTGCATCACCAAAATATTTAAACAAGTACCCGATTTTACTGAATATCATCAGAACTTCATAAAATCATAAACCACGTACACCAAAAATTCAGTTAAAAAAAAAACCCACCGCAATCTCTTCCTTTAAAACATTGCTCACACTTGCCAGAGAAAACCCAGCCAAAAAAGGACAAATAAAGGATCGACTCTATCAAATTTGGCCGGATTTGAAAAATCCACGGATATGAAAACTCCACCAAATCCAACAAGTAAAATCAAAATCCACATATATGAAAAATCCACCAAATCCAACAAGTAAAGCCAAAACTTTTTGAAAACAACGAGATCTGCAAATCACTGTAGGAGATCAAATGTGGAGGTCCCGCCGGCATCTGAGTTGGGAAAAGCAGAGATAGTCGGGGAGGAACTAGAGGTTGAAGCAGTGTCATCGTGGAGCTCAGATATCCGTTGGGCATGATTTGAATATTCCCGTTCCCGGCATCGAGATTTGACAAAAATCGACCATTCGTTGCCACGAGAAAGGAAGATAGATCTCCCCTCCCCATGCGGGACCACCGCTTCGGTGAGACAGAGGAGATCTCCAACTACCATCGAGCCGATCTCTTCTTCAAGCAAGCATGGTCGGGGATCCTCGACACCACCCCAACCGACACCCACCGCAGATGAAATTGGACTGACGGAGATCGCGACGCCTGGCAAATTAGATAATGACGCTGGCAAATCAGATCGCGACGCCAAGCAACGCTTCTTCCTGGTGGAGATCATGATGCTGAGCTACTACGAGTGCTCTGATGGGGTTTCCGAGGTTCAGCGTGTTAAATAATATAGTTTTATATTTATTTTATTGCTTATTATTTGTTTCTTATTATTATTAGGTTTCCTTTTTTTCAATAATTAAGGGTAACTTAGTCTTTTCTATATTTTCTAATTAGCCTATACAAACCTCTTTTGATGTATTAGTTTGATTTATTGATTGGAATAAGAAACCCTAGCTTTCTCTTTCTCCCAAAGTAGTTTTTTGATTTTCTACATGGTATCAGAGCCGACGTCCGTATAACCACATACTGGATCGTCCGTACATAGTGCGTCCGTACAATTGCCATCCGTACACTTGTTTGGGATTGTCTGTATAGTCACTCACTTCCCCACATCTTGATTGTTTATTGGTTGATTTTGTGTCACAGTATTGTTCTCTCTTGTTTGGTGATTATTGGTTTGTTTTATTTATTTTCTCATCATGAATGGACATAAAGATGATTCTATTCAGTCGATCAGTGAGCTATTCGAGCAGTTTCAGAAGTTCCTTGCCATACAGCCACAAGCTATGTCTGCCTCCTCTCATATAGGTTTGTCATCCTTTAGTCCTTCAGGTATATCTTCTTCCTTGTGGGTCCTAGATTCTGGAGCTTTTCATCATATGTCACCTGATCTATCATCCTTTGTTTCTTTATCTCCTAATTTCTCTATGTCAGTTATGACTGTTGATGGTACTCCTATGCCATTAGTAGGTGTTGGTTCAATTGTCACACATTTTCTATTTCTTTCGGTTGTTTATCACATTCTTACTCTTACTTTAAATCTTGTTTTTATTAGTCAATTGTATCAGTTAGGATACTCAGTCTCTTTCTCTTCTTCCACTTGTTATGTGTAAGACCCGCAATCTCAGAAGCTGATTGGGACAAGTCGTAGGCAAATGGGACTTTATATTTTGGATCAGCTCAAAGTATTAGAAGTTGCAGCTTCTAGTGTGGATCTATTGTCTTTTTGTTTGAGTCGTTCGTCTTGTGATTTTCATTTATGGCATTCTCGTTTACAGTATTTAGCTTCTACAGGAGCATTAGGAAATTTAAAACCTCATGATATTTCTGATTGTATTGGTTGCGAACTAGCAAAATTCTTTGCTTTACCATTTTATAAAAGTATTTCCTTTTCTCTTACTCCTTTGATCCCGTTCATTCTAATGTGTGGGGACCTTCTCTGGTGATCACAAAGGGGAGGTCACGATACTATGTTTATTTTATTGATGATTGCACTCGATATTGTTGGGTTTATCTTATAAAACGTCATTATGATTTTCTTAGTATTTTTAATACTTTCCGAGCTCTTATAAAAACTCAACATTCGGCTGTCATAAAGTGTTTTCATTGTGATTTGGAGGGAGAATATACTTCTAATGATTTTTGTAATTTGCTTGCCTTTGATGGAACCATTCACCAAACTTCTTGTACAGATACTCCGGACAAAATGGTGTTGTCGAAAGGAAACATAGGCATCTAGTTGAAACTACTCGTTTTCTTTTATTGTCATCTAGTGTTCCTAGTGAAATTTGGGAAGAAGCAATTCTTATTGTTGCTTATTTGATTAATCGCATTCCAACCTCACACAATTCGGGTCTGTCACTGTTTGAAAAGTTGTATGGATATGCTCCTGATTATTCTTCCTTACGTGTTTTTGGTTCCACCTGTTTTATCCTTCATTCTCATGTTGAGCGTAGTAAATTATCATCGAGGTCTATTATGTGTGTCTTTCTAGGTATGGTGCTAGTCAAAAAGGATATTGTTGTTTTGATCCAGTTAGTCAAAAATTATATGTCTCTCATCATGTTGTGTTTCTTAAACATATCTCATTCTTTTCTATTCCTGCTAGTTCTCATAATCTGACCAAGTTTGATCTCATAGATATCGATCCTTTCACTCTTGACACTAATACAGTCTCACCATCTGTTTCACAAGCACCTGCTCCAGTTTCAGATAATGTTTCTTACAGAGTTCCCACTGATAGCTTAGTAGATTCTGGTACTCTAATTCCTGATGTTACCATTGCTCCCTCTCCTCTTATGACTGGCCAATCACTTCCTGAGATTGCAGCTCCTCCTCCTCCTCCTCCTCCTTCTCCTCCTCCCTTTAGTCATTCTACGCGTTCTCGTAAGTCTACTAAAGAGAGGCTGTTTGTGATCTACTTTATTAGGATGCTATGGCTGAGGAACCTATTGCTTTACATCAGACACATACGTGGGACTTGGTACCTTTGCCACCAGGTAAAAGACTAATTGGATCTCCTTGGGTCTATAAAATCAAAACAAAGTCTGATGGTTCTATTGAAAGATACAAAGCTCGACTTGTTGCTAAAGTTTACTCTTAGGAATATGGTATGGACTATGAGGAGACTTTCGCCCAAGTTGCAAAAAGGACTACTGTTCACACTCTCATTATAGTTGCCTCTGTTCGTCAATGGCACATAACTCAGATGGATGTGAAAAATGCCTTTCTGAATGGTGATCTTTATGAAGAAGTTTACATGGTACCTCCTCCTGGTGTTTCTCATCAACCTGGTAAAGTTTGCCGTCTTAGAAAAGCACTTTATGGTCTCAAACAAGCACCTCGAGCCTGGTTTGAGAAGTTTTCTACGATGATTACTTTGCTTGGCTTTCACTCTAGTCATCATGATTTAGCTTTGTTCGTCAGATGTATTGAAATACGGGTCGTATTCTACTATCTTTATATGTTGATGATATAATTATTACTGGTGATGATATTGACGTTATTGAAGCACTGAAGATTGAGTTAGTTCATTGCTTTGCCATGAAAGATCTAGGCTCACTACATTATTTTTTGGGCATTGAGGTCGCCTCGTCTCTGAAGGGTTATCTTCTCTCCCAATCAAAGTATATAGCTGATATATTTGAGCATACACGTCTTATTGATAATAAGATTGTTGATACACCTCTTGAGACTAATGCTCGATATACTTCTTCTGATGGTCCGCTTTGCTAGATCCTAGTTTATACCGCATTATTGTCGACAGCTTGGTTTATCTCACTATCATTCGGCCAGATATTGCACATGCGGTTCATATAGTTAGTAGTTTGCCACTGCACCTACTACAGTTCATTGGGCAACTGTTCTGCGTATTTTGAGGTATTTTCGGGGCACTTAGTTTCGGAGTCTTTTACTTCGTTCTACTTCGTCCCTAGAACTGCGTGCTTTCTCTGATGCTGATTGGGCTAGTAATCCAACGGATCGCAAGTCCACCATTGGCTTTTGTATTTTTCTGGGTGACTCTCTTATTTCTTAGAAGAGTAAAAAGCAAGATGTTATTTATGATCTTCTACTGAATTAGATATCGTGCTATGGCTGATACTACTTGTGAGATAGTCTAGTTGCGTTGGTTGATTGTAGATATCGGTGTTTTTCTTCATCGACCTACTTCCTTATATTGTGATAGTAAGAGTGATATTCAGATTGCTTGCAATTCAGTGTTTCATGAGCGGACCAAATATCTTGAGATTGATTGTCATATCATTTGATATCCCTATCAATTTGGCACCATCACATTGCCTTTCGTTTCTTCTTCGATACAAATTGTTGACATGTTTACCAGGGCGCTTTCCGCTTCGCATTTTCGTTTCTTATTTGACAAACTCTCAATGTTACTTGTAGCAGCATCGTGAGTTTGAGGGGGGATGTTAAATAAAATAGTTTTATATTTACTTTATTGCTTATTGCTTATTTCCTATTATTATTAGGTTTATTTCTTTTCAACAGTTAAGGGTATATTAGTCTTATTATATTTTCTAATTAGCCTATATAAACTTCTTTTGATGTATTATTTTGATTTATTAATTGGAATAAGAAACCCTAACTATCTCTTTCTCTCAAATTAGTTTTTTGGTTTGCTACACAGCGAAGGCAAATCATGAAGGCGGTGGTGGCTTGGATGAAGCAGATCAACCACTGTTGATCTATTTTACGGCCAAGCCTCGATGGCCGTCCAGTTCGCTGGGAAGAGAGAGGGAGAACTACGTAGAGAGTGCGGCTGGGGAGGGGAGAGAGAGAATGTGTGTGTGTTGGAAGGAAAGATGGTAGCTCGTGCCGAAGATGCGTGTGGAGAACTGGTCAAAGATGGGGAAGGAGAGAGAAAGGCGTGAGAGAGGGGGGCTTGTTTAGGGGGTGGTGAGTTTAGGGAGGATGTCACGACTCACGCGTGAGGGTGGGGAGAGAGAAAGAGAGGGGACGAGAGAGAAATTAAAAAATATATTTAGATTTATTTATGACATTAGCTTATGGCATTCTATGCAATAGTTTTTAAATTTGTATTTGGTTCGTCAGTTGGAAATGAAATTTTTAAGTTGACAATGAAATTTTTAAGTTGACATTGACTGACTTTTCAAAAAATAGTTATAATTTTTGTTAACATTTCAGAAAAAGATGAAAATTGAGATGAAAAAGTACAGTTTAGTTGGAGTTAAAGTGAAATGCAAAAGGAAACATAAGTGTGTGTGGCAAATATCAATTTACCCTTAAAATGGCATGCCCTAATTATCCCAAGTAAGGCTAAGGACACCTCTGGTGTCTTACACTATTTGAGATGACCCTTTATATGGCTTACCATTTAGTAAGAGATGACGCCCATGTTACTAAAAAAAAAAAAAAAAATTAACTTTACAAATTTTCATCCATGTAATTTGGAGAGGGGCACATTCAATTGTCCCTTTTTAAAAGTTTACATATAAATAAGCGGGCCAACCTGACGTGTGGTCCATTAGGATGGGCTAGCCATTCATCTCTCAAGCATGTCAGGCTAGTTTTACCCTTCCGGCTTTTTCTTTGTAGTTCTATCCACAAAATTATTTCTGACATTGTCCAAGATAAAATATTGGTATTCCACTGAGGATTAGTAATAGTAGGGCTACTTTCAAGATCTGTGAGGTGATTGTTAGATAAAATCTTTTGGCGAAAACCATAATCTAAAATCTCACAAATATTCATGTTGATCATTAAAAATGAATAAGCAAAAGCATACCTGAATCTATATTGATTAATCACCTTCTAGAGTCGTGCGATTGACCTTCTAGATCAACACGTTTTCCAAGAGAATCCTTTAGTTTTCTCTGTATTCTCTCTCTGATGATGGGATGTCAAAATTGAGTAATGATAATAATACGTGCACTCTAGGGACCATAACTACTATATATAGATAACTTTCCTGTTATCTTTTGTTATTTTTATTTTAGCCCATCATAAAAATAGAAATTACCCTTTAAGTCTTTATATATTAAAAGTCCACATTCTATCAGATACATTAAAGCCTAAATCAACCAAACCTTAGTAGATCACTTTTAATTGGACTTAACCTTATTTGATAGTTCACAACACATAATTATTCACATACAAGCCCAACGTTGGATTAATGATTCAATAATCTCCCATTTGGGTTATATGGTAACCTTATAATTATGCATTGCAAAAATAACCAAACGAGCTCAACTTTGTTGTCATTACTAAAATGTATCTATAACCAATCCGGTCTATCAATCATACAAATATAGGATCAAAGCAGTTTTCATTACAGTTGTCATAATTCACCCCATCAATGGTTACGTATGCTAACAAAACTGAATGACATGGATCATGATGTTGATGTGTAGCATGGAAATTTCATGTAATGTGATCTTAACATGCCTATTTCCAACTGGTCCACCCTTAAACCTGATACAAATCAGAGCATAACTTCAAAGGATCCAATTCAAGTTCCAATTGGGCCGGTTATGAGAGCTCAAGCAAAGAAGTTCAAAGATGTACTCAACGGGTTGATTCAAGAAGTTTGGACTCAAGCAAATTCATGGAGACCTATTGAGCATGATCCATGTGTTCAACAAAGATGCATCAACATAATTCAAGTTCTAGAAGAATCCAGCCAAGCCTAAGCTAAATTTTAGCAAGTTAAATTGGGATGTTTAGGAATATTTCATGGCCGGATTGTATAATTACTTAAGGAATATTCCATGGCTTGATTGTGTATTTACTTTCCTTTTATTAGTTTAGTCATTTGACTTTTACTTTCCTTTTCTTAGGTGTGTGCAATCAGTCAAATAAGGGAGCTGATTGTTTCCTTTATTTTGTTTAGCCTTTGAATTTCACTTTCCTTTTCTTAGGCATGGAAATCAGCCAACTAAGGGGGCTGATTATTTCCTTTATTTTATTTTTTTGTCCAGATTTTTAGATTGCTTTAACTATTTTAGGAACTTTTCTTTGTAACGAGCAGCTATTAAAAGGACGTTTAGGGAATGTAAAAATCAGATCATTATTCAGTAGAATTGTGAGATTTATTTCTCTTTAGTTCTTTGAAGAACTATTCGAATTTATTGGAATTTTCTATGGCGTTCACCATTGACTTATCAAACGGATTTCCACCATCGTTTGTGACATCCTCCTTATACCGAGGTTCTTGTTTCGCATTAAATAATGGGTTGAGGTCATTTATACCAATGTTCTTATTTTTGTTGAAGTAACGGGTCAAGGTCTTCCATCCAAATTTGATCGTAGAACGTTCTTGGGTTCTTTTTTGTTGTCGAGTCTCGTTATTCTTGGCGGGGTTCGCATCAAAACCTTAATGAGATCAAACTAAAACAAAATCATAGTGTAAATTAACTGAAACTTTATTTCTATAGAAAACAACTTCAAAATATCTATAAACTGAAACAACTGAAAATATATTTATATTATAAAGGCATCTAAAATTAGAAACTCCCACTAAAACTGAATATCATCAATTGACATAACACTCATATGAGGAGTGTGCTCGTGAAACACTTTAGGTGGCAATCCCTTAGCAAGCGGATCCACAACCTTAGAGTTTGTTTCGATGTGTTTTATAGACAACTGTCCACTTTGAACTCTTTATTTAACAACAAGGAACTTGATATCTATATGATTTGACTTCGTCGAGCTCCTGTTGTTATTGGAATACATCATTGCTGACTAATTGTCAAAAATAACTTCAGAGGTCTTTCAATACCATTCAATATGTGTAGCTCTGTGACAAAATTTTGCAGCCATATTCTGTGATTGTATACCTCAAAACATGCTATAAACTCTACTGCCATGGTATAAGAGGTTATAAGTGACTGTTTAGCATTCTTCCTAGGGATAGCACCTCTAGCTAGCAAATAGATATAGCCCGATGTAGATTTCATACTATCTGGGCATCGAGCAAATCAAAGTCAGTATACCCAATGATCTCAAATTAATCCGACCTTTGATACGTGAGCAAATCAAAGTCATTTGTTCTTTGTAAGTACCGCAAGACTCGTTTAGCTGCTCTCCAATGGTCTGCTCCTGGATTGCTTAAATATCTGCTCAATATCCCAATAACGTACACGATATCTGGACGCTTATAGACCTGAACATACATTAGACTCCTTACTGCTTAGACACAGAGAATTTTCAGCATTTCCTTTTCTTCAAAATCATTCTTAGGCTACTGATTGAGACTAAACTTGTATCCCATAGCCACAGGGGTATCACTGGTTTGCAATCCTGTATGTCATATCTCTTGAGAATCTTTTTGATATAGCCCTTTTGCGACTATCCAAGAATACCCCGAGAGCAATCCCGGTGTACTTGTATGCCTAATACAAAAGAGACGTCTCTAAGATTTTTCATCTCAAAATTCTTAGCTAAGAATCTCTTGGTTTCGTATAATAAGCCTATATCATTGCTGGCAACCAAAATGTCATCGACATATAAAACTAGAAAAATATGTTTGCTCCCACAGAACTTATGATATATACAATCATCGACCAAATTCATCTCAAAACTGAACGAGATGATCAGTTGATGAAACTTGAAATACCATTGTCAAGATGCTTGTTTGAGTCCATAGATGGATTTTTTTAAGTTTGCAAACCAAATTCTTTACGTCTCCTGACACAAATTTTTCTAGAAACACCATATAGATCGTCTCATCAATGTTGCCATTAAGAAACGATGTCCTCACATCCATATGATGTAACTCAAGATTGAAATGTGCCACCAATACCATTATAAACCTGAAAGAGTCTTTTGAAGAAATTGGAGAGAAAGTCTCTTTATAGTTGATGCCTTCTTTTTGTGTAAAGCCTTTGCGACAAGACGAGCCTTGTACCTCTCCACATCGCCTTTCGAATCCCTCTTAGTCGTAAATATCTATTTGCAACCAAAAGGTTTCGCACCTTCTGCCAATGGGGCAAGATCCCACACGTTATTATCCTTCATGGACTTAATATTCTCATTCATGGCACCAATCCATTTATGAGAGTTAGAACTTTCCATAACTTCAATGAAGTTGATCAGATTATCTTCCATCACTCCAATATCTACCACATATTCTTGGAGAAATACAATGTAGTCATCTAGCACTGCACTTCTCCTCTCTCTAGTGTATCTCCTTAATGGCATTGGTTCTTAAGGTGCTAGAGTTTATTCTTTTGGAACAATTTCTTGAACGGGAGGTTCCCCGACATTGTCTTGATTTGTTGTGTCTTGAACAAGGTCAGGAATAGGATCCTGATCAATGGTAATAATACCTGTGGGAATATTAATCTTATTTGACAGTCCGCAACACACAATTATTCATATATAAGCCCTACGTTAGATTAATGATCCAACAGTGATTTTAAAATGATTTTGCCAGAGTCCACTCCTAGGCCCTAGCTGATGACGATGATGATGAGTTCGATGATAATGTTGCTGAAAAACTAGTGGTTCAAATCAAATGTCTCTCTCATGCTTTTATTAATGTCGAGTTTAGTGAAAAGAAATTACCACCTTTCTTCTTACAAATTACAATACGAATCGGTTTGTCATTTTGGGGGGTGGGGGGGGGGGGGGGGGGTAATTTTCATTAGAACAATCCACATCAAGAACAAATGGAAAATGAAAAAATTTGCTTCAAAAAAGACCCTTCAAGATCAAGAATATTGGACCAAAAATCGTCAATGCATATTCAAGCTTCCAATGATGGTCATGATAATTGTGCCGGGGGGCAGAATGGGGACTGGTTGGCGTCCTAGGTTGGGGGGGGGGGGGTGGGGGGAGATCTGGTCAAGGAGTCCGTCGCGGGCGTCGGTAGGGAAGTTGCCGACATTGGGGAAGGGAAAGTGTGGGTTTTTTTTTTTTATTTTTTTATTAAACTATATTAATATGAGGTAAAGTGTATGATATTGATGATACACAAATAGCATCTCAACTGTTCGTTTACATTTTAACGGTTTAAAAATCAAAGGGACTTTACTGCATCTCTATCCATTTTTTTCAAGTACAAAAAATAGTTTTTGACTAACAAAATTAATACATTTTAAACAATTGCATAAAAACTTGACAACTGACATATTTTGAAAGAACACGAGGTAATATTGGGTGTTTTTTTTTCTCCTTTTTTTTTAATACTAAATATCATTCTTTCTAAAAATTAAAAATACGTGGTTGTAAGCATAATTTAGCAATAATATTATATTTGATTCTACTTAAAGATGTAAAACTTGAATTCTTCTATTCCCAGGTTAAAAAAAATTAAAAATTAAAATACAAAATTAGTAACATTACATTCTACCGAAAACTTAAAAATTGAAAACATAAAATTTCTAAATATTATAATCTACCGAAAACTTAAAAAGCAATAGTGTTCCTCGTACTTTTTATTATTATTTTTGACAGACGGGCACCTTTGAATTTTTTAGGTCTCATATATTTTATTTGCGGTAATTCCACGGTGAAACTCATTCGCTTTACTCCATTAATGGGATGAAAATTTATGACCATCCAATTGATTTAAGACGGTTCAAATTAAAAAGATACTCCAATAAAGTTTAGAACCTATAACCCCTGATTATTAATTTACCAAATATTTCAAAAAATTTAAAAAATTAAGAAACTCAATTCTGGCAGCCCCTTCTACCAATCACCCAGCTACCAACTCCACATAATTTAAAACTTCTCTGCAAGAATTGGAACCAAAAAAAAAAAAAAAGAAGAAAAAAAAGAAGAAAAAGAAAAAAGCCCCTACTAGTGCGACGAGCAAGGGAGGTGGGGGAGGACTCTGGCAAGCGGGGTGAGTGTCTTGCGAGGTAGAGATATCTCGCTGAAGGATCTGCAACTCAGGATTTTGGATTTACCCATAAGTAATTGGATTTATTGAGTTCAATAAAATGAATTTACCAAATAAATATTGGATTTACTATTTTTCAAATCAAATAAATATCACTATTTATTAATATATATTAAAATTTACTGTGTAAATTCTAGTATATAATATATTTACATAATTCTAACAAGAGTTATTCAACTATTTTTCATGACAGAAAAATTATTTTTAATTCCATTTATGAAATGAAAACCGGCTTTATCAAATTTTCTTTTAAGAAAACCTATTTATTTACCTAATAAATCTGTCTTTTTTTTTTTTAAATGAAGCAAATCTAAGTATTTTTTTTTTTTTTTCAAAATGGGTATGCGTAATTACTTATTTAGAATGAGAAACTTAAGCAAATAAGAATAATTCATAGATACCTTTAAAACTCATGGCATATTTCTTATAAGATAATAAATTATAACATATATTTCTTCTAATTCCTTAGATTTTCTCAGATTTTCTAAAAAAAATTAAATTTATGATTAATTTTTAAAAACAAATTTATGTGCATCAATGTTAGAGAGAAAAGAGATAAGAGGATGAGTTATTTATTTATTTTAAATAATAAGTGATCATAAATTTGATTGTATTATTCTTTAAAAAAAATTTGATTGTGATATTTATTACTATGTTTAATATTTTATGCTACAATTTTGCTATTTCTCCCATTGAGAAAAGAAAAATAAAATTATTTACTCTATTTAAAAATACATTATTTAGCTTGCGTTTGGTTTGATGGTTGGAAATGAAATTTTTAAGTTGAAGTTGGTTGACTTTTCAAAATTAGTAATAATTTTTGTTGACTTTTCAGGAAAAAAAAAAAAACAAAAACAAAAATTGAGATGAAAAAATATTATAGATTAATTGAATTAGTTTGAATTGGAAATGTTTAAATAGAAAACCTTAGTGTAAATTTAAAAAAACCAGACAAATTTTATTTAGAAAACCCCTTTTTATAGAAACCCTAAACCTACCCCTTCTCCAAATTTGATTTGAAAATCAGATCTTAATAGCTACCACCACCTCTAACAGATTTGTCGACAGAGATGGAGTAGTGTCGCGCTTGGACGTTCAAGGACGGAGCTAGAAATTCGCGATTGTCCAACGATAGTTCTTTGTGGAGATCTCGCGACGATCACAATTGTGATCTCACTCTTCATGACGATCACGAGATCACGATCTAACCTTCGCAACAGTGAAGATCAGCCAGCCAGAGAATTGTGACAAATTTGACGAAGACAGCACAACCTGTGATGGGAGCTTTGCCGGTCGTCGTAGCTGTTGACAAAGGCCAATGATATGCCGCAGATGAGGAAAAGAGTGAGGAGAGAGAGGGAGGGAAAAAAAAAAAGGGACGATGTATCACTGACAATAATTGAGCCACATGCTTTTAGCCAAATTATACAGGGTCACATGGTTTGGTGCAGACATAAAAAAATAATTTTTAGCGGGAAAAAAAAAAAAAAAAGACAGTAGAATAATGTACAACTCCTTTATGGATTCCCTTTCTGCCTGCCATGTATTTCTGGCGTCCTTTCGAAACAACATTCAACGTGATTTCTCTCAATAAATAAAAAAAATAAAAGTAAAAATAAATATATATATATATTAAAAAAAAAAAAAAAAAACAAACAAACAAACAATCATTCTCGTGATTTCAGTGAAGTAACTGTGTATAGTAACAAATATAATAAAACAAAACCAAAAAAGAATTCATCCGATAATTTTCTATCCGCTCAGTAAACCATAATCATTAATTTCCCTCGCAATAAATACAACGATCCTATAGCCAGCAGGGAGACAAATAGAGCAACCAGTGAGGATATGATGCAAGTGTATTCACAACTATTAGCAAAAACACAAATTTAACGAAGGGTTTCAATTTTACTCTTGAAATTAAAAAATGTCACTATTGGCATGAGCATATCAAACATTTAACAACTAATACCTCTGTGACAGAAAAAAAGTGATAATTTAAATAAATAAAAAAAATGAACACATTTAAAACAATTGGAACTACGGTTTTCAGGAATTTATCATTGCAACAATCCTTTTTTATTGTTGATAGAAACTGTAGTTGTAACTACTGGATTAATTTTTCAATAGTCCTGTTTATAAATGTCCGCATAAAAGCTTTGCAGTATACCATAAAACCTATCATATTTATTAATCAAGCTGTTAAAAATTCAATCAAATAATTAAAACTATAATTTTTACTAATTGTGAAGAGGCTTACTGGATTTATATAAAAAAAAAAAAAAAAGAAAGGAAGTATTTACATAAAATAGCCATCTTGGAATACCCCTTTTAAAAATGAACACTGTTTAACTTATTTATAAATTTGAACAAACTTTAAAATGTCTTCTTTATCTATGTCTTTTTACCCCTCCACGTTATATGTTTAATTGCGTGACCATTTACATATTTTGTTTTAATTTTTGGATTTCATTTATGGGAAACAAAATTGTTTGTTTAATGAGGAGATGGTTAATGGTACATTCCAAACTTATATTAACTTGTGATATTGTTTCTCTTTTTTTCTTTTTTCTAATAGGATCTTGTTTTGTGTTTTTTTCATAGTGCTTCTTATTTTTATGGAAGTTGGAGGATTTTTTCTGATGTTTTTTCCGATTTTTTTTTTCTTCTTTTTGCGAGAGTACGAATTTCCATTTTTTAAATATTATTTCAGTTTCCTATTTGTGGGTTAAAATTTTAAATTAATAACCACTTACTTTTTCTATTTTCATTACTGCGTGGTTAATCTATTTAGAAAATTAGGCCGTTTTTTTAATGATTGTTTTCAAAATTTAAATTTTAAATAAAATTGTGATCCTAGTTTTGTGATTGTGAGTTAATATTGAAATAAACTCTTTTATTTATTTATTTATTTATTTATTTATTTTATTGTGCCATTTCACTATTTGTTCAAACAGCAGGTATGTTGCGACACTAATCAATATGATATGGATAATTATATCAAATATGTTACCAGTAGACTGCTTTACATAAACAGTGTAGTAAAATGACTAGATCATTACTATATTGACGAGAAAGGCAAACAATAAAATGACCTGATGATATCTAATAAAAAGACATAGTCAATACAATATGGATAATTGCCTCAAACATATTGTGGCATTCTTGTATGTAACCCAAACACATTTACAATAGGTTTTTATACAGAGTAACAAAAGGACTTGGTTAATATTTTATTGACTAAAAAGAAACTACCAGCACGAAAATATTGCATTTGTGGAATGGGGAGATGATTTTTTTTTTTTTTTTTTGGTCAAAAACCCAATTATAATATTTGGAAATAGAAATCCAAAAAATATGTTATAATTCAGTTTGTGATATTAATATGCCTATCCTTTAGGAGAGAATATTATATATGTATATCAATTTCTTAAATTAGATGTAAGGTTATTTTGTTAGCATAATATGATTAATTTTGTTTTTAAGTTTGTTTCTGTAAATTTATTAAAACCGTAATTTCAATTTGATCATATATGTAAATAGCAAAAAAAAAAAAAAAACCTATAAAAAATTAATTTACCCCCATCAAATCTTATTATATTTTAATTGCCATTTTACCCTATAATAAAATTAATTTAAAACCTATAAAAAAAAATACTCCTTATATACTTCACATTAACTATAACTATATATAGTATGTTTGTTAAACAAATAAAAAGACATTAACTAAAAAAAAAAAAAAAAAAAAAAAAAAAAAAAAAAAAAAACTCCTATATTAACTATAACTATATATAGTATGTTTGTTAAACAAATAAAAAAGACAAACCCTATGTTTACAAATTGAATTAATAAATAAATGAAGCATAACCCATACCGTTTCTCAAATATTTTGTGAGCATCTACATTATTTTGTGATTGATGAATATGTGAAAGTCGATGTATCATGAACTTTTTGTGTTATTGAAATTTTAATATTGATTAATAAAGGCATCAATCATTATGAAGCCATTTTAAGTTTCATGTTTTTTTTTTCTTTTTAGAAAATTGAAGAAAAGTATGAAGAAGAAGAAGAAGAAGAAGAAGAAGAAGAAGAATGTTGTGAAGAATGGTTAAACAGCGTACATAAGGGTATTAACTTATTTTTTTTGGATTTTTTTGGAGAAAAA
Organism: Ficus microcarpa; assembly: GCA_025413485.1. Classification (NCBI taxonomy): domain Eukaryota; kingdom Viridiplantae; phylum Streptophyta; class Magnoliopsida; order Rosales; family Moraceae; genus Ficus; species Ficus microcarpa. The sequence continues at coordinate 2,771,585 of CM046382.1, read as the reverse complement.
TAAAAAAGTTTTTTTTTAAAAATAGTTATATTTGTTATTGATTTTTATTCATAAATCATATCAAAATCAAAAGTAAAATGGGTGTACAAGAGAGTTAAATTAGGTATTATAAAAATAGTATCTATAAAAGGATAGATTTTTTAAATTTTCCATTAAAAAAAAAACATAATTTGATAGGGGTATTTATATATATAATGGGTGTAAATATAACTACTTTAGTTTTTCTATCCCTCTCCTAAGGGGGGGAGAGAGAAACCTAGATGATGGATCAGCATCAGATCATTCTATAAACACTAGTTTGTCCCACTCCAAAGAGACACTTGCCAACCTCTCCAAGAAAGTTCAAATAGGAGTATAGGATTTCATCTCATAATTTTGCCAAAATTTTAGGAAACTTTTTTAAGGAATTTTTTGTTAGGATAAAAAAAATTAATCTTAATGAAACATTATTTTAAATTATCGTATTTTTTACACTTTTAAATATATATAATATTTTTTAATAATATTTTCAAATAATTAATTTTTTTAAACCTGTGATGAGGATTTGAATTCTAATTTTTTTTTTTTTTTTTTATAAAATCATGTATAATATTATGGTTAGATTATATATGCAACTGCAAAATATTTAATTTTAATATAGACATAGTTTACCTTTTTTTTTTTTTTTTTTTGAAGAGATATGTGTTGTAGAAATCACTCACATAAAATAAGTACAAGTGTCGTTTGAACGGGAATTGTATTTAAATTAAGTACTAAAATTAGTTAGCGCTAGGATTATTTAAACGACCGATTGAAAAGAAAAGAAATAAAACACTAACCAAAATAGAGAAAAAAAACCAATGAAATTAAACGAAAGTAAAATATTGAAAACAAAGGTTAGGGATCCAACTTCACCTAATTAGTTTCATTCAAATTAAATTTACCCTCAAAGTGATTAATTTTAATCATTAGAATTGTTAGCTGAATGTACTTATTTATCTGAAAGTCTCTTCCGATAAACTAATAGGTACATCTATATTAATTAAAACCTCTATATTCCTATGAAGAATCAATTAACACAAATTCATTAAGTGCAAGCATTCAAAATGACTACAAATGTACTAAGGATAAATTCCTTTTCTAAAATGCAAGCGCTGCCCCATTATTGATCAAAACTTAAAATCTATTATCTAATTTTAATCAGGTTTAACAAAATCACCTAACGATTGGCCAATTCACTAGGAGCGTTAAGTAATAAAATAAATAATTACTAACAATCACAATCAACTAAGAGAGCAAATATAAATTCAAATTCTACTAATAAGATCCATTGAAACCCTAGAACCAAAATTAATTCCTAAATGAAATTGAAATTAAAAACAAGCAAATTAAGTTCAAGCATCATTAAATTATAAAAATAAAAAAAATTGAACATAAAAAGGAAAAACCCCATTAATATTTCCACAATCCCTTAAGTTTTGCCTCAAATTTCATCTCCTCTTCTTGCTGTTGAAGTTGCCATCTCCCTTGAAAATTTATTGAAAATTAAAACTAAAACTAAAAATAAAAACAAATTCTAAAACTAAAAATCCTGCTCTACTATTTTTTTTTCTTCCTCATTTTCTTATCTCTTCCTCACTCTTGGCTATTCTATAGTTCACTCTGTTCAGTTCACCCCTCTCTTGCTCGAACAAGCCCATAGCTCTCTCTTTCACCCCCATTTTTCCCTCTTAATCTTTTTTTCATTTTCTTTGCTTTTTACTCCAATTGAGGCGCCGCGCATGCCTAGACACATTGATGCGAACCCCATCAAGAATAACGAGACCCAACAATGAAAAGGAACCTAAGAACGTTTTACAATTAGGTTTGGATGAGAGATCTCGACCCGTTACTTGAATCGTGACACGAACCTCGGTATAGATGACTGCGACCCAATGTCAACCCGCAAACAAGAACCTTGGTATTGTCGTAGACGCTACAAACGGTGGTGGAGAACCGTTTCATAAGTCGAATTTGAACGCCACAAGACAAAGTCTTGATAAGTTCAATTAGTTCAACAAGAACTTAGAGATAAATCACAAGAGTGAATAGAATGCCAAAAGTTCTCTATTGATCTGAAAATAAGGCCTATTTACAGGCTGAGAATTACAAGAATATTCCTAGAATATGCTAAGCTAAAGAAAAGGAAACTAATCTAATAATTTTAGCCTAAAAATAAAAAAGGAAACTAACTAATTCTTGACCAATTAACCCAAAAACGTGGACAATTAAATAGGGAATCAAACAGCTTGGTTCAAACTAATCAAATCCTCCAAAAAAGCACTCGCATTTGCATGGATTGCATGGCTGACGTGACTTCTTCAATTACATGGCTGAACTTGAATTAAATTGACTATTTGAGCTCTATTGATTCCACACATGTAGACTTGCCATCCTCTATCACAATGTGTTGCGTTAAAGTATTTAAAGCCTCATTGAATCTCTTTGCCCACGCTTTGTAACTGGATCAACAGAACTAAAACCAAATCCTTGGCCTTATTATTCCCCTCCTCTTGAAGATGATTTGCCCTCAAATCTTCACCTATATCAAAAGGACTTAAATCAGAAACGTTAAAAGTTGCACTAACATTATACTGATCTGGTAAGTCCAATTTATAAGCGTTGTCATTGATGCGCCTAAGAACTTGAAATGGTCCGTCTCCTCATGGAAGCAACTTTGAGCGCCTATGATTCGGAAACCTTTCCTTGCGTATATGCAACCAAACCCAATCACTGGGCTCAAAAATAAGCTTACGACGCCCTTTGTTGGTTTGATTAACGTATTGCTCCATTCTCCGCTCGATGTTAAGCCTTGCTTTCTCATGTATCTGCTTAACAAATTCAACTTTCTTTTGTCCATTGAAGTTAACACACTCAGATAGAGGTAATGGAGATAAATCTAATAGAGTCAAAAGATTAAAACCATAAACAATTTTAAAAGGTGAAAACTTAATGGCAGAATAAATAGTACGATTGTAAGCAAACTCAACATGTGGTAGACACTCCTCCCAAGTCTTAATGTTCTTCTTAATGATAGCCCTTAACAAAGTTGACAAAGTCATATTTACTACTTTGGTTTGACCATCAGTTTGTGGATGACAAGTAGTAGGAAACAAAAGCTTAGTACATAACTTACACCATAAGGTCTTCCAAAAGTAACTTAAGAACTTCACATCCCTATCTGAAGCAATGGTCTTAGGCATACCATGAAGCCTCACAATATCCTTAAAGAATAAATCTGGAACATGTGAAGCATCATCAATTCTATGATATAAAATATGACATCTTAGAGAATCTATCTACAACCACAAAGATAGAATCACGTCCACGCTTAGACCTAGGTAAACCCAAAACAAAATCCATAGAAATATCAATCCAAGGCTCACTAGGTATAGGGAGTGGGGTGTATAATCCATGGGGTTGCACCCGAGATTTTGCCTACCTACAAGTGACGTATCTGCCATAAATTCTCTGTACATCCCTTTTCATGTGTGGCCAATAAAAATGTTCCTGCAAAATAGTCAATGTCTTGGCGACTCCAAAATATCCTACTAACCCTCCACCATGGGATTCCCTGACTAACAAATCTCTCAATGAACAATTAGGCACACACAACTTATTTTCCCTGAAAAGAAACACTTCATGTCTAAAAAATTTTTCAATAGCATTTTTCTCACACATTCTATACTCTTCTCCAAAGTCATGGTCTAAAGAATATAACTCCTTAATCTGCTCAAAACCAAGTCATTTCGCATCAAGAGTAGAAATTAACACATACCTTCGAGAGAGCGCATCGGCAACGATGTTTTCCTTATCTTGTTTGTATCGGATGACATATGGAAATGTCTTAAGGAACTCCACCCATCGTGCATGACGCTTGCTCAACTTGTGTTGTCCTTTCAAGTGCTTCAAAGGACTCATGATCAATGTAAATTACAAACTCTTTAGGCCAAAGATACTGCTACCATGTCTCTAAGGCTCGAACCAATGCATACATCTCCTTGTTATAAGTTCGATAATTTAGTGTTGTCCCATTTAGCTTTTCGCTGAAGTATGCAATTGGTCTTCCTCCTTGCATCAAGACTGCTCCTATCCCAAAACCTGAAGCATCACATTCAATTCAAATGTCTTAGTGAAATCAGGCAAAGCAAGTAAAGGTTCATTAGTCAATTTATCTTTAAGTAATTGAAAGGCCTTTTCTTATTCCTCGCCCCATTTGAATCCGATGCTCTTCTTGATGACTTCAGTCAATGGTGCGGTAATACTGCTAAAGTCTTTCACAAACCTCCTATAAAAGCTAGCAAGCCCATAAAAACTTCGCACATGCCCTACACTTGTGGGTGTTGGCCACTCTTAAATTGCCTTTATCTTCTCTTCATCAACCTGAATCCCTTGTGCACTCACAACAAAACCAAGAAACACAAGCTTATCAGTGCAAAAGGTGCACTTCTTCATGCTAGCATACAATTTTTCTTTTCGAAGCACATCCAAAACTGATTGTAAATGCATAACATGTTCTTACAAGCTTTTGCTATAAATAAGGATATCATCGAAATAGACTACAATAAATCTGCCAATAAAAGGTCTCAAAACATGATTCATTAAGCGCATAAATGTACTAGGTGCATTAGTTAAACCAAAAGGCATGACTAACCACTCATATAAACCATGTTTAGCTTTAAAAGCAGTTTTCCACTCATTGCCTCCTTTCATTCTAATTTGATGATAACCACTTTTCAAATCAATCTTGGAGAACACACATGAACCATGCAACTCATCAAGCATATCATCTAAGCGAGGAATAGGAAGTCGATACTTTACCGTTATGTTGTTGATAGCTCGCCAATCAACGCACATCATCCATGTCCTATCCTTCTTAGGAACTAAAATTACCGGAACGGGACGTGGACTCATGCTTTCTCTCACATACCCTTTTTCCATCAACTCACTAACTGCCTTTGTAATTCTTTTGTCTCCTCGGGATTGGTTCGGTAGGCTAGTCGGTTAGGTATGGATGCTCCGGGTACAAAATCAATTTGATGTTCAATTCCTTGAATAGGTGGTAATCCTTGTAGTACATCTTCGGGAAAGACATCCTCATAATCCTGCAAAAGAGAGACAACAACACTAGGCAAAAAAGTGTCAAATGTGTTAATGTTTAAAGCTTCTTTGTACAATAGTAAAATCATTGGCTGTTTTGAAAAGAAAGCCCTCTTCACCTCACTTGCCCTCGCAATCAAGCTCTTTATCCCTTCTTCTTTTCTCGCTTTCTCACTTTCTTTTTCGTTTTGCTTGTCCTTTTCACTCATTCTTGTTTTTTCTCTCTTTTCTTTTTCATTCTCTCTTTTTTTCCTCTCAATCTCAATCTCAATCTCTTTTTCACTTTCTTGTTGTAACCTCACTTGATCTTCATAAACTTGTCTCAGAGTCACAGGTACAAGAGTTATATTTCTTGGCTTGAATTCAAATGTGTATTTGTTTGTGAATCCATCATGTTTCGCACGCCTATCAAATTGCCATGGCCTACCAAGTAACAAATGGCTTGCTTGTATCAGAACCACATCGCACAACATCTCATCTTCATATTTTCCAATGTGGAACACAATTAATACTTGTTTACTCACTTTAATTTCACCACTATTGTTTAACCATTGCAACTTGACTAGGATGTTTTCGTGTAGGCAGCCCCAATTTCTCTAGCATAGTAGTGCTAGCAACATTAGTACAACTCACACCATTAATAATAACACTACATACTTTGTTATTCACGTGGCACCTAGTGTGAAAGATGTTTTCCCATTGTACATCTTCGTCCTCCTTGACCTACACACTTAACGCACTTCTAGCCACTAACAATTCACCTTGGGCTACGTACTCTTCATTGTTAGCATCCTCCAATGGCATTATGGACTCAATATCATCTTCATTTTCGGTTTCAATTTCGCCATTCTCCCGTATGACCGTTACTCGTTTGTTTGTACATTGATTTGCGATATGTTCTCTTCCTTGGCACCTAAAACATTTAATTTCACGATTATGAGTAGTAGTTTGTTTCGTTTTACCTTGAGTTTGGCGGCCGACTACTTATTGTTTTGGATCCACTTTTGGTTTGATCGGAGCTGGTTGCTTTTCCTCTCTTCTAGCAAAATTTGGTCTCCAAGAGGATCCCTTACGTTGTACTCCACGTGAGCTGCTACCCCTCCTCTTTAGTTGGTGCTCAATTTTGATGGCCATATGTACCATCTTATCCAACTCTACATACTCACGCAACTCTACTTGGTTTGCAATTTTGAGGTTTAAACCAGCCAAAAAGCATGACATGGTAGCCTCCCTCCCAATCCTCTTCCACATTGGCTCTAATCATGGTTACCTCCATCTCTTGGTAGTAATCTTCCACACTTTTATTACCTTGCACCAGTCTTTGTAACTTTCGGTACAAGTCCCGATAGTAGTGGCTTGGCACAAATCGTTTCCGCATGATGGCCTTCATCTCTTCCCAAGTGCTCACCGATCTCTCGCCATTTCGCCTCCTATTGAGCATCAACTAATTCCACCAAACAATAGCATAGTTAGAAAACTCAATGGTGGCAAGTTTTAACTTTTTCATTTTGGAGTAGTTGTGACACTCAAACACCAATTTCACCTTCTTCTCCCACTCCAAATACGCCTCGGGTTCATTCCTTCCTTGAAATGATGAAATTTTCATCTTAATACTACCCAAATCATTATCCTTCCAATTCCTATCTCCTCGAACCCATCCAAACCTCCTAACGCTACCCATCGAGTGCTTTCATCCTCTTTCTCAAAACTGCCCTCATTGAACTCCTCATAGTCCTCTGCTTCACATCTCGGTTGAACTTTTTCCCTTCTTCGCACATTAGGAGCGGGTTATGGCTGCTCCACTCGTGTATTCTCCATCTAATCTATCTGCTCGTGAATATGCTCTAATTCTAACCGCATCACATGTCTCATCTCACCCATCATGGCCTTCATAAACAACTTCGGATCTGTGGCACCATTAGTAATGCTATTACGAGACATGATTGCTGCAAAACAAAGTTAGTAATAAAGGACCTCACCAATTCACTCCCTCACGTGTTTCGCTCAAATAATGGTTTCACACACACTCGTATTTGCACACAATAAAATGTCACTTAAGTCCTCACAATTTACTCTTAGAAATCTTCTTGAGTTCTTATCAAACTAATACAAATATCAATCAAGATTCGCGAATGACAGTCAATCCAAGCTTATCAAAGGTTTTCAAAAATTTTACCAAAATTTTGTTGGCATTTGGGATAAGATGATTTTGGCTTATTGGGACCTAAACTGATGAAAACAAACTCCTTATAGACTCCTTTCTGTTTTTCTATTCTTTTCTTTTCGTTTCTTTTTTTTTTTAATGTTTTTTTTAATTCGATTTTTTTTTTTCGTTTCTTTCTTTCTCTTCTTTTTGGATCCTTCTCCTTTTGATAATCTAGATTTTTTTTTTTTGACGTTTTTTTTAATATTGGAATTCAACACTCACGATTAACGGAAAATAAACGTAAAATAAAGGTTTGGATAAGCAAAACCTGATTAGAACCTTTTCTCTGATACCAAATGATGCAAACCCCGTCAAGAATAACAAGACCCGACAACGAAAAAGAACCCAAGAACGTTCTACGATCAGGTTTGGATGGGAGACCTCGATCCGTTGCTTGAATCGTGACACGAACCTTGATATAGATGACCGCGACCCAATGTCAACTTGCAAAAAAAAACCTTGGTATTGTCGTAGACGTCACAAACGGTGGTAGAAAACCGTTTCATAAGTCGAATTTGGACGCCACAAGACAAAGTCTTGATAAGTTCAATTAGTTCAACAAGAACTTAGAGATAAATCACAAGAGTGAATAGTATGCCAAAAGTTCTCTATTGATATGAAAATAAGGCCTATTTATAGGCTGAGAATTACAATAATATTCCTAGAATATGCTAAGCTAAAGAAAAGGAAACTAACCTAATAATTTTAACCTAAAAATTAAAAAGGAAACTAACTTAATTGTTTAGATTTATTTTCTAGTCATTTACACTCATTATAAGGAAAAGGAAACTAAATAATTATTGACCAATTAACCCTGTGGACAATTAAATAGGGAATCAAACAGCTTGGTTCAAACTAATCAAATCCTCCAAAAAAGCACTCCATTTGTATGGATTGCATGGCAGATGTGACTTCTTCAATTACATAGCTGAACTTAAATTAAATTGACTATTTAAGCTATATTTGTTGATTGCACGCATGTAGACTTGCCATCCTCTATCACAATGTGTTGCACTAAAGTATTTAAAGCCTTCTTGATCCTCTTTATTAGCGCTCTTGTAACTGGACCAACAGGAATTAGAACCGGATCTTTGGCCTTATCACACATGGTGCGTGGCTGGTCGACTTGGGGCTTCTGAACGCGTGGCGAGCAGTGAGAAGGTGAGTAGCTCAGTGCACTAGCCTCTGGTAGAGAGTGCGGGAGGCGATCAAACATGCCTGGCTGAGAGCTGTAATGGTTGCTACTGACGCGCTTTTGTCGTTCTGGAACATAATCCAAACTGTTGTTGTCTGATCGAATGACTGTTATGGGGAGTTGGCACAAGCGAAGGCTTCTGTGATTGGGTAACGCCTGGTTCAGGATTAATTTTAAATATTAATCCACTTTTTATGCTTATAATGACCAATTGATCACCAATTTGAGTCCATAAATCCTACCTCTCCCATTTTCATTTAATTAATATACGAAAATAAGAAAATTAATTATTAACAGGAGAAATAAATAACAATATATTAAAATTAAAAGGGAATTTATATAGTATAACATATCTTTAAAACCTATTATAAAAATATAACAGATCTGACAATTTATGGAAAATTATAGCATATTTACAGTTTATTGTAAGTAAAATTCCTTTTTTGCCCCTAGCAACGTTTGTCTTCTTAGCCAGTGACTGTAAAAGTTCCAATGACCTTGCGACGTGGCGACTATAGATAATCAGAGTCCTTAGGCTGGTTAGATCGATGGTGTCTTGGTCAGATCGCAATGTTAACAACGAGATGAGATCGCGAACGATTTCTGATCGCGATGGAGAAACAAAGTTCACAATCTCTGTCAATGGCAATTCGAGGTTCAGGAGCTCAATCCCAATCTCTAGATGACATGCACTTCTCTGATCTTTGACAATATGGCAATGGCGGCTCCTTCGAAAGCTTCACAAACGATCTTCATTGTCAGCGACCCAACTTTCCCGAGCTCGATCGTGATCTCTAAAGTTTTGTGTTCTCGGATCTCCGTGATATGGTGATAGTTTCTTTTAGTTTCTATTTTCTCTTTCCGTCTCCAATGCCGACAAGGTTCAACATCCAGCTGAGCTATGATGATGGCGGCTATAGATGGCTGGCGAGATTGGGATATTTGGGTGGGGTGGATTCATAATTTTGAATAAAATCTAGGCTTATTATTGAGTAATAATAAATCTGTAATTTGAAAAAGAATGTGTAAGTAAGTTTATTTCCAACCAATAAATCTACTATTTATAAAGAAAAAATCAGTAAATAAATATATTTCCTTGTAAATATCAATAAATATATATTTCAAATAATATATTTACTATATAAATGTGGATTTATCAGAAAATACGATATTTATCATTTTATTAAGCAAATCAAATATTTACTAATAAATCTTAGTATTTATTAGTAAATCAAAATGTTGACATTGTTTTAAAAATTATTAGTAAATTCCTCTTACTTTGAATAATATAATTATCAGTAAACATTTACTATGAAATCAAGGATTTACTAGTAAATCCACTAATGATACAAGTTACTTACCTATAGGAATGTAATATTTACATTTATTAGTGTAAATAAATATATTATCTAGTAAATATTAAAAGGGTATTGTGGCATATAAGTTTAACTCAAGTTAAATTGTATTTTTTTTTTTTTCTGAAAATTTTTTTATTTTTTAAAAAAAAATTAATTTTTCTAAAAAATCAAAAAAATTATTATTAAAATTTAAAAATTTTAAACTAAACTCATTTACCAAACACATTATAAGATTTACTAGTAAATATTTATAATCCCTAATTTTACCGAAAATTGTAAAACAGCCCCCAAAACCCGTTACCCAAACAAGTTTTCGCCGTAGAAGATAAGGAGCTCGGCGAGCGGAGAAACCACGGCGGGGAGGTCGGAGATCTGATGTCAACACGTCGCACGGTGATTTCCTTGCAATGTTCCCTTGAGTTTCCTCGTGATTTCCAGTGATTTTTCGAACGGTCTCCGGCGATTTTCATCCTGTCCTATTGCATTTCTCGCCATTGAGGTTTTCCGATCTTCGTTTCTCATCGTTGGATCTGCGCATCTTGCATCTCCTCCGATTCGTGAGATCCCTCCACCGTGGCTTCTGACTGATGGTGACGACAAGGAGGACCTTCATCACCGGCAAAGATTGCGAAGCTTCTGGCTGAGATTGCGAAGCTACTGTGTCGGAGTAGAGCCATTGTCGGTGACAACGACAATGACAGCGGATTTCGATTGGCCACAATGGTGGATCGCCGGCGACGACTCTGCACGTGTCGAAGGGGGTTGGTGATTTGGGGGTCAAGGGTGTTTTTGAGCTTTTATCTTTTTAGTTTAACCTAATTATGATATTTGGTTACAATATTTTTAATTTCTGGTATTATTTTAAAAGATGGGAATCCAACATACTATTTTGGTCTTTCTTAACCTCAATAAAATAAATTAAAATAAACTACTCTAAATTAAAATTAAAGTGAAACAAAATTAAATTGCATTAACCTAAAATTAAATAAAATGTTTAAGAATATAATCAATTTAGATATGAAAAATGGTAAAATAACTCCTTCCTTTTTTTTTAATAGAGTTATCAATATGTTTATCTTTCAGGATTATTTAGAATACTTAAGAGTAAGTTATGGTCCCATTAAAAAAATTAAGTTTTATTATTATTGTTATTTTTTTGAAAATTATTGTTGTTGTTCTTGTTGTAGTTGTTATTATTTGCCGTCATGTTAGTTTAGATCTTGTTATTCTTCCTTTTCTCTCTCTCTGTCTCTCTTACGGAAGGAAACAAATAATTTGTAGAAGTCTCCAAAGCGGTTGAAAGCATAAATCACGGATTCAACCAAAAAGAAAATCCATAAATTACATAATTTGGGTTCCCCGAAGAGTCCATGATTTTTTGTATTCATATGAGATACGTGTTGCATTAATTTCAACGACATTGTGTTGAGAATCACAACTACCACTTGAGAGAGATGGGGTACCACCGACAAAATGAGTGATAGCATTTATTTATTTATTTTTCTTTTCCCCGACATCCAACAAAATGAAGAAATTTGTAAAGATTTGTGGGATCTAACAATTTAATTTTGGTAAGTACTTGAGGGATCATCTACCGTAGAAAGGAAGTTCCATTGTGAGCTCATCCCTGTGCTTTCAAATTTAGGATTTCTGATAGTGTGTACACACACACACACACACATTATATATTGCGCCATTGTTTCATTTAAAAAAAATAAAATAAAATACGTTTTGTCTAATAATTTCAACAATTACACCATTGCGTTCTAAACACTTTGTCATTGGATCCTAAACTTCTAATTATGGTATTTAAGCTTATAAATTTGACAATCTTAAACAATACAATCAAATCGATAAATGACGAATATCAATGAGGTGCAACGAAAGAAGATTTATGTAAGATTGAGCACTTACTTTCTTCTATCAACCGTGAACTCTTTGGATTGATAACTTGCCAAGGACATTCTGGAATTCCCACTGAGTGACTAGCAACGGAGTCAATAGACTTACATTCAACTCCATTGATGACAAGGTCTCGGGGGTCTTGGTTAGGAGCACGGTACGGCGGACTTCATGAAACCTTAATTATTTACTTAAAATTTTTAGGCAATTTATCTTTTTCTTTGCTACCGCCATCCGCAAGAAATTAATCAAACTATTTGAACGACGGCTAGAGAACTAGAAAATGCATTAGAACTACTCATTGTCACTTTCATTTAAATTCATTTATTCTTCACTCGATCTCTATTATTTTCTTTAGCAACCTCGGCTCAAACAAGCCTTCACTAAAATATCAAATACATATTTGGGACAATCTAGTAATAGTGCATACAGAAAAACACCTTGGACGATCCTTGGACGATGTTTACAGTCCAATGCCGACACTAAGAAGTTGAGGGTTCAATTTGTAAAAAAATGAAAATTTTCAAGTGCATTTGTGCAAAAATAATGAAGCATTTCCCTCCATTAATTGACTTCCGTTGGCTATTAGATTATTTCTACGGAATTTTCAAAATTAAGGTTCAATTGACCAAAAATATTCGTCATAATATTCGAGTATAAAATTGGTAAAAATACGTTTGTTAGCATTGCAGGGGGAAAAATGTACAATTGAAATTGTTTAACGAAAACAGCAAAAACATCTTTTTGCTTCAAATTTTTGCGTTGAATTTTAGGAATATACTCGAGTCCAAAATTAAAAAACTTACGCGTGCTCTTTGATGTCTTTTGTTTTCCAAAACTAAAAGATGGAGAACGGGAGACTAGAATATTTCACCTACCACTAGTTGACGTGCAAGCGGGGAATATTCGAATAAAGCAAACAAAAATTAAAAAAAAATGTGATATTGACTAGATCACCATCACGTCACGTGACAGTACATTGATCCTTTTAAATGTTAGTAATAGATTATATGATTCAAATATAATCATAGACAAAAAACTGTTCTACTCATGAGATTTTTTTCATATCAGAGCGCAGCTTTCCTCTAGGAAGATAGAAAACATAAAACATACTTTCACATTCAACCAACTACAAATATATTGATACACCTCAAGGCAGCTTGCAGACAGCCAACTAAAAGAAGGTGATAAAATGGCATAACACCTACTAGTTTCGAAAGACACGAGAAGTTTCTAAGAAAACGTGTAGTTAGGACAAGGAACCACAAATATCATAAAAACTTTGCTTTTGTTATACTACACTTATATATATATATATATATATATATATATATATTTATATATAACGTGAATGGCGAGAGAATAAATAGCATTAGAGATTGCTAGAGCATCCCAATTAGATTTAAACTCATCCCACACTCAACTCTCCACTCACTTTTATTACCAAGGAAAAAGAGACTACAATCAAGAATCCGAAATTGAAAACAACCCTTACGGCAAGAACCGATAATTAAACATGGATAATCCCAAACAAAAAGGGAAATGAGAAATGTTAGAGGGAAAAAGAGTTCAACTACTTTCTGTAGAAAAACTGAAACCTCAAGCAAACAAATAGAGCTCTCAAATAATCAGTCAGAAACTGAAATTTCAACTTCAAAATGGTGGTTTAAGGAAATGCAACCGCTGGGTGATATTGCGAGCGCTGAGGTGGCAAGTTAGGTGGTTAGGAAATTAGTTAATTGGTGAGACTTTGTAACAAGATGAACTGATTAGTAAAGTGGTTAGTGGTTAGTCTGCTTGATCAGTTGATCGGTTAGTTAAAGAGAGTTAACAGAGAGATGTTATAAAGGGGTAGAGAGAGTATTGTAGGGATTTAGGCAAGAATTAAGTGAGAAATCTGGGGAAAGTCTTGGAAATACTTCCAAGGAGGGGAGATTGGTTTTGTCTGGAATTTTATTCCACTACATTGTATTAGCCTAAGGGCTTGATTCGTTTCAGTAATAAAGATCCGATTGTTCTCTTTCCACTGTTTTCTTAGGCCAATTTTCTATCACTTTCTCAAGAAACTGGTTTAGCTCTTATCATTTAACCAAAATAAATAAGGATATAAGCAACCATGCACCTAAAATGGATTGCCAAAAAAAAAAAAAAAAATCAAGAGAATTCTAAAATGAATGAAAATTGAAGCTCTAAAATCAAAAGCTTTTCTAAGTAATAGCAACTAAAAGGACAGGCCTTGAATTGAATTGCAAGAAGCCACAATTCTTTCCAAAATAAAAATATAAAAGGGACAAAGTGCGAGACTTCACTTAATCTATTTATAATTATGGAACTGGAAACCATTTATGTGACTGGTGATGTTGTCTCAAGTTATAAAGATTAGTTTTTTCTCTCGATGAACTTCATAATAACCTGCTGAGGGACTTGATAAGTAATTTCAAATTATTTCTTGTAGCCTCATCTCCGGTGAATCCAAGGATATCAGAGCTTATATTCTGCAAAGATGTAACGATGGACAATGAAAATCTCAATAGAACATTCCACTTTAACATACTGAGCTGAATTAATTAACTTCTTCAGAAAAAGTCGAGAATTTGTAACTACGTCTTACCTCGATGTTCTTTAAGGTGAAAATTAAAGTGTATATCGACTTCTGAATCAGTTCTGTACTCTCAGGAGTCATAATGGACGAATGCACTCTTCTGCACAGAACAATACGCTAAACAATTAAAAGCGTGAAACTAATACTAAGCATCAAACAGGCAAACTAGTCATTAGGCCCAAGATCAGAAATTATTTTAACATCTGAAAATGAATCCATCTTGGTTGATGGTAGTGGTCTTGTATGTATGAAATGATTGAATCAGATCGTTGTTGAAAGAGTTACCGTTATTCCTGATTGTATTGAGTTCTCTTGATTATTGGATCTTAAACATAGAGTTCTCTTGATTATTGGATCCTAACCATTGTACCTTTTAATTTAAAAGAATATATCATATTCAGGTTTCACTAAAGCCAAATGGGATCCTATGAAACTCTTTACAAACTGTTTAACAATGAAATTGGAAACACCATCCAAAAAAAGAAAAAAGAAAAACAAAGCTTTTGACGATATTTTTATGGCTATCGATTTTTCATCAAGAAATCACAAGTAACTCGACAGTCATCAGAAAAACATTGCAATCCAGTCTTTGAACACCTTAGTCCATGCAATGCTACAATTGATTCTTTAACTTTTAATAGAAAATTAACACAAAGAATATTGATGCAACTTGAGCTAGTTAGAAGAAACAAGGGTGAAAGACACGAGAACTTCTGGCATTACAGCGACGAAATATCACATTCTATCACATAGAAATGAACAACACAAAATAAAATAATAGAACACTAAAGGAATCCAAATATCAGCATAAATATCATGAAAACAATAAAAGCTTCTAAAACAAATACGCACCACCCTACATCACAGCAAATAGCAATATTTCTAAAAGGATAAGCGTAACAAATTGTCAATAAAGACAATTAAGAAAGTGATGTAAGCTTAGATTGGGATAGTTCACCTCAAATCCTCAGAGGCTTCGGTCAGGCTTTTGGTCAAATTGTCAACTTCTTTAAGCAGACCGCTATCACGGACCTCAGCAAGCAAAGGTTGAACATCTTCAGCCATGGCTTGGATCTGAGACATCACTACATCAAATGCCAAATATATGTACATGAGAAAGTGCACACATAGTAAAAGGGAAACTCCTGAAAGGAGTCTCTTTCACCAATTTTCTCGTATTGTTTTCACAATAAATAGTAAATTTTCACCTCAATTAGAACTTTTTACATCTTCTTTAAACAACAAAAATAAATAAATAAATAAGTACAACAATGAATCCTTTCTATTAATATCCTCTTTCTACCGTGCTCTTCCACCTCCGTCCTCCATCTCTAGCAGTCAAGCATGCATTCACACAATTTCAGATAGAACAACTTTTAAGTTATAGTGTATTTTGAAAAACGGAAAGCACATGAAGTACTCTAGCATATTGACAACTAAAACAAAATAAAATAAAATTGCATTAATAGTAGAGTAGTATACCCATATTTCTTGAAAAAGAATCCAAAATTAAATTGGTGAAGTTTTCAGAGTTTTCTTGACTTGGGAAGTAAATGTTGCTACATAGGATTTGCAGTAATGTCTGCTTGTTGCTGAATTAACAACGATATTAATTGCACATTTAGATGTAATTAGAACTATAATCATCATTTTTTCAATTTTATTCCACCCTAAACATGTGTAGCAAAAGAACAGACTACTCCACGCTTATTTGACCTCACGTCAAATCTAATAAAATAAAAAGTCAATCCAAAAAGGCTAAATGATTTCAATAAATTGCCATGATTGAAGATTCTAGTTTTCCTTGAGGAGATCCTCAACAAATAGAAAAAGCATCTCAACAAATTCTACAACATTTTGAATGTCAGCAACACACATCAGTGAACAATATAGGCAGCTAACAAAAAAGATCCTAAAGAATTAATTCTTTTTCTTTCCAATTAACAAGCACCAGTTTGGCTGTGCTGGTTATGCTGAAACAAACTAATGTATCTTTCAGCATGGGTGAAAAGCTTCTCCAATTCATTAAAGCATATAAACAAACATAACCAACAACCTCACATCCCACACCAAAAACTGTATCAATTAAGCAAAACAACATCAGAAGGGCGCATCACACCTTTGTGAGCAGAGGCTTTGCCTCTTCGATAATAGATGCAACTCGTTGAGCCAGTGAGTAAGTGTTGGCAATACCAATTTCCTCTACATCACGTCCAAGGCGGGTAAATATCCCTACCAATGCATCCAAGCTCACTCCTTGAGATCCCTTCACCTTTTGCCTATCACACACAATTAAACCTTTTTTGACACATTCCGGGTCAAGAGGCCCAACCGAAGCGTTTGGAATAGGATCTCGAGGTGTAATGTCGATAATTGTTTCCATAAGAAGACCTGACTGGTTCACCTCAATCAGTGAATTCCGAGGTATGACTATTTTATCATCTTCAACCTGCGATGAAAAGTTATAAATCTTCGCCCACTACCAAAATCAAGCAAAGGAAATAATGGTAATAAGGTCAGGCTTCAATTAAAAACAGAAGAGAGCATGAAAGACACCTCAACAACTGCTTCAATATTCTTCAAGGAAGGATTTACACGAACCACATTGCCAACTGTAACCCCTCTAATCCTAACAGGCGTTCCGGTCGCGATACCGCAGGCTTGAGAAAATTCAAACACAGCCAAGTACTTCCTGAATTTATGCCGCAATTGGAAACCCCTCAACCAAGCCAAACTAAGAGCAAGAATAACCGCACCCGAAACTAAAAACAACCCCACCCCACCTTCCCAAATGCTCCTATGGCCAAAACCAAAATCACTCAGCGGTCGCAACGTCCGCTTCCAAATAGTCCGAGGAACATCCAGAACCACCACGAGCGGATTCTTCTTCTCCGAGACAGGCGGTTGGCCACGCCCACCAACATCACTGGAGGACGCAGCAGCGGTGATCCGAGCGATTTTTGTTCGTGATCTAGGTGGTGGAGGAAGAGAAGGCAAGGAATTTGAAGGATTGTGGGTGAGGGAAGAGGACGACGAAAACAAAACTGTTGGGCATGTCGAAACCTGAGCCATGGCAATGGAATTCCCAATCCCAACCATATTTTCTCAACTACCCAACCCAAATAAAGAAAAAAGAGTAAAATTAGCGCAGAAAGTATTCAAATGGCCCTAATTTTCAAAGAGGTTTTTACATGAAACTTGAGCTGGCAGCAAAATCTTCCCTCGATCCAAGACTTTCATACCCTGAATTTCAAAATAAGAGTCACTCTACAACATTGATAAGCAATTAGAAAATAAAGGGAAACCCAATATATATATATATATATATATATATATATTGATAAAGTTTAAAGTCGAAAGATGAAACTTTCAAAAATATGAGAATTTTGAGGACATTCGAATACATTGGAATCATTGCTAACAAGAAACACATGATATCCACAATTTTCTTTTCCCAAATTCATTTTTCTTGGTCGGAAATGGAGTTTTCCGGCACCTAGAAACATCAAATTCGAAAAAAAAAAAAAAAAAAAAAAAAAAAAAAAAAAAAAAACAACAACAACAACAACCGTAGCCTAGGAACTAACGTCAAATTAAAAAAACTACGGCCACGGAAGGCGGAAGGCGGAAGGCGGCAGTGGCTGCGGAAGGCGGCAGTGGCTGCGGAGGCCGGAGAGAGAGAGAGATTTTAAAGTTGAAAGTTGAAGATTTAGAAGGAAAAAAAAAAAAGGGAGAGAATTCAGAGGATACTCGAATAGTTTGGAAATGAATCAAAAGAGAGAGAAGAGAAGGGGTTTACCTGGAGGAAGTGAGCTTTCAACTTTTCAGGAATCGCAGAACCGAGTCAAAGAGACTCCTGTACCTCTCTCTCTCTCTATATATATATATATATAACTTGTGATGTGATGAATTTGAAAAAGCAAAGCAACGACGATTTCGATTAAACCATAAATAAAAGGGCATGGAGAGAAGTTAGGTGATCCTTTGGACTGCAGTTTCTGAGCTGAGTGGAGAGAGAGAGAGATATAAATTGAATGAAAATTCAATATGCAAAACGACGAAATTGAGACATGTCCGGATTGAAAATTCCCCATTTATGGGAGAAAACAGCACAGACATTTAAAAAAAAAAAAAAGTACAGAACAATTCAAGAAATCAACCGAAATCAAATTAAACCTAAAAGAAATTAAACAAAGAAAATCTGAAAAAGAACTCGTGTCGAAACCCTAAAACGGAAGAGAAAAGCGTGAAAAGAGGAAGAAGAAGAAACCTCTTCCTAGACGGAGGGGGGCCTCGGCTCCGAGAGCTGGCGCTGCCAGACGGAGAGGAGCTGGAGGAGGAGGACCTGTAGCGAGATTGCTAGCGAGCGAGAGAGAGAGTGCGAGCTGGAGCTGGAGCGGGAGCGAGAGCGAGAGTGCGAGCTGGAGCGGGAGCGGGAGCGAGAGCGAGAGTCGGAGCCCGAGTAGGAGCGGGAGCGCGAGGAGGAGCCAGAGACGGAGCTGGACAGCGTGCTGGTGGCCGCGCGGCGACCTTAGTGGGAGTGAGAGGTCGCGAGACACTTCAGGAAAAACGAGTTTAATACACGTGTGTTATACAGGAAAGGATGAAATAAATAAATAAATAAAATTGAATATTATATAATAAAAATAATTGATAAAGATAAATATTATAATTATAATAAATATGCAAATGTTTGATGAATCGGTTGGAAGTCAAATTTTTGACTTGAGTTCTCACTGATATTGTTTGGCTTTTCATTTGAGTCCCAACCATGAGTTGAACTGTTGCACAGTAACCCAAACTGGGTTTACTGTGCTCCCACCCCCTGTTATCTGTGTACCGTGCCTTGGCCACCATTCACCCACCTCGTGCTTCTTCCCACGCTCGCCCATCTGTTGCTTCCCTGGGGCTCTGTTAACTGTTCCTCTTTCCCCTCTCCAATATGCTCAAAATAAGCATTGATCTTTTTTCTTTGCCCACTCCTTTTAAAGCAGATGTAGCACCGATTGGAGTCTACGAAGCAAAGGCGAACAAGAGGGCTGATTACCCATTATTTCTGACTTCGGAAATCATCTCCCCGAACTGTTGTTTCCTGCCCTAATTCGCCGGCATTCACTGTTTACTCGTCCTCCGGATCGAACTCGGTAACTCTAGTATAACTTATTCCCCTATTACTCAAACAAATTAGATTCATTAGATATATGTGTTCACAATGGATTTCCTACTAGATTTAAACCTTATTTCTACTATTTTTGGTAGTATGCAGCCTTGAACTTTTGTGTTCATTTTTAGGTTGCTTGACAATGTCAAAACTAATTTCGGTTAATTTTTCGCTAATGCGATGCCTTAAACTAGGTTCGTGTTCATTCTAGAGAGACGATTTACAATGTCAAAACTGATTTGGTAGAAATATTGGTATTTTACTGTCTTAAACTTGGTTTGTGTTCAGATTTTTAGTTCCTTTACAATGTCAAAACTGATTTGGGTTAAATTTTGGGTTATGTTATGCCTTAAACTTGATTTGTGTTCATTTTTGGGTTGGGGAGCAATATCAAAACTAATTTGGGTCCATTTTTGGTATTTTGCTACCTTAAACTTGGTTTGTATTCATTTTTAGATCCTTTTGCAATGTCAAGACTGATTTGGGTCAATTTTTGGATATTTCGTTGCCTTAAACTTGGTTTCATATTCAATTTTAACTCAGCTTGCAATGTGCAACCTGATTTGGGTTAATTTTTGGTAAAATGTGGCCTTAAACTTGGTTTGTGTTCTTTTTAAGGTTGATTAGCAATGTCATAACTAATTTTGGTCCATTTTTGGTAAATGTTGCTTTAAACTTGGTTTGTGTTCATTTTTAGGTTGATTAGCAATGTTAAAACCTGGTTTGAGTCCATTTTTGGTTAAATGCTACCTTAAACTTGATTTGCGTTCATTTTTAGGTTGATTAGCAATGTCATAAACTGGTTTGGGTCCATTTTTGGTATTTTATGGCCTTAAACTTGGTTTATGTGATAGTTTTAGGTTAATTAGCAATGTCAAAACCTGCTTTGGGTCTATTTTTGGTAAAATGGTACCTTTAACATGGTTTGTGTTCATTTTTAGGTTGATTAGCAATGTCAAAACTTGGTTTGGGTCCATTTTTGATAAATGCTACCTTAAACTTGGTTTCTGTTCATTTTTAGGTTGATTTGTAATGTCAAAACTTGGTTGGAGTCCATTTTTGGTAAAATGCTGCCTTAGACTTGGTTTATCTCACAGTTTTAGGTTGATTAGCAATGTCAAAACCTGCTTTTTGTCCATTTTTGGTAAAATGCTGCCTTAAACCTTGTTTGTGTTCATTTTTAGGTTGATTAGCAATGTCAAAACTTGGTTTGGGTCCATTTTTGGTATTTTGTTGCCTTAAACTTGGTTTGTGTTCTTTTTTAGGTTGATTAGCAATGTCAAAACCATTTTGGGTCCATTTTTGGTCAAATACAGCCATAAACTTGGTTTTTATTCATTTTTAGGTTAATTAGCAATGCTGCCACTTGGTTTGTGTTCATTTTTGGTTAAATGCTGCCTTAAACTTGGTTTGCGTTCATTTTTAGGTTGGTTTGCAATGTTAAACTTGATTTGGTTCCATTTTTGATATTTTGCTCCATTAAACTTCGTTTATGTCACAGTTGACGTGCATTTTTCCACCTGGTTGGCTATGATGTAAAAGGCCCAATAACATAGATTATAATTTTTATCTGACTAGTTAGTCAGTAATCCGATATAAATTATCAGCTACCGGTATGTAAGCCAATGTTTGTTGTTAAGGGGCTTAATTGTAAGTTATGCTTGCCATTAATTTGTTTAACCCCGAAGGCATGGTTTTGCCATGGTAACTTTATTTATATCATGTCATTGACATGCCTCAGATGAAATATGTGAATCAATTTATACTGAGCCAACTCATCCTCTTTCTCTTACAAGTTTAAAGTATGTTTTTCTATTTTGGTGTTCATTTCTTAAGGAAATGCCTCGCAAATGATTGAGTGAGACGTATGTTTGGGATACCGTGAAAGAAAAAAAAATTCCTTAAAAAAATTAATGATTACTTGTCATTTAGTGGCGGTAAACATCCCTCTATAGCAATCCTTGACGAATGGGCCGCTCAGTTTAATTCTGATATGGTGGAATGCCTGCCTATGGATTAATATTATATCAAAAAAAAAAAAAAAAAAAAGAGAGAGGATAAAGAAAATATATAGGGGATGGAAGGTGTTACAAGTACACACCGACGTTAGATATGATCTGTCGACTAATAAAGTTATTTGCTCTGATGATGCGTGGCAAAACTTTATCCAAGTAATTGTATTATCTAATATATGCCCTGCTAATTTTATTGTTTAATAACGCGACTAGTACACGAAGATGTTCATAATATTTTATTTACAGGTCCACAATGAGTGCATGTGATGCCCTAGGAATTTATAAACTTAATTCATGAATTATTATTGTAACGACCCGCCAGCATAGGCCGTTACCATACATACGTACTTACAATCATGAGAATACTTATACCAAACTTACTTATTTAATACGTGAAACACAGCGGAAATTTTTTTTTTATAGTGCATATATAAGGCTACGAAATATACAATATAAGTCGACAACTGTATTCATGCGTACGAGCATTAATATAACTAAGTAGCAGTTATTAGACATCTCATAATATTCATATCCATTTCGAAACGCGTAGCGGCTTCCGTTTCCCACATTTCACAGTGCCCGACCACGCGACTCCACCTTATACCATCAACTACTGGAAGGTTGTTTACCTACAGCATAAACTTAAAATAATGAGCTTTCGCTCAGCAAGCACAACTCCTATACCGCGACACATAACCATACATCTTATCTTATTCACGACATACAATCATTTCATAACATATCACATCATTACATATAGCATGCATGAACCAATTATGTTCGTATTATGCTTTCTTATTTAGTCATTTCTTATCTTACTTAGGGACCCTTATCATGAGTGTTCGTACCTGGCGCGCAACTATGGATTGGTTGGGACGGCCAGTCCAAGTCCAACTCAACCCACAGTCCAACCCGACCTTGGACGGGTGGTACGACACAGGCGACTTGTCGCCTTTCCTTACTTTCCATCCATTATTCTTAATACCGTTAGTGGACATACAATCTGATGTCACTTATGCTTTATAATCCTATCATACTCTTAGTTAAGCATACCTTGCTTACTTAGCATATATTATAACATAGACTTATCATATAACATAACATGGCATCTAATCATAACACATAGCACATAGCATACCAAGTATATCTAGGTAAATATACAACTAATAGCCTATGCTGTAGGCAGCGTTGTACTTACCTTGTCTATGCCTGATGTTACGCTGTTCTACTTCGGAGCTCAGCTGCAGGGTACTTCCTGCTTAATCGAAAGGCTTAGGTAAGATTTTCTAACCTATGACCATAATATGTTGGTTCTCCACCAACATTCATGTAATGCTTTGGTCATATGTCCCCCTATCTTAGATCATGTTATGTGTGGTTACATTAAGTAACCTTATTGCTTTGGGTTATACTTAATAAGCCTAATAAATCGTATACCATAACTTAGTAGGTTACGTTGGATAGCCTTTTTATGCTAAATCCTTAACCCTTAACCTAATGGGTTTTACTAACCTATTAGATAATTTGTCTTATGTCTTACTGGGTTAACCAATGTTAACCTCTAAGGTTATTAAAGTCAACTCTCTCTGAGTTAACCTTGGGCTTTGGGGTTAAGCCAGGTAACTCGGGTATAATTTCTCGGTCACCATCCGTCTTTGCTTGACTTTAAAAACTTAGCTTAAAAATTCCCTTTTTCTTTATCTTAGAAAAAGTTTGGCACTTAAGTCTAAAACTTCCTTAATTTCTTCTAAAAATCCTTGATTCATGAAGTATGATGTTATAAAATGTTTGAGGGTTGGAAACTGCCTTTGGAACAGTTTCCATATTCAAAACAGTGTTTTTAGACAGAAAAACAGTTCTTCCTAAACTGGTTCTAGAAAATTCTGTGCAGGAATTTCTTGCTCCCTGCACAGTTTTCAGAAATCAGATTATATTTAAAAATCCTTTTGGAATTAGAAAAATTTGTCTTCACGAAAGTTCTAGCTCTCGAAGAGTTCTAAAACTTTTGTGTTTTACAAAAAATCTAATTCTGCTTGGATTCGTGTCAGTTTTAATTTGAAGTTGGCTGGTCGTATATACTGGGTCTGAGCAGACCAGCCTCGGTTTTCCGTAAAAATGGAGGCCATTGGAGTCTCACTTTGAAAAACGGTCTACATTGTCCCCTAGGGAAAACCCTGTTCTACAACTTCTATGTTTTACGTTTTACCTCATTCAGCCTCTAAAGGCATTAAATTTTCACTTTTTCAAAACTGGTCAGTTCTAGACCCGAACTGGCAGCTTTGGTTATTTAATCCGGTTTACATCATAATTTGCGGATTCTATCTCGACCGACCACTTCGGGGGCTTACTTGACAAACAGGCAGCGTTTCTAATGTCCCATACTTACAAGCGTGCTAACCCAACGTGTCCATGCAGCCCTAAAAAGCCGACTGCCCTAACCTTGGCTGCATGGTTTTCTAACTTATCTACACCTAATCATACCATTTCATTCAATCACATTTCATATCCTAACATAGATTCACATTCTTGCATACTTAATTGGGGACATATAACCTCATGTAAATAATCTAACATGCAATCCTAGCATACAACAAACCATGAGCATATAAATTTGCATAAATGAACCAAACCACCCTTAGGTAATCTAATCAAGCACCATAAACTAACTAAGGGCACAAAATAAAATTGTAAGCTTATGCTCTTACAAACTTTGCTTGAAATACATTTAAATTTCAATTTTAAAAGCTTAAATGAAATTAGGGTTAGGGTTTTGAAAAATACCTTGAATCTCTCAAGGGTTGGCTTAGGGTTTGAACCAAGATCTCACTATCCCCTTCTTGCTCCTAGAATCGGATTCTCCACACCAAGTGGCTCCCAAAATTTTCTTTTGGCCTCAAGTTTTATCCTCCACCTATGGCTCGGCCACACAGCCTCTAGACACCAAAAATCTGAATTTTTTTCTTCTCTTTTTCCACTTAAACCCGTGGCTGCACCAAGGAAGAAAATGGCTCCAAAAACTTGTCCTAAGCTTGGTTTTGGTTGCTTGGTTAAAACCCGAATTGCCCCT
Source organism: Ficus microcarpa (assembly GCA_025413485.1). Lineage (NCBI taxonomy): Eukaryota > Viridiplantae > Streptophyta > Magnoliopsida > Rosales > Moraceae > Ficus > Ficus microcarpa. The sequence goes on along the minus strand of CM046382.1, from coordinate 2,746,961 downwards.
AAGGTTTCCCTTAAAAATTTTGGATTTCCACTCTTGATTTCCCTGCACTCTCCCACACGACAGCAGCCTAGAAAGGGCTGGAAAAATTTTTCAAACTCTCCCCTTGGTTTCCTTATGGAATCCGAAAGTTAACCCTAGGTTGGCTTATAAAAATTTTTGATTTCTCTTCTTCACTTTCTCTTCCTCTCTCTCAGTTTTGTGGGCAGAAAAAAAAATGCAAGAGTTTGGCTAATTTTTTTGATTAAAATGAATAGCACTTACCCCTATTTATAAACAAGGGGAAAACTTTCAAAAATTCTAGAAAAGCCCCAAAATTTTAAAATTTTGTACAAAGTGCATGCTAGGTGGCCGGCCATAGAACTTGGAGAACAAGCAAGAAATGTCTAGAACAAGACACTTGTCTTGTGTTGTTTGGTTCACAAAAAGGTATATGATGTCATAAATAAAAAGGTGATGATGTCATAATTATTAAGCATTGTTTGGCTAACTTTTTGAAAAGCAGTGTAATTTTAAACTTAACACAGATAAATTCAATACTTTGTTTTACTAATACACAGTACTGATATTTTATACTGCAGTAAAAATTTTATTTGTGTAAAATCGGACTGAAAAAATTTTTTCTTATTTTCTCGAGCCCTTTTGCCCTGTGCTTTAACTTAGCGTGCTTAATTTTTCTACGGCGGTTTTAGTTCTCATTTATGTCGTCTTACCCGAAAAATGGGTTTTTGCAGTATTTCTCTCATACTGCATGTCACAAAATTACACAGTTATGATTTTGACCATTTTGGTCAAACTTTGACTTTTTCGGGTCAAAGTTGACTTTTTCGATCAACCCTTTGACTTTCCTAAAATCATGCAAATTTCATCTCTTTTCAACCGAAAAGACCATTTGCTCATCAAAACAAGCATATCTGAGTCTTATAAAACTATAAGAACTCATAACACATAGTAAAGTTCTAAATCGAACTTTTTCGTAAATGCCTTTACGGCATGCATTTAATTCCTTTAAAAAGGAAATAGTAACATAGAAAAAGCAGGTATTATAATTATTATGGATTTCCTTTATTAATATACTTCTAATGAATCATTTTGATGAATATGAAATTTCAAAATCATAAATTATTGTATATGCATCATCAGTTTGATGATGACGATGATTTAACAATGTTGAGTTTCTCTATTTAAATGAGAAATTTTAATTACATAAAAGATGGGTTATGGCATATAAATTTATATGAAAAATTTATTATGTCGTATTAAAGGGATAATGCTGATTTCTAAGAAGGATCCCGTTTTTTATCAGTAGGTCAATTTAATGATCTTAGTATTTATTTTAATCATATTAATAGTTAAGTTTTAAAAGTGTGATTGGGAAATTAATATTTTACATAGATAGAAGATGAATGATTAGTACTTACTCTTAGGAAATCCAAAGATGGAAGATTGATCAAAAATTGTACTTAAATTTGAAATTAATGGTGTAGATTTAATACTGAAGAATCCTAGGCAAATCAATGGCCAAACTTTGGATGATAAGTGACCAATGAGAACTTAGGGTAAGAATTGGTGTGATTGAAGATCTAATAGATGAAAATAAAAATGACAACTTTGAATCAATGGTGGAAATTGAAAGAAAGAAAAACAAAATAAAATTTGACTAGAACAAGAGGGATTCAGTTTTGTGATTCACAAAGTAAGGGGAAATGTGAACATATGAGAAAAGAAGAAAGTGATGCATGCATGCAACCACATGTAAGGGATGGCATAGTTTATTTTGGCAAGTTGACCTAAGGAAGAGACAAATGAAAATGACCCCTTGTCTCCACCTTGTTAAACCAAATCTTCACCCTAAAACCCTCCCTTGAAATGGCGGCAATGAAGGGGGAAATCGGCCAAAAATTTTTCAATTTTACCCGTCAAAATACAACTCTCTTAAGGTGAAAGTTGGTTGAGCACAAACCCCTAACACCCCATTTTATTCTCACACAAATTAAACTCAAAAACCCTAGATTCTCTAATCACCACCAAGCTCAAAACAAAAACAAGAACCACCAACACTATTCTCCACCTCCAACACATCCCTAGCACCCTCCTCCATCCAATTTCAAGCTCTAAAAAACCCCGTCCCCAAGATCGAAGAAGTGTGAGACGGAGTTAGAGGATGTTTTACTAAAGGTAACCTAATAGTATTCTTCGAGTTTTAGTCATTTTTGGAGAATTAAAGCATGATGTTTAGTTATGATCTTAATGTTAGACTTCTTCTTTCCTAGCAAAAAGTTTTGAGAAGAACTTGACAGGTTCAAGATCTTAAAGGATCCCCGGAGTATTTCGGTAAGATCTATGGACCTTGTTGAAGTTTATAGTTGTTGTGGTGATATAGCATGCAGTAGAAACTTTAGTATGAAAAATAAATTATATATTAAGATTTGACAGAGGATAAGCTTTATTTTAGGCTTTAGAATAACTTGATTTACTTTTATATGTCTAAAGTTATGTGCCTTTGAAGTTGTCAAAACTAAAGAGAAAATGAACCTCTGGGACACAGCCTAGCCACGTGTTTTTTGTACTACGAACCCTTTAGACTCAAAATTTTGGATTATAAGTTAGAGAAATAAAAACTACATTATTTAAGCTTTCCAACAAAATATCATACGCCTTGAACGGATATATGTGCAATTTTTGGTGAATTTTACAAGTTTGGACTACGAACCGAAAACCCTTGTTGGAACCCTGTACTAGCCACAGGTTTTGTAGATTTTGAGTCAGTAAACCATACATTTTTATAAAATTATTTTTATCATACAAAATATGCATTATGATCTTTCCAATGTCTCGTTTGTCTTATTTGGACTTATAAGTAAATTATTATGATTTTTCTAATCTTACCTATGAATCTGAATTTGTGGTTCAAATGTGAAACCAACAGTAACAAAACCTAAGTTAACAGTATGATACACTCAAGTACTAAAAGAAATAACTTTACCACTGCAAAGTAGGCATCTTAAGTTTCAAAATGAGATATCATGCGTTTAAAACGGATAAATACATAAATTTTAATAAATCCCTTAAGATTGTATTGTAATCTGATAATCCGAGATTTTACCATAAGACACTTAGGAAAACATTCACATTAATATTTGAAATGCTTGGAATCTTAGAAAACAAATTATAAAGACAAAAACTAGATGTTTCAAGCTTTCCAACGAGTTATCAAGTGTCGAAAACGGAATTATACTCAAATCTAAATAAATCTTACAAGTTAAAATCCTACACCAATAAAATGATTACACATTAAAATATGACATAAGGGTAAATCATAACATATGAACATATTTAGTTATAAAATAAGTTGATTTTAAGTATATGATCAAATAATGTGAAAAACCCTAACTTTATAAAATTGAATCACAAGTTTTAATGGTTAAGATAAAATACACTAGAGGGTTACTGGGATGTACCAAGAGATTACCTTAGCCCAACTAAATGAACATAGCTAAGGGGATTAGACTAGCCCAATAATAAAAGAGAGTATATCCTTAGGTGACTCTTTGTCACCTTAATTGATTAATTAATTAATTAATACATAACCAAATGTAATTAATAAAGTAATTAATTAATTAATTGTTTAATAATTAATTAATTAATTATAAGAGTTAATATATGATAATCAAGATTATTATGTTGAACAACTACATAATTATAATGCATGATTAATTAGAGATTAATTAATCATTAATCATTAATCGTTGATATAATCATCAAAATAATTAAGGATAATTAACTAGAGATTAATCAAACATTAATTATTATGTTAATCAAATTATTAATTATTACTGTTAGAATTAATAATTATCCATTATTATATGAGATAGAATATTTAAGTAACATAATTAAATTATTAACAATAAATTATTAATAAATCAATTAAAATTATATAATTTAATTATAATTACTCAATTAAATAAAATAATAATTAACTATTATTTAATTAATTAGTTAATCAATTAATTAATCAATTGATTAATTAATTAATCAAAATAATTAATTAAATTAAACTAATTAAATAATAATTAGTAGAAATTTATTTTAACACTTAATAATTAATATGAATTAATTGTTAAGGTAAATTATGATATAAGTAAATTAAGTTCACTATAATTTATAAAATAAATGAATAAATGAATAAAGTAATATAACTATAATTCTATCTAATAATAAGATATTGTTAAATCAGGATAATTTCTCAGATTTGCATAATAGGAGATACAACTTCGGAAGTTTAAGCACATAAGACAAATAAGTACAAACCTCACCTACAACAGGGAACAAAATATATATATTTTTTTGTTGATACTCTACGTTTGCTATAACTTGATTTGATGATGTGATGAGTATATGAATTATACGTATTGCTTTAATTAAGTATTTGATGTACATAATTTTTCTTGCATTGACATGATCGGCATGCCTCACAGATAATTATGCCATAATGATAGATGTATAGTGACATGTAAATCTACACATTGTCACAATTAATGAGAATAAGGCAAATAAAAGATAGGATTAAATGTCGTACCAGCCTTCAATTAGTGAGAGAATATGATAAGAACGAAAGTTACAAGATATGACCTTGGAGGCTGTTGGAGGGTCACTCCCCTAACTCCCTATTGGTTGCGCACATATCGATAAAACATAGGGGCTCTTAAGTAGACAAGACATGTATAGAATAAAGCATAAATGAACACACGCATGATCACACGCACCTTTGAACATTCTTGATAATGCGTGTGATGATATGATTTTATAAAATATTTTGTGAGATATTGTTTGTACTTCCTAAATAAGAGCTCATACGTATGCGTATTCGTACTGTAGGTAATGCGGTTAAGCAGCTCATTACTTAGATGTTCTTATGGACAGACGAAGCTGTGCGGAGGCGATGAAGAAAGGGAGTGGGATACCACCACGAATTTAATTTCCGCAATTAGACTTCCTAAATAATTTTGTATCGACTATATTTATAACTATATTCCAATATTTTGGTACTACTAAATTAGTATGAGTATTTTACGGGAAAAAGACTTTAGACTCTTTCCTTTTAAGTTACATGAAGTTATAACTTTTAAAATATTATTTAAATACGAATTCGAATAGGATATTAATCATCTATAAGTTTCCAATTCCTTCAGTTAAAAATTTTAGTAAATTTAACTTTTATTGTATGAATATAATTTATGTTAAAAAAAATCCGTATTTTTAAAACCAAACATAAATAAGTGGTAAGACTAAATTAAATGAGAATAAATAAGTTAGTTAACGGTTCGAAAAGTCAGATCGTTACAATGCAACCATCTCCGCCATGAGGGGCTTTGCAATAAAGATTTGTATTACAATGTTTTCGAAAAAAATCATGCAGTAGGTGCCTTGGGGTTTGGGTCAATTACGATGGGAGGTGACAGTATTCCATCCATTGACTTTGAATTTTCTATTGACAACTCTGGAACACATCTGATTTAGAAAAGGAAATAACTCTGACTAACGGTGGGTGGCAAGCCAACATGAGAAGAGCGGGTGACGATGCTGGTTCGTCACGATCTAGGGGCAGTTCTGGTAAAAGAAAACAAAGTGAGGCAACGGACGAGATGACTTACTCGGAGATGTAGGAAATAATCAGTCATTTCCGTAGTCGATCGTAATTGGGTGCCAGCAACAACCCATCAAGTCGAACGGGTTATTTGCTGATGTGCATGAATATTATGACCCAAATGGATATTCCACAATATCAGCGGATGATTGTGTGACACTACTTCGATGCTCATCTATGTCTGTAGCGTACCTTCCATCAGCTTCCCAATGATGATCGGCGAGGCATTATTGCCTCCGTTGTCAAGTCCCAGTCGCCACCGACCGATTGAGTTTCATGTTTAACCCAATTTTGTTTAATGTTATTTTTCTTTAGCCCTAACATTGACACTATTATTTTTATTGGATTTTTGGTGATTTATTTAGTTCGTTTATTTTTCAACATTTGGTTAAATTGTTTATTACGTGATTTTACCTAACATTATATCACATATTCCTATTTACGTTACGTTTTATTTTGTACCGTTTGTGGAGAATTAAATTATTATATACCGACTTCGAAACGATAGGGGATGAACGAAGTATAATGGTATTGAGACTAATTAAACTTGTTTTGGGAACAATTGATCTATAACAAGTAAACAACCAAATTTAACTCGGATCACGTCATTCTCAATATGAATGAGTTTAGTTCCGCATCCAAACATGAAGAAGATGACCAATCCTTAGAAAACGAGCTAAGCGACGATGATGGTTTTCTTGCGATGGCAATCGTTGCCGTGGCTGCCAATAGGCGTAAGAGACGAAAACATCCACAACCAATGCATAATTCAAGACCAACTGGTACCATGCGGGTGGAAGAGATAATAAATGGACATGAAGAAATCATTCAAGATTTGATCAGTATAAAATCAGATATATTCAAAGCACTAAGTCACGTATTAGTTAGTAGGGAATTATTGAGGCCAACACGTTACATGAATGTTGACGAGTAGTTGTTCATTTTTTTTTTATCGATTTGTATACAAGGCACAATGAACAAACACATTTCCTATTTGTTCCAGCATTCTAGAAAGACAATTTCACATTGGTTCTTTAAAGTATTGACAGCTATTTGTGCTTTAAAAAATGAATTTATCATACCACCTGACTACACAGAGGTTCAACCTTTGATTATAGACCATTCCTAAAAATATAGGCCATGGTTTGATGTATGTTATCGATATTATCTTATCATATGATCATATTTATGAATTATAAAAAAAATTCCAAGTCTAATATTTTTAATTCAACACATATTATTAATGCTAGTGGCTATAATCAACATTTTACTTCTTCATACAGGATTGTATTGGCACTATAAATGGAACACAAGTACCATGTGTGCCACGGGAGGAAAATTCTGAAATTTAGATTAATCAAAAAGGTATACACTCGCAAAATGTACTAGTCACCTGTTCATTCGGTATGAAATTTACATATATGTTGGTCGGCTATGAGGGATCTTGTCATGATGCTAGAATGTTGGAAGAGGTAATAGCATTTCATAATTTCTCAATACCGCCACCTGGTAAGATCATCTGTCATATGATATGACTATTTATAAATAAAGCCTAAGTACAAAATATTGGATCGGTGTTAATAATGCGATGTTTAATTTGTAAGAAAATTTTACTTGGCCGATTCGGAATACGCGAATAAGGATTGTTTCCTTAGTCCATTTCGACGGAAGATGTATCATTTACCTGAATATCGGAAATGTCGCGGTGGACTGGGCACCTGGAGGGAAGTATTTAATTATACGCACTCATTTCTACGAAATTGCATTGAGCAAACTTTTGGTATATGGAAGACCAGATTTAAAATACTGAAAGGCATCAATAATTATCCCATAGAAAAACAAGTCATAATTCCAATGACTTGTGCGATCGTTCATAATTTCATAAGGATGGTATAGGTTAGGGATCCTATTCTTGAAGGGTATTTGACAGATGGTGTGTCTGTAGGTGGACATGTTGATGTTAACGCGGATGTCAAGTTACCTGAGGGGGCTGATAATGTAAGTCCAAGTATTGGAAGCCAGCAAGATGTATCGACGAGTGGCACAATAAATCAGAGGAGAGAAGTTTTGGCCGATGAAATGTGAGACATATATCAACAATTTCCAATAGTATAAATCCACTTGAAATTAAGGTCAGTATTATATTTATATATTTAGTTAGCAATTGACATTATTCTTGTTGTATGTTATGGCGATGTAAAAAATATTGTAATCACGTTGAGGTATGTTGTTAATGTTCAAATTTTATTTTAGTTTATTTTGTTTTTTCTATTTTTCCATTCACAACCTATAATGGCATGTTAGCCTTCGTTTGGTAAGTTAGTTGGAAATTAAATTTTTAAGTAGGAGTTGGTTGACTTTTCAAAAACTAGTTATAATTTTTTTAAACATGTAAGAAAAAGATAAAAATTGATATGAAAGTTTTGATTTGGAATCTAAGTTACAAACATATCTTTTATCAAGTTAAACTTTTTAACGCAAACTTTTAAACTTTTTAATTTAAATTTTTTACATCCAAACACTCAACTCAAGATAAACTTTTTAACTCAAACTTTTTACATCCAAACTCCCAACTCAAGTTAAATTTTTCAACTCAAACTTTTTACCAAATGCACAACTCTAACTCTCAATTTAACTTATCTTCAACTCAATTTAAAAATCTTAACTCAAACCGTTTTATCAAACGGAGGCTATATTTTTTTTTAGTATTTACTATTATAATATTAAAATATGTACATTTATGTTTATATTAAAATGTCGAAGTTATGTATACAAAGAAGCATATATAGATATATGTTTACAAATAAAAGTCTTGTAAATTAGACATTTTTTGCTGAAACGTCATCAATCATATTTTATCTTTTTCAGCTTTTCTTCTAATCTGTTATGGTAGGGGGAAAAAAATTAGTTATTTTATATTTATATATAAAAATAAAAGATAATTATACCTTGGTGGTATATGTTTGGAGGATTCAGATGGTGGTGCATATAATAACATTGGTGATTCATCATCGTCAAAAATTTTAATAACTGTTACATCAATAAATGCACATGTTTGACGAAACTGAATCGAAAATATTCTTAACATGCCTTTAAGTTGATCGAGGAAAGGGGGAATGACATTTGGATTAGTGTATCCATATTGTACTTTTAGTATAGAGCAAGATTTATTTACCAATGACTGAACAATTTTTCCAAGCATGACAATATTCATTCTACCAGTGCTATCCTCGATAATGCATTGATTTTGTACCTGTTATAAATATTAAAAATTTATTTAATTTTTTTTACTATTTAAGAGTGTTTTTTTTATTTTTTATAATAAAAATAAAGAATATTACTAGCTGATCGGCATTGTTGTTAATTATGCATGAGTATCGTATCATTATGAAGTCCCTGATTGTTTGACACGTTTGTAACAGCGTGGACATGCATTGTAAAACCAACCTTGCTGTGCATTAAGTTCAGTGATGATTACTTTTGTAGTAAATTATCTGTCTTGTTGTTTGAATAAAAAATATTTAATAAATTATATTTTATAATTGAGATGTAATAAATAACATTTACCTGATTTTGGTATAGATCTAAGACTCGGAGCTCCATTATCGTCATTTTATTCATAATCTTTTGTTCTTCTAATGTTATTGGTTTTTTGGTTGATGGAGCAATAAAGTTTATTTCTTGAATGGAATAACTAAACCTGTAAATAAATAATATATTAAACAATATAAATTTTTTTACAAAATTATAAAAAATAAATTATTTTAAAATTCTATAATAAATATTTATATATCTTTTTAAAAATTTTTTTTCATTCAGCGATATCTGGTTCAAAATAAAGTAAAGTTCCAGAAGTGTTTGCTACATAAAGTCCACCTGTATATTTATAATTATTGAAATTAATAATTGAATATGTTTATTATTGCTATTGAAGATAAATTTGTTTTATTTTTTTATTGTATATATACTTACTAAGATATTGTTTCATTACCATGGCTGTAAAGATGATAATTACTGGTTCGAACATTTTTTGAATTATATTTTCATCGAAAGTTTCTCCAATTTCTTCTCGAAGTGTTATATTTATTGATTCTTATCTATAAAATACAATAAATTTAAATTAATAATTTATTAATAAAAGATTTTCAATTTATTTAAAATATATTTATAATAATATATAATTTCTAATTACTTGATATTTTGAATTGTTAGATTTCGTCTTTTAACCAGTATATTGCCTATAT
>CM046382.1:2713314-2736973 GCA_025413485.1 Ficus microcarpa | reverse complement strand
AAAAAAATTCCTTAAAAAAATTAATGATTACTTGTCATTTAGTGGTGGTAAACATCCTCCATAGCAATCCTTGACGAATGGGCCGCTCAATTTAATTCTGATATGGTGGAATGCCTGCCTACGGATTAATATTATATCAAAAAAAAAAAAAAAAAAAAGAGAGAGAGGATAAAGAAAATATATAGGAGATGGAAGGTGTTACAAGTACACACCGGCGTTAGATATGATCTGTCGACTAATAGAGTTATTTGCTCTGATGATGCGTGGCAAAGCTTTATCCAAGTAATTGCATTATCTAATATATGCCATGCTAATTTTATTGTTTAATAACGCGACTAGTACACGAAGATGTTCATAACATTTTATTTACAGGTTCACAATGAGTGCATGTGATGCCCTGGGAATTTATAAACTTAATTCATGAATTATTATTATGGATTTCCTTCATTAATATACTTCTAATGAATCATTTTGATAAATATGAAATTTCAAAATCATAAATTATTGTATATGCATCATCAGTTTGATGATGGCGATAATTTAACAATGTTGAGTTTCTCTATTTAAATGAAAAATTTTAATTACATAAAAGATGGGTTACGGCATATAAATTTATATGAAAAATTTATTATGTCGTATTAGAGGGATAATGCTGATTTCTAATAAGGATCCCGATTTTTATCAGTAGGTCAATTTAATGATCTTAGTATTTATTTTGATCTATTAATAGTTAAGTTTTGAAAGTGTGATTGGGAAATTAATATTTCACATAGATAGAAGATGAATGATTAGTACTTACTCTTAGGAAATCCAAAGGTGAAAGATTGATCAAGAATTGTGCTTAAATTTGAAATTAATGGTGTAGATTTAATGCTGAAGAATCCTAGGCAAATCAATGACCAAACTTTGGATGATAGGTGACCAATGAGAACTTAGGGTAAGGATTGGTGTGATGGAAAATCTAATAGATGAAAATAAAGATGACAACTTTGAATCAATTGTGGAAATTGAAAGAAAGAAAAACAAAATAAAATTTGACTAGAATAAGAGGGATTCGGTTTTGTGAGTCACAAAGTAAGGGGAAATGTGAACATATGAGAAAAGAAGAAAGTGATGCATGCATGCAACCACATGTAAGAGATGGCATGGTTTATTTTGGCAAGTTGACCTAAAGAAGAGACAAATGAAAATAATCCCTTGTCTCCACCTTGTTGAACCAAATCTTCACCTTAAAACCCTCCCTTGAAGTGGCGGCAATGAAGGGGGAAATTGGCCAAAAATTTTTCAATTTTACCCCTCAAAATACAACTCTCTTAAGGTGAAAGTTGGTTGAGCAGAAACCCCTAATACCCCATTTTATTCTCACACGAATTAAACTCCAAAACCCTAGATTCTCTAACCACCACCAAACTCAAAACAAAAACAAGAACCACCAACACTATTCTCCACCTCCAACACATCCCTAACACCCTCCTCCATCCAATTTCAAGCTCTAAAAAACCCCATCCCCAAGATCGAAGAAGTGTGAGACGGAATTAGAGGATGTTTTACTAAAGGTAACCTAGTGGTATTCTTCGAGTTTTAGTCATTTTTGGAGAACTAAAGCATGATGTTTAGTTATGATCTTAATGTTAGACTTCTTCTTTCCTAGAAAAACGTTTTGAGAAGAACTTGGGAGGTTCAAGATCTTAAAGGATCCCCGGAGTATTCCGGTAAGATCTATGGACCTTGTTGAAGTTTATAGTTGTTGTAGTGATATAGCATGCAGTAGAAACTTTAGTATGAAAAATAAATTATATATTAAGATTTGACAGAGGATAAGCTTCATTTTAGGCTTTGGAATAACTTAATTTACTTTTATATGTCTAAAGTTATGTGCCTTTGAAGTTGTCAAAACTAAAGAGAAAATGAACCTCTGGGACACAGCCTAGCCACGTGCTTTTTGTACTACGAACCCTTTAGACTCAAAATTTTAGATTATAAGTTAGAGAAATAAAAACTACATTATTTAAGCTTTCCAACAAGATATCATACGCCTTGAACGGATATATGTGTAATTTTTCGTGAATTTTACAAGTTTGGACTACGAACCGAAAACCCTTGTTGGAACCCTTTACTAGCCACAGGTTTTGTAGATTTTGAGTCAGTAAACCATAACTTTTTATAAAATTGTTTTTATCATACAAAATATGCATTATGATCCTTCCAATGTCTCTTTTGTCTTATTTGGACTTATAAGTAAATTATTATGATTTTTCTAATCTTACCTATGAATCTGGATTTATGGTTCAAATGTGAAACCAACAGTAACAAAACCTAAGTTAACAGTATGATTGTGATGCCCCCTTACTACGTAGGGCCGTCACGCCTTACATACTTACTTATTTACTTAAAAATTAGGGATATTTTTTTTTTTGAAACATACTTATAAAACATTTGTCTTTAGTAATACATCATTACTACTTAAGTAAACGTTACTTAAGGTCTTTGGTCAAAATATCATAAAGCATAATTTGTCTTTATCATACATGCTTATATACAAAACTTATTTACTTATCAAAAGATTTGCGGAAACTATGCGTAGTGGTATCCATACCGCCTTCGTCCGCCGCCACACCGCTTCAACAATGCCCAGCATTAAGCTGCGGGTTTCTTACCTACAGTATGAAATATAACTGAATGAGTTTTCGCCCAGTAAGCACAAACATAATCTCACAAAACATTTAAAACATCATGAAAACATTCATCATCATATGCCTATGCGTGAACCATTTATGTTCCATTTATGCATTTCTTTTAACTTTCTTATCTTTCTTATGGGCCCCTTAATGTACGTACCCTTATCATATAGCGCGCCTCTAGATACAGTTAGATGGGGTTGCAAGTCACTAACTGCTCCAGGAAAACATAAGTGATTACACCCTCTTATATCAACGAGAGGGCGAATCCATAACTTTAACATAAAAATCCTCCACCTTGGGGGAGGTTGGTACGACACTTTACTTGTGATTTCTTACCATGTTCTTTATCTTTAGTGAACATACCTTATGATGTCACTATATGATAACATACTTTTTATCTCATTCATAACATGGCGTGTCATTCCTTTCATTCATAGCATTTGCAAACATGGCATCTTTATAAATATGACATTTTGTAAATATAGCACTTTTATAATCCTTTGCAAAAATAGCACTTTTTATAAACATAGCATTTTACGAAAATAGCACATTTTATAAACATAGCATTTTACAAAAATAGCACTTTTCATAAAATATGGCATTTCATAGATATAGCACACAACATATTGCAGCATATTTGAAAACCACATACTTGAACATAATTTACTAGTTTTCATACTGCAGGTGAGGTTTGTACTTACCTCTAGTACCGTATTCTTAGAATCGTGTTCCTTAAATTCGTCGGCAACGGCAATTTACTTTCCTGATATACCAAAAATATAGGGTCAGGATCCTTTCGTAAGGTGTTGGTGACCTACCAACACTCACATTTACTTTTGGTTGTATGTCCCCTATACATGATATCCATCTTGGCCACTTTAATCCCCATTCTCTATTGAACTTCGATTAAATCCTTAAGAGGTTACGTTGGGTAACCTTTTTGGTTTAGGGCCTTGATCTCTTATTGGGCTTTGCTCATACATTCTCGTTATTGGGTTATTTCCATTAACCCTTTAAATCTTAGCCCAAATATACATGTGGGTATCTCTTAGGGTTATGTTGGGTAACCCTTAAGGTTAACCTTAATTAACCTTGGGTCAACCTTTTTGTCAACCCTTGGTTATCCTTGGGTTTGTAACTCGGATATAATATCCGGTTACCGTTCGTAATCGGCTTACTTACCAATTTTACTTTAAAATTCCTCTTCCTTATCTTTGGAAAATCTTGTGTAATTTAACTTCCAAAAATCCTTCATTCTTCTTATAAAAATTCTAACTCCTTTAATTAGAAAATACCTTGGTTAAATCTCATTATTTTCTTTAACTTGGAAATGTTTGGTATGAAACTCTCTTTTTCTTTTCTTTGTGGAAAAAATGTGGATTTCAAACCCGAGCCTTTAAAATCCATGATTTTCGAAATAAATATTTTATAAAATCATTTGGGGTCGGAAACCACCTTTGGAACGGTTTCCGAAGCTAAAATAACCATTTAAGAACACTTCACAAATTTTCTAGAAATTATTTTCGTGAAACTCATGTGCAAGATTTCGGGCTCCCTGCACACCTTCCATAAATCACGCACAGTTTAAAAATCGGCTTGGAATTTGAAAAACTTGTCTTCACGAAAGTTGTAGCTATCGAAAATGCTAAAACTTTCGTATTTTGCATAAAATCCAGTTCGGCCTAGATCAGTACCAGTTTTTATTTGAAAACGGGTTAACTCTGAAAAACTGGGTGGAGAACGTCCCAGGGTTCAGCCACGGATTTTGGGTAAAACGGAGGCCTTTGGAGCCTTATTTCAAGATTCTGTTCATGTTGTCCTCTAGGAAAAGTTGTTCCGAACAACTTTCGTGTTTTGAGTTTTACCTCATTCGGCCTCTAAGGGCCTTAAAATTACCCTTTCCTGAAACTGGCCAGATTCGAATCCGAATTGGCAGTTTCGGTTGCTCTCTTCGGTTTACGTCCTATTCGCGGAATCTATCTCGACCGATCACATCGGGAGCTTAGACAACATCAAGCAGCGCTTCTAACGTCCCATTGAAACCCATAAATCCATCTCATTCTACTCATGCAACCCCAAATCCGAAAATTAAAAAGACTAGGGTTACATGGTTCTAACTCATGCATCATCACATACCATCACACAAAATCCAACCCTAAGTCTAGCATGCTCTCATGGCTGCAAAGGGCAGATTTTTGGCCTAATCTTATGGGACATACAACCTAATTTCTAACATGAAAAATTCATCATTTTCAAGCACAAATTTTAAAGCAATCAAGCATTAAAAATCAGCCAACCAACCCTAATCTTATCAAGCGCACACACACACACCATAAATGAGGGCAGAAATTAAGGTGGACTTATGTCCTTACAAACCACTTGAATCAACATCAAAAATACTTAAATAAAACTTAGATTCAAGGTGGTTTAAGAGATTTTACCTCAACCCAAGTTAGGGTTTTGAAATTCTAAAATCTTCCTTGGTTCCTTGGCTTGCTCTAGCTCACGGTTTCTTCCAAGAAAATGCATCCAAAAATTTTTTTGTTAGCTCTTCTTGCTTCTAACCAAAAACCGAAACTCACAAGAAGAATAACCAAGTTTTTCTTACCTCTTTCTCTTCTTCCTCTTGCTCGGATCCCTTCCCAAAAGCTCACCAAAATTTTCTCAAATTCTTCCTTGTTGGTGGCTCACGGTTTTGTACAAGAAAGTGGAACCAAAAAGAGTTTTGTTAGTTTTTTCTTGCTCTAACAAAACCGAGCATCACAAGAAGGAGATCCAAAATTTGTCAAGAGTTACTCACCTCTTTTTCTTCTCCTCTTAGTTCGGCCTCCTCTTGCTAGGACTCACCAAAAATTTTCTCAAGCTCTCTAACTCTCTTGCAAAACCGAAACCCTTGAGATGGAAACCCAAAACTTTTTGAATCTCTCTCTCTCTCTTTCTCTCCCTAGCTGCCGAATATCTCCAAGAGAAATGAGAGCTTTTGGCTCTCTTTTTCCCATAAAAGGCACAAGGAAAGGGAGGATTTGTTGATGTGACTTAGTGGTTGGTTTCTTGCCCTTGATTCAAGGCTTTGGTCTTGTCATTTCTTTTCTTCATGCTGGCCGAATCCAAGGGGCTGTAAGGGGGGTTGTGCAGCCGGATTTCCAAGGGAAAAAGGAGGGATATGGGCAGCTAGGTATGGCCCTATAGATCTCTAGAAATTTCCCCTACTAGCTCACCCTCTTGGCCCTTGAAATAAGGCTTTAAGTCACATCTTGTTTGTCTTCTTTTCTCTTCCCATTGCAGCCGAATCTAAGGGAGAGAATGGGGTGGGTTGCAGCTGGATTTTTGGGGTGGAAAAGGCATGGGTTTGACTCATTTTTGTTCAACAAAAATGACTAGAGAGTGAGGGGACTTGATGGACAAGAGTGGTTGCACATTTTCCTTGATTTATGGCTTTATGTCTAGTCTTGTTCCCATTTTTTTTTTTTCATTTCCTTTGCTTCCCTTTGGCTGGCCGAACATGATGGAGAGGGGGGAGTGTTGCCGGATTTGATGGAGAGGAAAGCAGCCCCACATGGCTAGCTTTGGCTAGTGGAGAATGAGTCCCTAGGTATGGGCTTGTGTACTTGCTTGGTTAAACTTTAGTTGGTCATCTAGTTCCCAAAACTAACCAATTTCTTTTCCTTTTTCCCAACTAGTTGCCGAATTTTTTTGAGTGGGAATGGGCTGCCATTTGAAGTCTTGAGTGAGTGGAGGGTGATGTCAAGAGTTGATGTCATCTTCCACTAGCTCTTCCAAAGCCTTGTTTGGCCATCTCGTTATTTCACAGCTCCTTTCGCGCTTTACAGTTATTTTCAACACTGTGATGAGCATTCTTATTTTATATTTTGATCTAAAAATTCTTCCATGTAATTTTAGACCGAAACTCTCTTTTTCCAATTTTTCGGAGACCTTTTTGCCCTTAATTCTTTTTCGGTGTGCTTGATTTTTCTAGGGTGGATTTATGGCTTATAAAACTTCATTTTGGAGTTTCTTTCCATATTCCTCCATCATACTTGTAAAGTCGACGTTGTGACCCGTTCCGGTCAAACTTTGACTTTTTGGTCAACCCTTTGACTTTTTGGTCAAACCTTTGACTTTTTCGGTCAAAGTTGACTTTCGTAAAATTTCATCCTTTTTCGTTCTTTTTCCTTTAAAAACCTCATTCTTGGCTCGTAAAACATTAATTGAGTCTCATAATCATTAAATGAGGACCCGAACATTGTTTAAATAAAATTATGAATTTCTCATTATTATTCATAATTTTTCATATAACACTTCATAAATACATAAATTAGACTATAATTCCTTATGAACAAGGAGATTACAAGTCTACAAAATTTCGGATCTTACAATGATAAACTCAAGTACTAAAAGAAATAACTTTACCACTGCAAAGTAGGCATCTTGAGCTTCAAAATGAGATATCATGCGTTTAAAACGGATAAATACATAAATTTTAATAAATCCCTTAAGATTGTATTGTAATCTGGTAATCCGAGATTTTACCATAAGACACTTAGGAAAACGTCCACATTAATATTTGAAATGCTTGGAATCTTAGAAAACAAATTATAAAGACAAAAACTAGATATTTCAAGCTTTCCAACGAGTCATCAAGTGTCGAAAACGGAATTATACTCAAATCTAAATAAATCTTACAAGTTAAAATCCTACACCAATAAAATGATTACATATTAAAATATAACATAAGGGTAAATCATAACATATGAACATATTTATTTATAAAATAAGTTGATTTTAAGTATATGATCAAATAATGTGAAAAACTCTAACTTTATAAAGTTGAATCACAAGTTTTAATGGTTAAGATAAAATACACTAAAGGGTTACTAGGTATATAACAAGAGATTACCTTAGCCCAACTAAATTAACATAACTAAGGGGATTAGACTAACCCAATAATAAAAGAGAGGTATACCCTTAGGTGACTCCTTGTCACCTTAATTGATTAATTAATTAATTAATACATAACCAAATGTAATTAATAAAGTAATTAATTAATTAATTGTTTAATAATTAATTAATTAATTATAAGAGTTAATATATGATAATCAAGATTATTATGTTGAATAACTACATAATTATAATACATGATTAATTAGAGATTAATTAATCATTAATCATTAATCATTGATATAATCATCAAAATAATTAAAGATAATTAACTAGAGATTAATCAAACATTAATTTTATGTTAATCAAATTATTAATTATTACTATTAGAATTAATAATTATCCATTATTATATGAGATAGAATATTTAAGTAACATAATTAAATTATTAACAATAAATTATTAATAAATCAATTAAAATTATATAATTTAATTATAATTACTCAATTAAATAAAGTAATAATTAACTATTATTTAATTAATTAGTTAATCAATTAATTAATCAATTGATTAATTAATTAATCAAAATAATTAAATAAATTAAACTAATTAAATAATAATTAGTAGAAATTTATTTTAACACTTAATAATTAATATGAATTAATTGTTAAGGTAAATTATGATATAAATAAATTAAGTTCACTATAGTTTATAAAATAAATGAATAAATGAATAAAGTAATATAACTATAATTCTATCTAATAATAAGATATTGTTAAATCAGGATAATTTCTCAAATTTGCATAGTAGGAGATACAACTTCGGAAGTTTAAGCACATAAGACAAATAAGTACAAACCTCACCTACAACAGAGAACAAAATATATTTTTTTTTTTGTTGATGCTCTATGTTTGCTATAACTTGATTTGATGATGTGATGAGTATATGAATTATACGTATTGCTTTAATTAAGTATTTGATGTACATAATTTTTCTTGCATTGACATGATCGGCATGCCTCACAGATAATTATGCCATAATGATAGATGTATAGTGACATGTAAATCTACACATTATCACAATTAATGAGAATAAGGCAAATAAAAGATAGGATTAAATGTCGTACCAGCCTCCAATTAGTGAGAGGATATGATAAGAACGAAAGTTATAAGATATGATCTTGGAGGCTGTTGGAGGGTCACTCCCCTAACTCCCTATTGGTTGCGCGCATATGGATAAAACATAGGGGTTCTTAAGTAGACAAGACATGTATAGAATAAAGCATAAATGAACACACACATGATCACATGCACCTTTGAACATTCTTGATAATGCGTGTGATGATATGATTTTATAAAATGTTTTGTGAGATATTGTTTGTACTTCCTAAATAAGAGCTCATACGTATGCGTGTTCGTACTGTAGGTAATGCGATTAAGCAGCTCATTACTTAGATGTTCTTATGGACAGACGAAGCTGTACGGAGGCGATGAAAAAAGGGAGTGGGATACCACCACGAATTTAATTTCCGCAATTAGACTTCCTAAATGATTTTGTATCGACTATATTTATAACTATATTCCAATATTTTGGTACTACTAAATTAGTATGAGTATTTCACGGGAAAAAGACTTTAGACTCTTTCCTTTTAAGTTACATGAAGTTATAACTTTTAAAATATTATTTAAATACGAATTCGAATAGGATATTAATCATCTATAAGTTTCCAATTCCTTCAGTTAAAAATTTTAGTAAATTTAACTTTTATTGTATGAATATAATTTATGTTAAAAAAAATCCGTATTTTTAAAACCAAACATAAATAAGTGGTAAGACTAAATTAAATGAGAATAAGTAAGTTAGTTAACGGTCCGAAAAGTCAGATCGTTACAATGCAACCATCTCCGCCATGAGGGGCTTTGTAATAAAGATTTGTATTACAATGTTTTCGAAAAAAAATCATGCAGTAGGTGCCTCGGGTTTGGGTCAATTACGATGGGAGGTGACAGTATTCCATCCGTCGACTTTGAATTTTCTATTGACAACTCTGGAACACATCTGATTTAGAAAAGGAAATAACTCTGACCAACGGTGGGTGGCAAGCCAACATGAGAAGAAAGGGTGACGATGCTGGTTCGTCACGATCTAGGGGCAGTTCTGGTAAAAGAAAGCAAAGTGAGGCAACGGACGAGATGACTTACTCGGAGATGCAGGAAATAATCAGTCATTTCCGTAGTCGATCGCAATCGGGTGCCAGCAACAACCCATCAAGTCGAACGGATTATTTGCTGATGTGCATGAATATTATGACCGAAATGGGTATTCCACAATATCAACGGATAATTATGTGACACTACTTTGATGCTCATCTGTGTCTGTAGCGTACCTTCCATCAGCTTCCCAATGATGATCGGCGAGGCATTATTGCCTCCGTTGTCAAGTCCCAGTCGCCACCGGCCGATTGAGTTTCATGTTTAACCCAATTTTTTTTTAATGTTATTTTCCTTTAGCCCTAACATTGACACTATTATTTTTATTGGATTTTTGGTGATTTATTTAGTTCGTTTATTTTTAACATTTGGTTAAATTGTTTATTACGTGATTTTACCTAACATTATATCACATATTCCTATTTATGTTACGTTTTATTTTGTACCGTTTGTGGAGAATTAAATTATTATATACCGACTTTGAAACGATAGGGGATGAACGGAATATAATGGTATTGAGACTAATTAAACTTGTTTGGAGAACAATTGATCTATAACAGGTAAACAACCAAATTTAGCTCGGATCATGTCATTCTCAATATGAATGAGTTTAGTTCCGCATCCAAACATGAAGAAGATGACCAATCCTTAGAAAACGAGCTAAGCGACGATGACGGTTTTCTTGCGATGGGTGCCAATAGGCGTAAGAGACGAAAAGATCCACAATCAATGATAATTCAAGACTAACTGGTACCATGCGGATGGAAGAGATAATAAATGGACATGAAGAAATCATTCAAGATTTGATCAGTATAAAATGACATTCAAAGCACTAAGTCACATATTAGTTAGTAGGAAATTATTGAGGCCAACACGTTACATGAATGTTGATGAGCAGTTGTTCATTTTTTTTATCGATTTATATACAAGGCACAACGAATAAATACATTTCCTATTTGTTTTAGCATTCTAGAGAGACAACTTCACATTGGTTCTTTAAAGTATTGACAGCTATTTGTGCTTTAAAAGACGAATTTATCATACCACCTGACTACACAGAGGTTCAACCTTTGATTATGGAGCATTCCTAAAAATATAGGCCATAGTTTGATGTATGTTATCGATATCATCTTATCATATGATCATATTTATGAATTATAAAAAAAATTTCAAGTCTAATATTTTTAATTCAACACATGTTATTAATGCTAGTAGCTATAATCAACATTTTACTTCTTCATACAGGATTGTATTGGCACTATAAATAGAACACAAGTACCATGTGTGCCACGGGAGGAAAATTTTGAAATTTGGATTAATCAAAAAGGTATACACTCGCAAAATGTACTAGTCACCTGTTCATTCGGTATGAAATTTACATATATGTTGGTCAGCTATGAGAGATCTTGTCATGATGCTAGAATGTTGGAAGAGGTAATAGCATTTCATAGTTTCCCAATACCACCACCTGGTAAGATTATCTGTCATATGATATGACTATTTATAAATAAAGCCTAATTACAAAATATTGGATCGGTGTTAATAATGCGATGTTTAATTTGTAAGAAAATTTTACTTGGCCGATTCGGAATACGCGAATAAGGATTGTTTCCTTAGTCCATTTCGACGGAAGACGTATCATTTACCCGAATATCGGAAATGTCGCGGTGGACTGGGCACCTGGAGGTAGGGATGGCAATACGGGTCGCGACACGACGACACGAATCGAAAACGACACGAATTTTGCGAATCGAAAACGACACGAATAGTGGACGGGTCAAATTCGGGTCACCCAAAATTGATACGGAAAAGAACGGGTCGTGTTCGAGTTGGAACCGTGTGACCCGAACACGACACGGTTTTTCGTGTCAATTTCCGGTCAGATTTTCGTGTCAAAATCGTGTCAGATTTCATGTCAATTTCAGATCAGGTTCGGGTCAGATTCGTGTCTAATTTCATTTCCATTTCGGGTCATTTCGGGTCAATCTCGGGTCCACCCGAACATGACCCAGTTCCATACAAATAATGAGTTCAAAATTCAAATTTTGAAATGTTAAAAAAAAAAAAATACAAACAAAACCCTAACTCCT
The DNA here is from genome assembly GCA_025413485.1 of Ficus microcarpa. Lineage (NCBI taxonomy): Eukaryota > Viridiplantae > Streptophyta > Magnoliopsida > Rosales > Moraceae > Ficus > Ficus microcarpa. The sequence goes on along the minus strand of CM046382.1, from coordinate 2,725,114 downwards.
CAACACTTTACTAATTCTTTTTTTCAGATCTGCCTCCAGAGTCCGGCCTCCTGCCCTCTTCCCATCGTTCGTGTCCTTCCGAAGCCAATTCCTCCAAGGCTCGAAGCCATCTCGGCCAGCGAAACTGAATCTGCCCTTTTGAAGCTGCCATCTCGGCATCTCCCCAGTCCCCATTACTGGTGGCTCTTCATCTCTCCTTCCATAGCTCGTTTCTATCTGCTTCTCTGCAAAATCGCTCTCCTTTGCTCCGATCTCTGTCGCCGTCTCCGGCCGCTTCTCCGGTTTGAAGCCAGCGAAACGCCAAAAGCCTTCTACCCTTTTGAAGAGTAAGCATTTTATTTTTAATTTTTATTTCTATCTGTAATTTCGTAACTCTGAGGTTTCATAATATGTTTGAGGTGATTTATCAAGTTTTTTGCTTGATTGATTTGGAATTTTGGTTAAAGAAAGGGTTTCGAAAATATATAATATACCCCACAAAAAGATTTCTCTAGAACGACTTGGACCCGTAGGAGGTATGGGGCTGCTTTTTCTTTGCTTCCTCAGAGAACCTCCATGGAGGCTCGTCAACACCCAATGCCACATAGTGAGAGGGAGGAACACGACGGAGAGAGGCAGAGAAAGGAGAAGAACGTTGATGTGGAGGAAACTGCTCCAACAGTTTTCTTTCCGACAAAATTTTGTGGGTCTCATGGATTTATAATTAGAAGGGGAATCTTAATACCAATAACAGTAAAAGTAAGATAGCAAGCCAAGAAAATTACGGGGGAGGCTGTTTCTATTAATCCAAGAAGTAAGACTATGAGAGCTTGTTGGTGCCTGACACTGATGTGATTAGGAGCAGTTTGGCTTGTTATATTTGATGTTCAATGCGTTGTCTAATATCTTTTTTGGCCTTTGTTTTGGCTCCTATTGGACCTAGCACTTTTTCTACTCTTGCCGTTGTGCTGCTTGTGTTTGCCTTAAGCAAGGCAAAAATTCATCTTTAGCAAAAAAAAAAAAAAAAAAAAAAAAAGTGTAGATCATGACAAACTTCAGATTGAGTCTGTACCAATTCCTAGAAAAGACAAAAATGTAGAGTCAATACCTCATTATATTGGCATTCTGTCGGCAAATAAGGGAGTGACATTTTTATGGGTTCCTGTTGTATATTTTGAAACTACTCTGCTTTGTTGCTTATAAGTTATAACCTCATCAATATGCAAGATTGGGAAGAAATTGATGGTGTATGATATGCTTCTAAAATAAAAAAAGAAAGACTTCGTGCTTTCCATGCTTCCGAATAAGGCAAACTGCATAAACAAAAACGCAGAAGTGTCATAAATATTACAGTACTCCAACCAATCTGAATTGATATATCCATGTTTGTAGTTTCATTTATTGGGCTTGGTTTTCCTCCACAACTTCCCCTTGTCTCTTGTTTATATTCTTATGACATTTCAATATTTCTTGTGTAGTTGGAATCCAAACAGTTGACAAAGATATAGATGATGTCATTCAAAATGTTGTGAATCTCGACATTGATGAGGTGAAAACAGTTGATCAAGATTCTACCTCTGGATATGCCTGAGTGGTATAGGTACTTATGTTTGCTTTTTGTTAATTTAGACTTTTTTATGTTTGTATTTGAATTTGTGGACTTTATTAAGATGTTTGTAATTTCCTTCGGTTTTGTTAATTTGGATTTCTGGATTTGTGGACTCAATAGCACCTTCCTCAAAGAGGGTCGAATTTACCTTTTCTTGCTCTCCAGTGCTGAACTTATGCTTGATGACTTATAATACATATTCAGAAAAGTAGAAAGACATAAACAATTGTGAATGCTTGATGACTTATATGTTGATTTTGTCATTTATCCAAAGTAATATGCTTTTGTGTGGGAGGTAATTGGGTCATGTAATTAGAATTCATTATTGGTTTCAATGGTTTGATTCTACAGCTTATGTCAGTCTATTGTAAGAAAAAGACTTTGATGAGTATTTTTTCTTGGAATGTTGAGTAACCAATTAAACAGGTTAATCTTGAGTATAATGACCTTTGCCTATTTCTGTCAATGGTATGTTTTTCTTGGAATGTTGAGTAACCAATTAAACAGGTTAATCTTGAGTGTTTTTGCCTATTTCTGTCAATGGTTCGTGTCACGGGTTCGGTTTCGTGTCATGGGTTCGGTTTCGTGTCACGGGTTCGGTTTCGTGTTGCGTTACGAGTCGCGGGTCAATTCGTGTCGCGGGTCATTTTCAGTTCGTGTCGTGTCGTGGATCATTTTCGATTCGTGTTGTGTCGCGTGTCAAATTCGTGTCGTGGGTCATTTTCGGTTCGTGCCGTGTCAACCCGTTTCGTGTTCGTGTCGTGTTTTTCATTTGTTTTCGTGTCACGGGTCATTTCGGGTCAGGGGAGAAAAAATTCGACACGGTTCAAACACGACACGTGACACGAATTGCCACCCCTACCTGGAGGGAAGTATTTAATTATACGCACTCATTTCTACGAAATTGCATTGAGCAAACGTTTGGTGTATGGAAGGCCAGATTTAAAATACTGAAATGCATCAATAATTATCCCATAGAAAAACAAGTCATAATTCCAATGACTTGTGCGATCGTTCATAATTTCATAAGGATGGTACAGGTTAGGGATCCTATTCTTGAAGGGTATTTGACAGATGGTGTGTCTGTAGGTGGACATGTTGATGTTAACGCGGATGTCAAGTTACCTGAGGGGGCTGATAATGTAAGTCCAAGTATTGGAAGCCAGCAAGATGTATCGACGAGTGGCACAATAAATCAGAGGAGAGAAGTTTTGGCCGATGAAATGTGAGACATATATCAACAATTTCCAATAGTATAAATCCACTTGAAATTAAGGTCAGTATTATATTTATATATTTAGTTAGCAATTGACATTATTCTTGTTGTATGTTATGGCGATGTAAACAATATTGTAATCACGTTGAGGTATGTTGTTGATGTTCAAATTTTATTTTAGTTTATTTTATATTTTCCATTTTTCCATTCACAACCTATAATGGCATGTTAGCCTTCGCTTGATAAGTTAGTTGGAGATTAAATTTTTAAGTAGGAGTTGGTTGACTTTTCAAAATCTAGTTATAATTTTTTTAAACATGTAAAAAAAAGACAAAAATTGATATGAAAGTTTTGACTTGGAATCTAAGTTACAAACATATCTTTTATCAAGTTAAACTTTTTAACTCAAACTTTTAAACTTTTTAATTTAAATTTTTTACATCCAAACACTCAACTCAAGATAAACTTTTTAACTCAAACTTTTTACATCCATACTCCCAACTCAAGTTAAACTTTTCAACTCAAACTTTTTACCAAATGCACAACTCTAACTCTCAATTTAACTTATCTTCAACTCAATTTAAAAATCTTAACTCAAACCGTTTTATCAAACAGAGGCTATATTTTTTTTAGTATTTACTATTATAATATTAAAATATGTACATTTATGTTTATATTAAAATGTCGAAGTTATGTATACAAAGAAGCATATATAGATATATGTTTACAAATAAAAGTCTTGTAAATTAGACATTTTTTGCTGAAACGTCATCAACCATATTTAATCTTTTTCAGCTTTTCTTCTGATCTGTTATGGTAGGGGAAAAAATTAGTTATTTTATATTTATATATAAAAATAAAAGATAATTATACCTTGGTGGTATATGTTTGGAGGATTCAGATGGTGGTACATGCAATAACATTGGTGATTCATCATCGTCAAAAATTTTAATAACTGTTACATCAATAAATGCACATCTTTGACGAAACTGAATCGAAAATATTTTTAACATGCCTTTAAGTTGATCGAGGAAAGGGGGAATGACATTTGGATTAGTGTATCCATATTGTACTTTTAGTATAGAGCAAGGTTTATTTACCAGTAACTGAATAATTTTTCCAAGCATGACAATATTTATGCTACCAGTGCTATCCTCGATAATGCATTGATTTTGTACCTGTTATAAATATTAAAAATTTATTTAATTTTTTTTTACTATTTAAGAGTGTTTTTTTTATTTTTTTATAATAAAAATAAAGAATATTACTAGCTGATCGGCATTGTTGTTAATTATGCATGAGTATCGTATCACCATGAAGTCCCTGATTGTTTGACACGTTTGTAACAGCGTGGAAATGCATTGTAAAACCAACCTTGCTGTGCATTAAGTTCAGTGATGGTTACTTTTGTAGTAAATTATCTGTCTTGTTGTTTAAATAAAAAATATTTAATAAATTATATTTTATAATTGAGATGTAATAAATAATATTTACCTGATTTTGGTATAGATATAAGGCTCGGAGCTCCATTATCGTCATTTTATTCATAATCTTTTGTTCTTCTAATGTTATTGGTTTTTTGGTTGATGGAGCAATAAAGTCTATTTTTTGAATGAAATAACTAAACCTGTAAATAAATAATATATTAAACAATATAAATTGTTTTACAAAATTATAAAAAATAAATTATTTTAAAATTCTATAATAAATATTTATATATCTTTTTTAAAATTTTTTTTGATTCAGCGATATCTAGTTCAAAATAAAGTAAAGTTCCAGAAGTGTTTGCTACATAAAGTCCACCTGTATATTTATAATTATTGAAATTAATAATTGAATATGTTTATTATTGCTATTGAAGATAAATTTGTTTTATTTTTGTTATTGTATATATACTTACTAAGATATTATTTCATTACCATGGCTGTAAAGATGATAATTACTGGTTCGAACATTTTTTGAACTATATTTTCGTCGAAAGTTTCTCCAATTTCTCCTCGAAGTATTATATTTATTGATTCTTATATGTAAAATACAATAAATTTAAATTAATAATTTATTAATAAAAGATTTTCAATTTATTTAAAATATATTTATAATAATATATAATTTCTAATTACTTGATATTTTGAATTGTTAGATTTCGTCTTTTAACCAGTATATTGCCTATATTAGATTATTCAATGCATTTGATAGATATGAGACGACTAATGATATCTAATATAACATTATAAAATATAAAGTTATTATTTATTAATATTAATATTATAAATGTATAATTTTTTAGTTAATACATATATATATATTATATATTATTTACATGAAAAAATATCATTATTAATGTTAACTCTTAATGTTAATTGATCGTACTCTACAAAATTAAATTTTTATTGAGGTATTTCAAGGATATCTTCTTCAACTTCCTTGAAAGTTTTGACCGTGCAAACTGCAATATTGATTTGTGTAGAACAATTTTATATCTTTGTTTGTTGTTTGTAATGAAGAAGTTACTGATTTCATATTTGTTGCCCACTTGTTTTGTGTTTGTAATAAAATCAGTATCTTTTGCATGAACAAATCCATATATTACTTCATCCCGTAAAAAATATATATTAATTTTTTATTATTTATAAACTCAATAATAATATAAATTGTTTATTATCAATAAATAAAATTTTCATTAAAAATAAATGTAATTACCTGTTTATCTACTAATAAGCAGTCAACGCTTATTAGACAACCACTATTATAATCTGTGTTCCTCCATAAATGACAAACTTGAGCATTGATCGTTTCATATGGTTCTCCTAATTTTAGTATTCGTAGTAGACTAAACATGTTCTATAAATAACAGAAATATATAAATACATTTATTTAAAAATTGAAGAATTGAATTTGAAATTTAAAAATTATGACAATTGTTTGATAATATAATTATTCAAAGAAAATTTATTTTTGTTCGACATTAATTTTTTTTATAGGTTATTAATTTTGATTAATCTTATGTAATGTTTCTGTGTAGACATATTTTTAATATGATTTGAATATTTATTAATCGAATCATGTCTTAAAATATGTAAACCTTTTGGTAATGTTATTCTAGATAGTGTAACATATAATTATTCATGACTAAAACTTTCATCTTCTAAAAAGAGTCTAACTTTATTTAATGATTGACTTTGACTTTTATTTATTGTCATGACATAACATACTTTTAAAGAGAATTGTTGTCTTTTTAATACAAAAGAGTATTTAGATTCATTTATAGTTATTTCTATTCTTGGTATATAAACTTTTTCACTTATGTCGTTAGAATTAATAATACGACCTTCAACAATTCTATTTGTTAGTTGTGTTATGATAAGTCTTGTACCATTACATAATCCCATTGATTAGTTAAGGTTTCGTATTAATATAACAAGAATTCTGATTTTTAATTGTAATTCATGTGAAAGTAATCCATTAAAATTAAGTATGCGCAAAAATTCAGAAAAATATAAAAGATTTAATTTGTCAAGATTTCCAAATAATGATAAAATAGTATCATAACTATAATAAATTTTTGTTTCTGTTGGTACTAAACTTAATAGATATTTATTTATTACATTAGTTATTTTATTTTTAGGTGTAATAATTACTCGTTGTTTTAAATTATCAATATTGTTAAAATTATTTAAAAAAATTTCATATATTGTCATAGAAATGCATTTAATCGAGTTTGTATTGTATAAGATTATATACTTTTCAGGTATTTTAATCCAAGTATCATTTTCATTTTTGGTATATTTTATTCTATTTGTTGTTCCATTACCAATATTTAAAATCTATTTAGAGAAGTTACTAATTTCTAGTTTTCATCAATACAACAATTAAGTCTTTTTAATCTCATGTTTTCTATTAAAGTAAGTATATGGAAATATGGTCATAGGTAAAAATTGTTTATAGTTACATTAATTATATTTTCTTTTGTTCTGTTTGGAATAATTAATAATATTTGTCTAAACTCACCACCTAATATAACTGTCATTCCTCCAAAAGGATGATTAAAATCATTTCTTAAATCTTGTATTGTTTTATCTAAAGCTTAAAAACAATATTTATTTGTCATAGGTATTTCATTCCATAAAATTAATGTTATTTTGTTAATTAATTTTGCTAGTTGGGTGTATTTTTTAATTTGGCAAGTTAAAAATTTATCGATTCAAAGTGGTATGCAAAATCTTGAATGTGCAGTTCCGCTTTTTGGTAATGATAACGATGCTATACCAGATGATGCTACAGCTCATACAATTTTACCATTTAATCTAGTTTTACTAATAATTGTATTTCATAAATAAGTTTTTCCTGGACCGCCATAACCATATATGAAAAATAAATTATTTTGTTTGGTTTTAATTGTTTCTATAATTTGATTATAAATAAATTGTTGTTCTTGATTTAAATTTTGTACTAAATTGAAATTTTCTTCTTTTAATTTATATTTATCATAATTAAGTTCTTCTCTCAAAAGATTATTATTTAAATATTCAATTAATGATCCAATTAGAAGTAAAAGATCATAATGTGATAAAAAAGATGAATATAAATTTAATAATTTTTCTAATTCATATAATACATAACTATATAATTCATTTTCGGGAATTTTAAAAGTGGAGTTGTTAAATAAGACTCTTACTTTGTATAAAATATCGTCACATATTAATTTCTAATGCTTTTGTAAATATTTTATTGGATCAGCAATATTACAAAATAACAATATTGTAATAAAAAGTTGACGAAGTTGTGTAGATGTTGACCAAAATGATGCTTCTTCTATTAATTCATCTCATTTTTTATCAACACCCAATAAACCTAATGCATGATATGCTATTTAATTTGTTGGATAGATAATATTATTTATTGTTCGAAGTGATTCATAACTTGTTGAACCTTTTTGATAATCTAATAATAATTTTAAATAATACAATTCACAAGAAGTTGGATGAATATAAAATGTTCGTCCTATAGTATGTCCATTTTGTCGATAAGTCCAAATTTTATCTTTGTTATTCCAAAAAAATTTTGTTGGAGATTCTATATAGGTAAGTTGTCGAGTATCTTCATTAGTTTTATTAATTTCCATTATTCTGTTAATGTTGTTTTTTAAATTTGTGATTGTCGTATTATATTTTGTAATTGTTGATTTTTATGAAATGTAATATTTTGCATATTTAGTAAATAAATAGAAAGGCATTGAATAGCTAGATTTCTACGATGGATTAAGTATTCAAATATTCTCTAAATTACTTCATAAGTTGAATCACTTCTTTACAATTTATTGTTTCATTATGTTCAATAATAATATTATCTCCAATAACGGCTTATATTCTATCTGAACCCTTTGTTAAGTATTTAAATAATATTTAATAAGCATAGATTGAGAACATATTTTGATATTAATATGTGCATAGTATTTTAGATATAAAGTTCGATTATAAGGAACAACGTATCTATAATCAAGTTTTATCCATTCTTTAATAACATTGAAATTTGTATCTCTATGACAATAATTTACAAAACCATTTTTTTCTATAGTTGTTTCATTATTTATATGTTTTGAAAATTTTTTTGAACATTTTAATTTTTTCATACATTGTGCAAATCTTTTTGCATATTCACATGGTCCATGTATCATATATTCAATTATAATTTTATAACCCAAATGATCTATTATTGATTTTAGAATTTCTGCACAAATAATTTTGTCTATTTGTATTAGATCATGATATTTATGTTTAGGATATAACCAAAATAACATATGATAATGAGGTAAGTTACGTTTTTGAAATTCTATCACATAAAAATCTAAGGTAAAAAAAAAAAGAAAAAAAATAATGTCAGTTTTTTCTTTTTTTAAATAAAAAATTATAATAATAACATATTATTTTTTATTATATAAAATAAATTAACTTACCTGCTATTATGGGTCCAAAGATAACTGCTAGTTTTATTGTATTTATTAAATGGTCTAATTTAATTTTAAATATTCTACTTACGATATTTGGTCTATTTTCAATTTTTTGTCATGGAATTATTGATAAAGTTCTTTTAATTTCTGATTATTTAGTATTACATGTAAATGTCAAAAATATATCAGGATTTCTATAATATCTACAAATTACCATTGCATTTTGATAATTTTGAATTATATATCTTGGATTTCCTATTTAAGATGATGGTAAAATAAATCTTTTTCCAATTGCTTGTGCACCTGTATCACCTCTAACTATAGCATTTTGAATGCCTTTATATATTTAAGATCTTAAATTATTTTGATTTTGGTTTTGGTTCTAGACGATCTTCTTTAATAGACGCATAAATATTTACAATATATTGTTGAAAAAGTCAACCAGATCTAAATAATGTATTTTCTTATTGTACTTGTTGTTGAAGTTGAAAAACATAAAATAATCTCATTGATATTTGATGTCTATGTGGTTGTTTACCAGTAAAATTTAGATTGCAGCTTATATCGATTCTTCATCCATCTTCTTCATAAGGAAATAATAATGGATATTGTAATGCCATATAAGATAGGTGGAGTTTATTAATTCTTTGTAATTCTCCAGTTTGACTATGAATAATAATATCTCTTCCATCTTTATATTGACCAATATCTCTAACAATTAAAGTACCCATATCCATTGAAGTTGGAAGATCCTATTGTGTACTATCTCCTTGTCGTCTTCTTATTAATCTCAATTTCATGGATGATACCTGATTATTTTTATAAGTATCTATGACAGTTCTAAAAAGTTGTACTAATTTATTTGTTTCATCTAACATTGTAATTAATTTTTGAACTATTATCTCATTTAAATTATTTAAATCATTATTATTTGGAAGTGTAGTTATTCTGTTTTGAATTTCATTTTCCATATCGTAAATATATAATTGTGTAAATTTTGGAGGATTATTATTAGTTGGAAGTAAAGATTCAATTAGATGATGTATTTGTCTATTAATTTTGAAAATATATGGTGCTGATGAATTATTAATATCTGATTGAATATTTACTCCAAATAAAATAAAAGCAAACATAGAATTAACATTGACCGTAACAACAGTATTAGATTGGGATTTTCATCTCAGCGTTGGCAGGATGGGGCGGCGATGGTATATTTTGTATTTCTAATAAAATTTGGTGTTTTTTAATAAAAATAATATGAAATTATGTCTATTAATCAATTAAATAGGTAAAATTAGTAAAACGCGTTAGTGTATAATGTAAATATGTTATTTTCAATAAACTTTAGTCTAAAAATTTTTTAGTGTGTAAATGTATTATTTTCAAAAAGAGAATACAATATTTTTTTGTAAATATAATATTTTCAAAAAGAAAATCCAAACATTTTCTTGTAAAGACATTATTTTCAATTAGAAAATAATCCAAAAATACAATATTTTCTTGTAAATATAATATTTTTAGTAAGAAAATCTATTTATCTTGTAAAGACATATTTTCAAGAAGAAAATAATCTAAAAATACAATATTTTATTGTAAATAAAATATTTTTCAATAAAAAATCTAATATTTTCATTAAAAAAATCCAATATGTTCTTGTTGATGCATTATTTCAATAAGAAAATAATAAGAAAATACAATATTTTCTTGTAAATATACAATATAATATTTTCAATGGGAAAATCTAATGTTTTCTTGTAAATACATTATTTTCAATAAGAAAATAATCCGAAATACAATATTCTCTAATAAATATAATGTTTTCAGGAAGAAAATGCAATATTTTCTTGTAAATACAATATTTTCAGTAAGAAAATAATCCGAAAATCCAATATATTTTTTAAATATAATATTTTTCCATAAAAAATCCAATATTTTCTTGTAAGGACATTACTTTCAATAGAAAATAATCTGAAAATATGTTTATTAAAACAACTAAATAGGTAAAATTTAGTCTAAAAATGCTTTAGTGTGTAACGTGAATTTTGAAATATATGGTGCTGATGAATTATTAATATCTGATTGAATATTTACTCCAAATAAAATAAAAGCAAACATAGAATTATAAACTCCAATATTTTTTTCTAAAATTTGCACTTAATGGTCCTCCATAGTAATTTAATAGTTGATTTAAAATTGGTGGAGGTTTTATTTATTTATTTATTTAAAGGTATATTAACTTTTCCTTTTTGACAACATAGAAAAATTTTTGTTGAATTTGTGTTTCGAGTTTGTTCTTTTTTTCCAAAATAACGTTCCACAATGTTGACGTATATAATTACAATATCCAATGTCAACATATTCATCATTTGAACCTAAGTTAAAATTTTATAAGAAAAATAAAACGAAAATCATAAATTATCAGTAAAAATTTTTATTTAAATTAATATTTTAAAAAATGAGAAAAAAAAAAAGATTTAGATTTTACTTTTTTCAACTGATGAAGAATTATAAATATCAGAAGTTTGGCTTGTTGTTCCTTTGTTTGTGTAAAAAGATTTAGATTTTACTTTTTTCAACTGATGAAGAGTTATAAATATCAGAAGTTAGGCTTGTTGTTCCTTTGTTTGTGTTGAAAGTTAAAGATAATTGAATAAATCTAATTCGATAATCAGAAATAGTTTCTACATTCAGTTCTTCAAACTGGTTAATTGAAGACTGTAAGTTTGTGGATGTAGATGTTTCATTATTATTTATACTATTCCCTTTTTTTTTTTTTAACGTTTTGAACGTCTCAAATAATTAATATTTTTAACAATTTCTTTTCATTCTGATTATTTATATATTTGGTATGGATAAAAAAGGCAAAAAAAAATTAAAAATAGAAATTGTAAATATAAATATAGGCAAGAAATAAATAAATATTTGATTTAATAAAACAAATGCAAATGTTGTTAAAATAGCAAAAAATATGATAACATATATAAAATAAAAGGAAAGTATTAATTACAACCTTATATTTATTGTATGAATAAAAAATGAAAAAAATTAA